>OX336388.2:1818588959-1818955459 GCA_946902985.2 Meconema thalassinum | reverse complement strand
AAAGACTGAAGACTCAAACAACATCAGCCGATATGAATGAATTGATAAATATCAAAGACACAAGATAAATGTATAGCGTAACACTAAAAAGTCCCTTGGTATTAAACCTTATATGGTGCACCATAAAGAAGGATGGAAAATTGAACGCCTAAATCAACATACCGTAACATGATGTATGAAAATATGATAAAATAATCATTTGCAACAAATTCCAAACACATATTAAAACTCTAAAAATGCCTGATTTTCCTACAGACCATTGCCAGTGGAAGAACGTGGCTAGTATTAAGGGACTTTTTTCAAGAAACATTGTGTGTCTGTGTGTGTATATGTGTGCTCCCCCCTTTCCATTGAAACACGAAATTTTGTCCAGAGGTAGCACTAAAAAAGGGCACCTCAGTGTCATGTTTATTTTGCCGTCATCTTTACCAAATCTCAATTGTGGCTACTCAATTGGTCAAAACTTAACATTAATAAACGACTAAACTAATCATCAGGGACCCGGAACAGAACTGAAATGGGTTACGTACCGCTGTGTATGCCATACCGCGGCCCCGAGCTGGCTTGCGGTATCGTTCCGTAACTGTAACTTGGAACTCGGTACGAGCAAGTGGAACGTTACAGCCCTGGAACGGTACAGTCGGAACTCGACTCCCAACTGTACCGAACATCAAGTTACGTGTTAGCGGAACGTTACGTATGGAACGGTACAGTCGGAAATCGCCTCCTAACTGTACCGAGCATCAAGGTACGTGTTAGCGGAACTTTAGCTCCTTTGTGACCAATAATAGTATTTCTCTCCTAAATTAAACCTCCCGTTCTTGCTTTTCGTTTACTTGTTAGCCTATTTTCATTTAGTAGTGATAGAAGCCATTTTTCAGTGATGCTTAATTCTAATAATGAAAGCTATTCAGTCGTGTTGACCGACTGAAAAGCTTCCTATACTATGTACATTTATAAAAGATAGGCCTATGACATCACATATAGTCCATGTGTGTGTACGTATGTGTGTGTTTGCATGTGTCCGTCGCCTCGTTCCCCTCCCTAATAAAATCTAAACTGCTAGATCGATTTCAACGAAACTCGGTAAGGTCATTGTACTATTTTGTCCGACCCGACTGTGCTCTTCAAATTTTATTACATCTCACCAATCCAACATGGCTACTGTGCGGAATATTTCACCGGCATTTCATATCTCCGAAACTATAACAGATATCACCTTGACGTTTTGTATGGTGGAAAAAAGCACTAATAGAAGTGTAACGATGGGACTCTCAAAAATCTCTTTACAAAACGAACATGGCGGCAAAGCGAAGTTGTTGTATTTAAATAGACTTTTCTCGCATTTAAACCATCCGAGCGCCGTCACACATGGTACAGCAAATGGTATACATCTTGTAATGCACTGACATCCTATTCAGCTCAATTGTTTACATAACTTCAAGATGGCGGCTGTGCGAAATTTTAAAATTAAGGTTTAATTTTTTGTGTCCTAATCATGCGATCGAAACCAACGTTTGAACAATGCACCTACGCAATAATCATCATCTAATAGTACATAGCTCTATGGCCTACAATGCATATAAAAATCCAATATGGTGACCTTCTGAAATATTTAGACGATTCTCAATGTCAACTAATTTGTGACAGCAATCAAACTTAATTGTTTTTTTAACCACGAAATGGCGCCAGTGTCAATTTTTAAATCTCGTTTTTAGCCTATTTCTATTTATGAAAAAATAGGCTTATGAGATCACCTTTTGTCCGTGTGTGTCGGTGTGTTTGCCCCCAACTCCCACTAATAAAATCTAAGTGGCTGGATAGATTTCAATTAAATTCGGTAAGGTCATAATACTATTCTGGCCAACCCCAACCGTGCCCTACAAATTTTATTACTTTTCAACAATCCAACATGGCGGCTGTGCGAAATATTTCACTGGCATTCTATATCTCCGAATCTCAGAAGACTTCTGTTACTTAGGAAGCAAAATAACCAGTAATGGACGGAGGAAAGAGGATATAAAAAGTATGTTGGATCATGCAAGAAAAGCGTTTCTACAGAAAAGAAATCTGTTGGCACCGAGCGTGGGCTCTATGGAAGTGAAAATTGGACTATTGGTGCAGCAGAAAAGAGGAGATTTGAAGCGTTTGAAATGTGGTGTTACAGGAGAATGATGAAGATCAGATGGGTAGATAGGGTTACAAACGAAGAGGTATTAAGACGAATGGGAGAGGAGAGATGTTTCTGGCGACTGCTAATGCAGAGAAGAGATAGGTTGGTAGGACACTTACTAAGACACCCAGGAATAGCAAACTTAGTTATGGAAGGAAGGGTCGAGGACAAGAACTGTAAGGATAGACCGAGATTAGAATATGTTAAACAGTTTGCCTCGAATGTAGGGTGTGGTAGCTATGTTGAGATGAAACGCTTAGCTCAGGACAGGGTGGCATGGAAAACTGCATCAAACCAGTCAAAAGACTGAAGACTCAAACAACAACATCAGCCGATATGAATGAATTGATAAATATCAAAGACACAAGATAAATGTATAGCGTAACACTAAAAAGTCCCTTGGTATTAAACCTTACATGGTGCACCATAAAGATGGATGGAAAATTGAACGCCTAAATCAACATACCGTCACATGATGTATGAAAATATGATAAAATAATCATTTGCAACAAATTTCAAACACATATTAAAACTCTAACAAGAAGTTCCGTGACGAACTAAAGAGCCTACCTTCCCTAAAATTAAGATTCATGCCAATGATTAATCTACAGTATATGAACCTATCTAGAATAATGACGAAATTAAGTTGGTAATATCGAAATGTCCAATTAGTTCGAAATATACCTGGTATAATGTAGCCTAATAAAGCACTACAGTTGGCAGCCCTGGCGACTTAATATATACGACTTAGTTCCATCTCTTAAGGTACAGAATACACAACTTGGTAGAAGTCCAATTAATTTTACATGCAGTTATACTCTGGATTTATCAGCACTCGTAAAAGCATGTTTGGCAAGAATGTCATGCGTGTGCTGGTCAGAAATGATCTGAAATATTATGATATCTTGTTGTGCCAATTTTGAATGAAATCCATTTGTTAGTATAGAAGTTACATGTTTTCTTAAATTGGACCTATCTGTAGGCATAGAATCATGTTGGCAGCACTTACTTACATTGATTACTCCAAATTTATCTAGAATGCCAGGTGCTATACGTGTGGAAAGTATGGAGATGTTGGCTTGCATATTTTCTGATATATTGATCTTGGGGAAAAAATATAGACAGCATTTATTAACAGTTGGCAGCCCTGATTGCTCTTAAGAATGAGCATAGTCATATCTGTTAAGGTACACATAGCACATACGAAATTTGGTTGAAATCCAACTGATAGTATAGGAGTTACTTGTATTTAAAAATTGGTGCTATCAGCAGGCTTAGAATCATGTTGGTAGAACTGACAATATATGTTACTCCAAATTAATCTAAAATGTAAGGTACTATACGTGTTCATAGTTTAAAGCTGTCGGCTTGCATACTTTCTGATATACAGGTATTTGGATAAAAAATAGAGAGAGAATTATTAACAGTTGGCAGCCCTGTTGGTTCTTAAGAATACGCTCAGTAATATCTGTTTATGTCCACATATTACATACAACATTTGGTTGAAATCCAATTGATAGCGCAGAAGTTATATGCATTTAAAAACTTGACTTATCAGAAAGCTTAACATTATTTTGGCAACACTGTCATGTATGGCCTCATGGAAATTAAACAGAAATATCATTATCTACATGTGTGCCGATTTTGGAATAGCTCTCAAGCATACCTTTCAACATATCCAACATGGAGCTCAAATTTCTAATGCGTTTTTTCAGCAGTTGGTAGCAGTGACATTATTTTCAAATATGGGCTTGAGATATTCCGGTATACATCTTTACTCATACAAAAAATTGTTTTCGATTGCTGCAGCCGTTTATGAGTTGATAGGGGGGGGGGAGGACACACACAGCCAGCCAGACAGACAGATAGACAGATAGACAGACACACAGACACACACACATTTTCCCGGATCGATCTCAAAAGTCTACTTTTTCCTCATTTTTGCAAAATGTGAAAAGTAGACTAATAATTCCTGATTTTCGCACAGATCACTGCCAGTGGAAGAACGTGGCTAGTATTAAGGGACTTTTTTCAAGAAACATTGTGTGTCTGTGTGTGTATATGTCTGCTCCCCTCTATCAATTAAAACACGAAATTTTGTACAGAGGTAGCACTAGAAAAGGGCACCTCTGTGTTATGTTTATTTTGCCGCCATCTTTACCAAATCTCAATTGTGGCTACTCAATTGGTCAAAACTTAACATTAATAAACGACTAAACTAATCATCAGGGACCCGGAACAGAACGAAAATGCGTTACGTACCGCTGTGTATCACGTTACGTAACGTATGCCATAACGCGGCCCCAAGCTGGCTTGCGGTATCGTTCCGTAACTGTAACTTGGAACTCGGTACGAGCAAATGGAAAGATTCAGCCCTGGAACGGTACAGTCGGAACTCGACTCCCAACTGTACCGAGCGTCAAGGTACGTGTTAGCGGAACGTTACGTATGGAACGGTACAGTCGGAACTCGCTTCCTAACTGTACCGAGCATCAAGGTACGTGTTAGCGGAACTTTAACTCCTTAGTGACCAATAATATTATTTCTTTTCTAACTTAAACCTCCCGTTGTTGCTTTTCGTTTACTTGTTGGCCTATTTTCATTTAGTATTGATAGAAGCCATTTTTCAGTGATGCTTAATTCTAATAATGAAAGTTATTCAGTCGTGTTGACCGACTGGAAAGCTTCCTTTATTATTTACATTTATGAAAGATAGGCCTATGACATCACATATAGTCCGTGTGTGTGTACGTATGTGTGTGTTTGCATGTGACCGTCGCCTCGCTCCCCTCCCTAATAAAATCTAAACTGCTGGAGCGATTTCAACGAAACTCGGTAAGGTCATAGTACTATTTTGTCCAACCCGGACTGTGCTCTTCAAATTTTATTACATCTCACCAATCCAACTTGGCAATTGCGCGAAATATTTCACCGGCATTCCAAATCTCCGAAACTATTACAGATATCACCCTGACGTTTTGTATGGTGGAAAAAAAAAAGCAGTAATATAATTTTAACTAAGGGTCTCTCAAAAACCTCTTTACAAAACGAACATGGCGGCCAAGCGAAGTTGTTGTATTTAAATAGACTTTTCTCGCATTTAAACCAACCGAGTGCCGTCACACATGGTACAGCAAATGGTATACACCTTGTAATACACTGACATCCTATTCAGCTCAATTGTTTACATAACTTCAAGATGTCGGCTGTGCGGAATTTTAAAACTAAGGTTTAATTTCTTGTGTCCTAATCATGCGATCGAAACCAACGTTTGAACAATGAACCTACGCAATTATCATCATCCAATAGTGCATAGCTCTATGGCCTACCATGTATATAAAAATCCAATATGGTGACCATCCGAAATATTTAGACAATTCTCAATGTCAACTAATCTGTGACAGCAATCAAACTTAATTGTTTTCTTAACCACGAGTTGGAGCCTGTGTCAAATTTTAAAATCTCGTTTTTAACCTATTTCTATGTATGAAAAAATAGGCTTATGAGATCACCTTTTGTCCGTGTGTGTCCGTGTGTGTGCCCCCACGCCCCACTAATAAAATCTAAGTGGCTGGATGGATTTCAATTAAATTCGGTAAGGTCATAGTACTATTCAGGCCGACCCCGACCGTGCCCTACAAATTTTATTACGTTCTAATAATCCAACATGGCGGTTGTGCGATATATTTCACTGGCATTCTATATCTCCGAATCTCAGAAGACTTCTGTTACTTAGGAAGCAAAATAACAAGTGATTGATGGAGGAAAGAGGATATAAGAATTAGGTTGGCTCAGGCAAGGAAGGCATTTCTACAGAAAAGGAATCTGTTGACATGGAGCGTGGCACTCTATGGAAGTGAAAATTGGACTATTGGTGCAGCAGAAAAGAGGAGATTTGAAGCGTTTGAAATGTGGTGTTACAGGAGAATGATGAAGATCAGATGGGAAGAGAGGGTTACAAACGAAGAGCTATTAAGGCGAGTGGGAGAGGAGAGATGTTTCTGGCGACTGCTAATGAAGAGAAGAGATAGGTTGGTAGGACACTTACTAAGACACCCAGGAATAGCAAACTTAGTTATGGAAGGAAGGTCGAGGACAAGAACTGTAGGGGTAGACCGAGATTAGAATATGTTAAACAGTTTGCCTCGAATTTGGGGTGTGGTAGCTGTGATGAGATGAAACGCTTAGCTCAGGACAGGGAGGCATGGAGAGCGGGATAAAACCAGTCAAAAGACTGAAGACTCAAACAACAACATCAGCCGATATGAATGAATTGATAAATATCAAAGACACATGATAAATGTATAGCGTAACACTAAAAAGTCCCTTGGTATTAAACCTTACATGGTGCACCATAAAGAAGGATTGAAAATTGAACGCCTAAATCAACATACCGCAACATGATGTATGAAAATATGATAAAGTAATCATCTGCAATAAATTTCAAACACATATTAAAACCCTAACAAGAAGTTCCGTGACGAACTAAAGAGCCTACTTTTCCTAAAATTAAGTTTCATACCAATGATTAAACTAGTGTATATGAACCTATCTAGAATAATGACGAAATTAAGTTGTTAATATCGAAATGTCTAATTACAGTAGTTCGAAATATACCTGGTATAATGTAGTCTAATAGAGCAGTACTGTTGGCAGCCCTGGCGACTTAATATATACATCTTCGTTCCATCTCTTAAGGTACAGAATACACAATTTGGTTGAATTCCAATGAACTTTACATGCAGTTAGACTCTGGATTTATCAGCACGCGTAAAAGCATGTTTGGCAACAATGTCATGCGTGTGCTGGTCAGAAATGATCTGAAATATTATGATATCTTGTTGTGCCAATTATGGATGAGATCCATTTTTAGTATATAAGTTACATGTTTTTAAAAATTGAACCTATCTGCAGGCATAGAATCATGTTGGTAGCACTGTCTTATATTGATTACTAAAAATTTATCTAGAATGCCAGGTGCTATATGTGTGGAAATTATGGAGCTGTTGGCTTGCAAATTTTCTGATTTATTGATATTAGGGAAAAAATATATAGACAGCATTTATTAACAGTTGGCAGCCCTGATTCCTCTTCAGAATAAGCATAGTCATATCTGTTATGGTACACATAGCACGTGCGAAATTTGGTTGAAATCCAACTGATAGTATAGGAGTTACATGTATTTAAAATTTGGTGCTATCAGCAGGCTTAGAATCATGTTGGTAGAACTGACTATATAAGTTACTCCAAATTAATCTAAAATTTAAGGTACTAAACGTGTGCATAGTTTAAAGCTGTCGGCTTGCATACTTTCTGATATTTTGGTATTTGGATAAAAAATAGAGAGAGCAATTATTAACAGTTGGCAGCCGTGGTGGTTCTTAAGAATACGCTCAGCCATATCTGTTTATGCCCATACATTACATAAAAATTTGGTTGAAATCCAATTGATAGTGCAGAAGTTATATGCATTTAAAAACTTGACCTATCAGAAAGCTTAAAATTATTTTGGCAACATTGTCACGCATGGCCTCCTGGAAATTAAACAGAAATAGCATTATCTACTTGTGTGCCAATTTTGGAATAGCTCCCATGCATACCTTGCAAGATATCCAACATGGAGCTCAAATTTCTAGTGCGTTTTTTTCAGCAGTTGGTAGCACTGACATCATTTTCAAATATGGGCTTGAGATATTCCGGTATTCATCTTTACTCATACTAAAAAATGGTTTCGATTGCTGAAGCCGTTTATGAGTTGATAGGGGGGGGGGGGAAGACACACACAGAGCCAGACAGACAGACAGACAGGTAGCCAGACAGAAACACATTTTCCCGGATCGATCTCATAAGTCTACTTTTTCCTCATTTTTGCAAAATGTCAAAAGTAGACTAAAAATGCCTGATTTTCTTACAGATTACTGCCAGTAGAAGAACGTGGCTAGTATTAAGGGACTTTTTTTCAAGAAACATTGTGTATCTGTGTGTGTATATGTCGGCTCCCCCCTATCAATTGAAACACGACATTTTTTACAGAAGTAGCACTAGAAGAGGGCACCATAGTGTCATGTTTATTTTGCCGCCATCTTTACCAAATCTCAATTGTAGCTACTCAATTGGACAAAACTTAACATTAATAAACGACTAAACTAATCATCAGGGACACGGAACAGAACTGAAATGCTTTACGTACCGCTTGTGTTCCACGTTACGTAACGTACGCCATACCGCTGCCCCGAGCTGGCTTGCGGTATCGTTCCGGAACGAACTTGGAACTCAGAACGAGCGTGTGGAACGTTACAGCCCTGGAACATTACAGTCGGAACTCGACTCCCAACTGTACCGAGCATCAAGGTACGTGTAAGCGGAACTTTAGCTCCTTTGTGACCAATAATAGTATTTCTTTTCTAAATTAAACCTCCCGTTCCTGCTTTTCGTTTACTTGTTGGCCTATTGTCATTTAGTAGTGATAGAAGCCATTTTTCAGTGATGCTTAATTCTAATAATGAAAGCTATTCAGTCGTGTTGACCGACTGGAAAGCTTCCTTTATTATTTACATTTATGAAAGATAGGCCTATGACATCACATATAGTCCGTGTGTGTGTTCGTATGTGTGTGTTTGCATGTGACCGTCGCCTCGCTCCTCCCCCTAATAAAATCTAAACTGCTGGAGCGATTTCAACGAAACTCGGTAAGGTCATAGTACTATTTTGTCCAACCCCGACTGTGCTCTTCAAATTTTATTACATCTCACCAATCCAACTTGGCAATTGCGCGAAATATTTCACCGGCATTCCAAATCTCCGAAACTATTACAGATATCACCCTGACGTTTTGTATGGTGGAAAAAAAAAGCAGTAATATAATTGTAACTAAGGGTCTCTCAAAAACCTCTTTACAAAACGAACATGGCGGTCAAGCGAAGTTGTTGTATTTAAATAGACTTTTCTCGAATTTAAACCATCCGAGCGCCGTCACACATGGTACAACAAATGGTATGCACCTTGTAATGCACTGACATCCTATTCAGCTCAATTGTTTACATAACTTCAATATGGCGGCTGTGCGAAATTTTAAAATTAAGGTTTAATTTCTTGTGTCCTAATCATGCGATCGAAACCAACGTTTGAACAATGAACCTACGCAATTATCATCATCTAATAGTACATAGCTCTATGGCCTACAAAGTATATAAAAATCCAATATGGTGACCATCCGAAATATTTAGACGATTCTCAATGTCAACTAATCTGTGACAGCAATCAAACTTAATTGTTTTTTAACCACGAGATGGCGCCAGTGTCAAATTTTAAAATCTCGCTTTTAGCCTATTTCTATTTATGAAAAAAATAGGCTTATGGGATCACCTTTTGTCCGTGTGTGTCCGTGTGTGCCCCCCCCCCCCCCACTAATAAAATATAAATGGCTGGATAGATTTCAATTAAATTCGGTAAGGTCATAGTACTATTCTGGCCGACCCCAACCGTGCCCTACAAATTTTATTACGTTTCAAAAATCCAACATGGCGGCTGTGCGAAATATTTCACTGTCATTCTATATCTCCGAATCTATTACTCATATCAACCTGAAAGTTTGTATGGTGATGAAAGGCACTACTACAAAATCGTTCAAGGGACTTTCAGAAACCTGTTAACTACAAAACGAACATGGCGACCATGCGAATTGGAAACATTTAAATATACTTTTCTGGCGGGTTAAAAATCCGAACGCAGTGAAACTTGGTACAGCAATTCTTTATACACTTTGCAATGCACTGACATATATTTTTGTCAAATTGTTTACATAACCTCAAGATGGCAGCTGTGCAAATTTTTAAAATTAAGTTTTAATTTTTTGTGTCGCAATCATGCGATCGAAATCAACGTTTGAATAATGAACCTACGCAATAATAGTCATCTAATAGTACATAACTCTATGGCCTACATATGTTACAATCCAACATGGCGAGCATCCAAAATATTTAGACGGATCACAAAATCTGATAATCTGACAGCAGTCAAACTGACATTTTGTGTGTTGATAGAGGCTATAAACATAAGTTCACCTATGGAACTTTCATAACCTGGTGATCACAAATCCAACCTGCCGGCGACGCGAAATGCGAATATTGAAAAGGATGAGCACAGTGAAACTTGGTATGGTATATGCTTATACAAATTTTAATCCACTGGCATCTAATTTATTTCAATTTTTTTTTCAGAACCAGAAGATGGAGGCTGTGCAAAATTTTAAAATCTCGTTTTTACCATTTCTTGTGTCCTAATCATGCAATTGAAGTTTGAATAATACTCTTACACAATAATCTTCATGTAATAGTACATAACTCTAAGGCCTACATATATAACAATCCAACATGTCGAGTATCCGATATATTTAGACGGTTCTCAATATCTACGAATCTATTACAGCAATCAAACTGAATTTTGTATGTTGATAGAGGCAATTAACATAAGCAGGATAAATGAAACTGGGCTACACATTTCTTCACGGAAATACTTGTTATTTCTTGTGTCCTAATTATGCGATTGAAGTTTGAATAATATATTTACGCAATAATCTTCATGTTCTTATATTATATTTTTAAGCGTATGGCTTTTAGTGCCGGGAGTGTCCGAGTACATGTTCGGCTCGCTCAAGTTTTAAGCTACTTCTATGCGGACACCCATGGGGTGAGCTACAAGTACCGTCCCGTGTGGTGGTTGTCTGGCGAGGAAAGTGTGAATGTAAGGATGAGGAATTGGAAGGTAGAGGCTGTGGCCTATAGTTGGGGACTAACCCCGACATTTGCCTGGAAGGAAGATAGGTAACTACAGAAAACCATCTTCAAGGTTGCCGGTGGAGGGTTTCGAGCCTCCTCGCCTACCGGATGTGAGCGACTGCCTGCAGTCACGCCGTAACGAGCACGGCTAACTCAACCGGTATCTTCAGGTAATAGTAGTCTACAAAACTCTATGGCCTACATACCGAACGGTCCACTGGCCCCTTGCGATCCAGTTTTATGCATTCTGTCACATGTACTACAATTCTGAAAGACATAGGTCCCTCTCCCTAAACCGGGGTAATATAACGAGATGTGTGTTTACGGGCTGGAAGACAGCAGGAATCGTGAGCGCCACTATTAATTCAGTATGGGTACCTCGAATGAACCCGTTAAACGAGCCGAGATACGCAGAACACACATTTGAAAACAAGAGGTGCACGCACACACCAAGAGCAGGTATTGTATAGACCGGGAGGTGCGCGCTGCAGGTCAAATGTCGCAGTAGCTCACATGGCAAGCGCGCGATTATAGTTGCCTGGCAAGTGGCAAGGTTATATACTTAATCGTTTTCACAGACTGATTAGTTTTTTTCCCGTTATCTTTTTACCCTCCTGGGTTGGCTTTTCCCACGACTAAGCGAAGGACGGTGTCCTGCAACTTGAGGCTCTGAATCAGGGGATACAACTGGGGAGTGTGACTAGCAATTCGCCCAGGCGGCCTCACCTGCGAAGTGAACAGGGGCCTGATGAGGGGATGGGAAGAGTGAGAGGGATAGGCAAGGAAGAGGGAAGGAGGCGGTCGTGGCCTTTGGTTAGGTACTGTACCTTTCCAGCATTTGCCCCAAGACGAAGTGGGAAACCACGGAAAACCACTCGAAGATGGCTGAGGTGGGAATCGAACCCACTCTACTCTTCTCCCCGAGGCTGAGTAGACCCCGTTTCAGCCCTCATACCACTTGTCAAATTTCTTGTTAGAGCCAGGTATCGAACCTCAGACCTACGGGGTGGCATTTATGCACGCTGACCACTACACCACGGAGGCGACACGATTTGTTTATTTGGCTCTGTAAAAGACCATGTCACTGCGGAGGCCCGGGTTCAAATCTCGGCTCTGCCACGAAATTTTGTTCCTGGTCTGAGGCCTGGAACGGGGTTCACCCAACCTCGTGGGGCACACAGACTTAGTAGAGGCAGGTTCGCTTCCTGCCTCAGCCATCCTAGAAGTGGTTTTCCGTGGTTTCCCACGTCTCCTCCAGGCGATTGCTGGGATGGTTCCTTTCGACAGGACCACGGCATCTTTCTTCCCACTCCCTTCGCTGCCCTTTCCTTCATTAGACCCAAGTTCGTGGTCACTTAGGCGATTGGCTTGTCACCATCCCCAGTTGTATCTGCTGTCAAGGTGTGTTCAGCTCCGAGGCACTGTCCTGGAATTCGACGGTAGAGGACTGATCCCTCGCAAATCCTAGGGTAAAGCCGAGCTTGGAGGGTAAGCGATCAAATAAAAAGAAAAAGAAAAGAAGACCGTGTGTATCGTTGCATAAGCTAAGGTGCTGGATTGGACAAGGATGAGGAGGTGATTGTCTCTGGCTAGGGCACAGGCAACCAGTTAGCTACGTCGTACATGTTCCAAGCTTCGTAGACCACAGTTAGGGCAAAGTGTGCCCCATTGGAACGAAAACAACATGCGATGGCAAGTCAGTATGTAGCTGCGCGAACTCGCTCCTTCGACGTAATTCACAACACGAAGCGTATTCACTGCCTCGAGATGTATTCCAGCGAAGAGCATGTGAATATGTTCAGGCGCGGATCTAGAGTTTGGCTTTGGGGGGGGGGGGGGCAGAGAATCGAAATAGTTAAGCAAAATGGTATCACTAAAATCGCAATCACAAAATAACCAAACGTACAAAACCAGACCAATTTTTTGCAAGCTACATGGATAGAAATTTGATGCGTTTAGCGCACCTAAAATATTCGTACAAATTGCAACGGCGTGTTTTGCGACTTTTACATCGAGCTTCGAGAAAAATACCAAAGTACGTTGCAGTTTCGGCAAGTCGGGTTGGTACCGACAAAGGGAGAAAGTCACAGCTTAAATTGCCAACCAAGCTTGCAGTTTGGACGTCGGAAAATTTTTTTGGTGCGAAAAAAGCCCCAAATTCCTATTCGTGCATTGCTGCACATTCATCTTGACATCACTATAAACATCGATTCAGTAATCACAAGGTTTGCTAAACAAAATAGACGAGTTGATTTTGTTATATAAATACTCGTTTTTATATAACAGGTATGAAGTAGTAAATAAGTACAGTTGTAACAGAACATAATAATTGCAATAAAGAAATGTTCAGTATTGAATAAAATGAAAAAAAAAACTGTTTTTCAGTTAAAATTCGTTAAGTTTCATTTGTCTGGTTATTGTGTTTTGGTTTTTTGAGTTTGTAAAAAATTTGTTCTCCGTTTGGGGGGGGGGGGGTGTCATGACCCCCGTGACTCCACCCCCCCCCCCCTGAATCCGCGCCTGAATATGTTATATTAATGGAGGAGCTCGACAGAATGCATACCAGGCGCATCGCCTGTACCAAGAACTCTATCCGGATAGACAACGACCGACAGGCATGGTATTTCGGAGTGTGGAAAGACGCCTGGGAGATACTGGATCCCTGGGAAAAACACGGCCTGTTTGAGATCATCGCGTGACGTCTGCTCACAATGAAGAGGATGTGTTTGACGATATCCGGCGTCACCCTCATACTACCACATGGGCCATTGCACTGGAGACGAACATCAGCCGAGCGTCTGTTATGCGGATAATGCACACCCACTGGTTTCCCCCGTACCATCTGCACTTACACCTGGAGATACATGGTCATGATTTCGAAGCACGGGTGTCGTTCTGTGGAAACTGATCCGGCTTTTCTAGCGACCATCTTATTTACGGACGAAGCACGATTCCACAACAATGGAACCGTTTATCGTCATAATATGCATTACTGGAGTGTGGGTAATCCCCATTGGGTGCGACAGACATCCTTTTAGGTACACCCCCGTGTGGGTTGCGGGTTAGAATACACACACGGTATGCTCTGCTTGTCGTAGGAGGACACTAATAGGGCCGACAAGACAGACTGACATGACTGACTTTGATTTTGAAGACTCCCTGTTGATGGGAAGAGAAAATTCATCTACGGTATCCCCTGCCTGTAAAAGGTATTTTCCGACTTCCGGTCCCAATTTTGGTTTGACCCTTAGAAACAAACGTCATGCTGCCTGCGGAAGGGCCACCAACTTAGCCATCAGGCCAGAAAGCCTGGACGGTATTCCCCATCCCGTCAGGTGGGTGCGCCATGTACCCTTGCAGTGGTATCCGCCTCACAACGGAGGTCCCTGCACGGTCGAATAATTTCGCCAAACATATCACTGTGCATGCCGAGGGGGAAGTGCCTATTCAAGGCACTGGGACCCCGGGCAATACCTGCTATGCCAGGTAGGTATTGCCTTGGCTGGGTGGCGCCCACAGTGATGACCCTCGTTCGGAGTAGGTTGTATTCGGGGAGGGTGATTTCAGGATGACGCGAAAGCGGCCCAATAAATCATCAGAGGGTGTCCCCCTTAAATAGCCGTCTCTTGAGTGTCGGATCAGGGATAAAACTTTCAATGCACGTTTCCCTGTTGACAAGTCACATCGCTACCTGGTAGCTATCAGGACAGACGGACGGGGATTATTTCAAAGTGGTGAAATCAATGATCTTTTCCGAGGAATTCGAGGGGAAATTTGGAGATCTAAACGGGATTTCCAAGCTCCGGAACGGACAGCTCCTACTGCATACAATTAGCCGACAGCAAACCGAAACGTTGCTGGAATGCACGCATTTCAGCGAAATTCCCGTTAAGGTCTCAAAACACGAAACGCTGAATGAGATACGTGGAGTTATTTTCCATCGTAAATTCATTTTGAATAGCGATGCGGAATTGTTGCGGAATCTGGGGAAGATAGGCGTCACCAAGATTGGGCGCATCACCCAAAAGATTGGAGAGAACAGCGTCGATACCGGCGCTTTTATTCTCCATTTTGAAGGTGATGTTTTACCTAAGCAGATGTAGGTCACATCGAACCACTGCGATGTTCGACCGTACATCCCTCCACCTATGTGATATTATCAATGCCAGAAATTCGGGCATGTTTCTGCCAGGTGCACTGCCAAGGCCGTGTGAAGAGAGTTTGACAAGGGGACACATGAGGGTGAGAGGTGTACGCCTCCCCCGATTTGTCCTATACCAGACCCAAAACAACTGTGAACATGGGCTCGCCCATTAGCGTGCGTCCAGCGGAGCGCTGTTGCCACAGTGAGACTGGCAGAGATGACACAGCTCTACGCTAACAGTATACACACGACCTTCCCCCAGAACACAAGGCGCTCCGAATGCAAGCGCATGTACGAGCTGGGGGACCTGATCCTACGAATATCTATCCTCACAACGGATTGCACACAATGTGATATGAGGCAGATATAAGATGCCACACAAACGTTATTCGTGAAAGTGACCACCAGCGGCCAGCATTCTTGGCTGTCGCGCAGGAGGTTCAGGTTCGATTGCCGGCTCTGCCATGCTATTTAATTTTAGTCTGAGGGCTAGAACAGGGTTCGCTCAATCTCGTGAGGCAAAGCTGGGAAGATGTAGGTTAAATTCCTACCTCAGTCATCCTGAAAGTGGTTTCTCATTTATACTCCAGGCAAATGCCGGGATGGTTCCTAACTTAAGGACACAGCCGCCTCCTTCCCAATCCTCACCAGAATAATAATAATACACACACTCTAATACAGACACCGCAGTAACCCAGATTTTCAGACATGTACACGGGGCTAAACTACCAATATGTCCAAGCCCCTCAAATGAAACAACAATTACAACGTTATTATATCACATGACGTAATCTACACCCCAAGCCATTCTGAGTAACATTGCTTGGTAGCCCTTTATAAGGTAATAGAAACAGAGAATACAATTTTTGGGATCAGTTTTTGTTTATTGGAGACCACCTTGTGGTGTACTGGCTAGCACATTGCTGTCCATTCTTGGCTGTCACCGCGGAGTCCCGGGTACGATTCCCAACAAATGTAATTCTGGTCTGAGGGCTGGAACACTGTACACTCAGCCTCGTGATGCAAACCTAGGAATATGTGGGTTGGATTCCTACCTTAGCCATCCTGGAAGTGGTTCTTCTGTGGATTCGCACTTCTACTCCAGGCAAATGCCGGGATGGTACCTAACGTAAGGCCACGGCCGCTTCCTACGCAAATCCTTCCTCAATTAGAAATATACACACTAGTAGAGACAGCACAGTGTCACAGGTTATCAGATAAATTCCACACACACCCAAATACACGGGGCTACATGACCACGATGTCACAAAGCCCCTACAACAATAATAATCAACAACAACAACAACAACTCTTGCTGTCACCCATGATGTCCAGATTCGATTCACGGCTCAATCAAGACATTTAGTTCTGGTCTTAGGGTTAGAACCGGGTACTCTATGCCTCGTGAGGTAAGACTGTGAAGAGGTGAGTTTTATTCGACTCAATTTTAAAAAAGAAAACATATTTGCCGACAACACAACAACACAGGTTATCAGATTTTGTGTTTTCACGTACTTCTGTATTCGAAAGATTCTTTAAAAGGCCGTATACCCTGAAAAATATTGTTCTTGCCTCGCTGTTCGACTGCCACTCGGCTTGCTACGGAACATTGTTATGAGTTCAAAACTTCAGCTCACAGCACTAACTTCTATAAGCTCCACTACTGAATTGATACAGCCATGCTGTCACTGTTATCTTCCCCAGCGAAACTAAATATTTCAACACCTAACCATTCTTCGCTCTAATTATCCCTTCAGTTCAAGAGCAGATGATATCTCCCGAACGGCTGGTCGTATCGTCATGGGGTTTGCACAGTCAGCTTCAGAATGTTTAGCTCTATAACATAGGTTCATCTAAATAATTGGATAATTAATGATTTTCGTGCGCGGAGAGAAATAGGGATTTTGTACGGCACAGCGAGCCCAGATTGCGTAGTTAACTAGGCAACACCGCGCTATGCAATTGGCTGGCGCGGGTGAGCGCGTGAATCTGGCTCCTCCCTCATGTTCACAGTTATTTTGGGCCTGGTATAACTGCCAAGGAAGCCACTCTCCACGATCGAAGCAGTGCCCTGAGTTCTGTAAAGAAGCCACAATCCAAGAAATCAGAACATTGCATCGGCTTTCATATCACGATGCTCGCAAGAGGTACCGTGATATTAATGCCCCCGAATTTTGGGTGACGTTTGTGGCCGCAGCGACGCCCTCATTCACCCCTGCTGTCACAGTTCCCAGTGTAGTACCCTCGACGTCCGGTAATTCAGCAGATTTGAAATCACCCCTCGCTGTACCAGCGAAAATTATCTGCCCGAAGGAGGTCCCACAACCTTCTTCGGGCAAGGAAAAGAAGGCGACAGTTATATCATCTAAACCGGCGAAATCGGAGAAGTCCTCTTCTTCTTCGAACCGGTAGGCTAACATGTCTTCCTCAGTTAACAGGGGAAAGAAGAGTTTGCCGACCAGGGCTGGTCCTTCTTCCAGTCCACCCGATATGACAAAAGTAGTAGTGGAGATGAGAGAGAAGGTTCGTCGTCATCTCTCTCGCCCTCCTCCTGACGGAGTGGCTACTGTCTCTGCTGGCCTTCCCGCTCCCACGACCATCAAGGGAGGGAAGCCGGCTGAAGCCAAACTCGTCCGTATGGAGGAACTCCCCTACAAATAGGAAAATACATCAGCGGAGGAGAGAGGAACGGTTCAGCGCCGTTTCTCTTCCTCTCCTAGAGACAGGGCTGCTCAGGTATCTGCTGGCCATTCCACTCCCACCACCACCAGTGGAGCGGTGTCAGCAGGAGCGGTCATGTTTTGTAAGGAACTGGCATCTGTGGGGAAGCGACCATCTACTTCCCCAAATAGACGTCAGCGCCGATCAAGAAAGAAATCTCTTCGGGACATGTCGGGGACAGACACCCAGTCTTCGGACCGGGAGAAAGTCCCTCGACACCGCTCTCGCTCTTCCCCAAGAGCGAGACTCGTGAAGTCCGACGAGGACCGCGCGCCATCCAGGGGACTGCCCGCTCCATTTCCTTCGTCTTCGGACCGAGATGTGGAGATTGAGGTGCGCTCTCCTGCCCCATCATATCCAACTAGAGATGAGGAATGGTGGCAAACGGTCAAGCGTAAGTAGAAGACCCACTTCTACTTACAAGGGAACTGTAATAGCTATTCTGGTCATCTCAATGAGTTACGTCAATTAATATCTTCGTTTTCGGCAACCATTGTCAGTCTTCAGGAATCCAGGTTTCGTCCTGGACGTGAGACAATAATGCGTTACTTCAACCTCTTCTCTGAAGACCCGGTGGCTGGAGCTGTGGCCGTCGGTGGCGTCTGCATTCTCGTCCACTCTAGCCTCTTTAGTGAAGAGGTGCTGTTGCGTACTCAGCTAGAGGCAGTTGCAGTTCGTACTTCGTCGCCAGTAATGGCAACAGTATGTAACGTGTACATTCCACCTGATTCTCAACTGGATTGAAACCAGCTGGTGGATCTAGTCTCTCAGCTCCCCCCCCTTTTCTCCTTCTGGGATATGTTAATGCCCACAACACCATCTAGGGCTCCGCTACCACTAGTGATGGAGGGAGAGATTTTGAGAGACTGATCAGGTGGCTGGAGCTGTATTTGTTAAACACAGGGGAACCTACGCACTTCTCTATTGCACATGGCACTTATTGAAATGTCGATATCACCTTGTGCTGTCGTGCGCTGGTTCCCCTGCTACAGTGGGGTGTACACGACGACCTTTGTATTAGTGACCATTTCCCGATTATCGTTACTCTTCCGAACCAGAGAGCCATCGAATTACCAAGTCGATGGCTTCTCCGTCGGGCTGATTGGACAACTTTCACAGCACGTGCTGATTTTGCCGAAGATACCTTTGAGAGTGTCTATGATCATACCATTCACATAACGCATGGTATTTCGGCTGCTGCTGAGGAAACAATACCTTCCTCATCCGGCAACTCCCACCGGAAACTTGTCCCTTGGTGGACAGCCGAGATTGCAGCAGCCTTTAAAGTTCGTCGACGTGCTTTCAAATGCTATCGGAGGCAAAACACTATGGCCAACCTTATCACCTTCAAAAGGATGCGTGCTAGAGCCCGATATCTGATTCGGGAGAGTAATAAAACGACGTGGGAAAAGTATGTGTTGTTTATGACGACACATACTCCTTCATCTCAAGTGTGGACTAAGCTTCGTCGGATCTCCGGACTCCCGATATCATTGATGGCACACGGAGTCTCCATCATCGGAGACATCATCACGGACCAACTCGCCATTGCCAACCGTATTGGATCGCACTTCAATGATGTATCCTGTTCTGGGAGTTACGATCCTACGTTTCTGACTCTGAAGCGGGAGGCGGAGGCTCGCCCCTTGTCCTTTGCCACTGCTGCTTTGGAGTCCTACAATGTACCATTCTCTGAAAGGGAACTGCGCAGTGCGCTTTCACTGTGTAGGGATACGTCTCCCGGACCGGATAACATACAGAATCAAATGTTAAAACATCTGTGCGAATCCAGTATAAAGCAATTGTTGGTCCTCTTCAATCGTATATGGATTGGTGGGCAGTTTCCGTCTCAACGGCGAGAGTGGATCATGATACCGGATCCCAAGGCTGGAAAGGATCCCAAACTTGTCAGCAGCTACAGGCCTCTCAAATGCCCTATGTAAGCTGCGAGAGAAGATGGTGAACCATCGACTGGTGTGGTTCCGGGAAGAGAGAGGCTTACTGTCAGGGAACCAGTCTAGATTTCGCTCCCATATGTCCACCACCGTCTATCTGGTGCGACTTGTGAGCGCCATACAGGAGGCATTTCTCCGAATTACCTACCATATGGCACTACGAGATCCTTTCCACCCTTCATGAGCGGGGACTCCGTGGTAATCTACCGACTTACAATAACGAATTTCATGTAGTACGACTCTTCCGTGTAAGGGTCGGTAGAACATATCGCAATATTATACCCAAGAAAACGAAGTTCCTCAGGGTTCTGTTCTGTCACCTTGTTCGAGGTTGTCATATCTTTTGGCCAAAGATGCTACATTAAGATTGTTATTTTTTTTCTCTATTATCTTTTTTCCACTGTTGTAAAATTAACTGTCATGGCATCCAGAAGTGTCAATAAATGGTTGTTTTGAATTGATATATTTTCCTTAAATATAAAAGAAGAAAGAATCTGCGATACGCCGGTGAGCGTAAAAGTAAAATAAGCGGCGACCAGTGATAGGATAAATATATCAATATATTTTAATTATGGAGAAAACCCAAAGTGAACTGGATCGAGCGATCAAGCTACGTAAGGTAACACGGGCGGCGTTTTCGAGGCAGTTGAATAACCTCAAAGGTGAAATTGATGACGTCCAGATGACAGCTCATGAAAAGCGAAGGAAAGTTCAGGTTTTCCTTTCTTTACTTCGGAAGAAAAATGATGAGCTCCTGCAGCAGGATGGTAAGGTCGTAAGTCTAAAACTTGACGTCGGCCAAGAGGACTTGGACGACGAATGTAGACTTGCCGATGACTATCAACGTCAATTTCTTGATATAGAGGTGAGTGTTGAATATATTCTACCTTCAGGAGGCATCGCTCAAGACAACAGTGATTGTAGCAGTGTAGATCTTGTGAGTAAGAGAAAATTCAAACTACCTAAATTAGAACTAAGGAAATTTGATGGCGATGTAAAACAGTGGATACAGTTCAGGGGCCAGTTTGAAAAGATAGACAAGGATCCGGATATTGCACCGGAAGATAAGTTTCAATACTTAATGCAAGCTACAGTGAAAGGGTCTCGTGCTCGAGAAATTACTGAAAGTTTTCCACCTATTGGGGAAAATTATACGAAGGCAGTAGAATGTTTAAAGAGCAGGTTCGGTAGAGATGATCTGTTGGTTGAAGTTTACGTAAGAGAGTTGTTATCTTTAGTTCTTAAGAAATCTTCCACTCCCGGTGATGGCAATTCAATGTGTAGCCTTTATGACAACTTGGAATCGCACATACGGTCACTTGAAACCTTAGGTGTTACAACAGATAAGTGTGTATCTATGTTGTATCCTTTAGTAGAGTCATGTTTGCCTGAGGAGTGTCTTAGGGCCTGGCAAAGAAGTTCCAATTTTGCACACACACGTGATTCGAAAGATAGGTTAGACAATCTCATGCTATTCATGAAAAGGGAAGTGGAAGCCGAGGAACGGATCAGTTTAGCAATTTCCGGTTTTGGAATCAAAGATAATAACAGGAGTAGAGACCAACCCAAATTGTCAGAGCACATTGCTACTGCAGCTGACTTGTTAAACACTAACCCAGTTGACGAGAGGAGAGGGTACTGTATTTTTTGTGGAGGTCAACATGATGCCCTTAATTGCTTTAAAGCACACTAATTAGGTCTATCTGAGAAACAGAAGGTCCTAAAGGACAAGGGTGGGTGTTTTAAGTGCTTTAAGAAGGGACACTGTGTCAATAAATGTAAAGCCGTAGTACGGTGCATTATTTTTAGTAAGAGCCACCAAGTTCTGATGTGCCCTGATTTACCTCAGAATAAACAAAATATATCCCATAATAATGTCGAACACAGGCAATCCGGGGGGAAGAATGAACAAAAGACAAATTCGCTGAGTAATATTTCTAAATATCCTAAAGTTATTTTGCAAACTTTGGTTATAAAGATGAAAGATATTGGCTCTTCCTTCTCTGTTAGAGCCTTAATTGACTCAGGATCCCAAAGATCCTATGTTAAGAAAGACATTGTTAAAAGATTAGATTACACTCCAGTCAGAACTGAAACAATTAAACATGACCTTTTTGGGGGAGTGAAAACGAGTGTTAATGAACATTCATGTTACAAAGTAGAAATTGAAAGCCTGGATGGAAAATATCAATGTAATTTTGAAGTATTGGATCAGGTTTTAATATGTAATGGCATCCCTTCGGTCAAGAAAGGACCTTGGTTGAATGAACTTGAGGAAGGGAATATCAGCCTAACAGATATTGGGGATGAGTCTAGGCCTGTGGACTTGCTGATTGGAGCGGATGTAGCGGACAAACTTCAGACAGGAAATATTAAAATTCTATCTTCTGGTTTGGTTGCTGTGGAAACAAATTTAGGCTGGACTTTGATGAGGAAAGTTCCACAACAATCTTCTGTTAACTTGGCAGAAGAAGTTACAGCTCTGTTTGTTAATGAGATCAACGATCGCCGGAGCCTAGATACCATTGGAATCTCAGACTCAGCTGTTAAAATGTCCAAAAATGAAAGACAGCTTCAAATTAGAGATGATTTTCTAAGAGGTATTACTGTAAATGATGAGAGACGTTACGAAGTTTCATTGCTATGGAAAGAAGATAGCTTGGCTCTTCCTAGTAACAGGGAGCTAGCACTCAAAATGTTAGAATCTACCACTAGAAAGCTTCAGTCTCAAAATCTTCTCATTTCATACGATGCAGTTCTAGCTGAGTGGGAAGAACTGGGAATTATTGAAGAAGTACCAGTCAAAGAAGTAGGGAATTATGGACTCTACCTACCACATCGAACTGTTATTAAGGAGAATAGCACCAACAGAGTTCGTCCTGTATTTGACGTGTCAGCAAGAGGTAGAAATGCTCCTTCTCTCAATCATTGTTTAGAGTTTGGACCCAATCTGATTGAACTGATTCCTTCCCTGTTACTAAAATTTCGGGGAGGGAGATTTGGGGTGACAGCTGATGTAGAAATGGCTTTTCTACAAATAAGTGTTCGTCAAGAAGACAGAGATTTTCTTAGGTTCTTCTGGTGTGATCCAAATGACTGGAAGAATATAAAGATATTTCGGCATCGGAGGGTGGTATTTGGATTAAAATGTAGCACTTTCCTTTTAGGAGCAGTTCTTGATTACCATTTGGACAAGGCAATGGAAGATTGTCAATATAGTAAAGGACAGATATCAAGACTTAAACAGAGCCTTTATGTGGACAATGTTGTAACCAGTGTTGATACAGAATCAGAACTGAAAGAATTCATTAATGAAGCACGTGATATAATGCAGGAAGGAAAGTTCGACCTCAGAGGTTGGCAGGCCAACAATGATGCTTTCATTCTTGTAGGACGGACAGCGGTGCTAGGTTTACGATGGGATTTGGAATCTGACAATTTATTGTTAAACTTGGAATGGTTACAGAACCATGAATTGGGAGTGATCTCGAAAAGATCCATTCTGTCAGTTGCACAAAAGATATTTGATCCGATTGGCATAGTTAGTCCAGTACTTCTAGTTCCTAAATTGTTATTACAAAAGATATGGCTAAGTGGTATATCTTGAGATGAAGAGGTTACTACTGATATTAAGGACCAATTTGTAACCTGGTATTTAAGCCTTTTTCTCCTGAAAGAGATGAGAATTCCACGTTGGTTTCATTATTCCAAGAACCACAGGTATGTCAGTCTACATATTTTGTGTGATGCTAGTGCACAGGCCTACGCTGCAGTAGTCTTCATACGACTACAAATTGACGGTGAGAGTAAGGTACACCTTTTTGCAGCCAGTGCAAGAGTAGCCCCATTAAACTCAGTCATCATTCCCCGACTGGAACTAATTGCTGCAACAGTGGGAGCTAGATTAGGTAATTCAGTGCTAGAAGGACTAAACTACCAAGATGTCAAGTTGAATTTCTAGACTGATTCGACAACGGTTTTAGCATGGATTCTATAGGAAGAAACATGGACTGTGTTTGTCAACAACCGTGTTAAAGAAATCCATCGGTTGACTTTACCAGAAATGTGGAGATATGTTCCTGGCCATTTGAATCCTGCAGATCTTCCTTCAAGAGTTGTCTGGCAGAAAAATTGTTAGCACTTCAATGGTGGGAGGGGCCAGAGTTTTTACGAAAGGACCGGCCAGAGTGGCCTGGTGAATTTCCACCTGCAGAGACAGAGCTGATTTTGCAAGAAAAGAGAAAATCAACTCAAATAATGAGTTACTTAGTAGATACTTCATGTAGCACCCCAAAACATGTAAATAATGATCAGTGCAGGTACCACGATTTTAATTGGTATTACTTATATTTTTCAAGCTATGGAAAAATAATTCGGTTGGTTGCTTGGATAAAGAGGTTTATCCAAAATACGCGAAGAGCAAACCTTACAAGAGCTCGTGGAGAATTATCATGTGAGGAGATAATGCCAGCAGAAAAAATAGTCGCAAGATTGGTACAGGAAGAGCCTTTCTCTTCAAAAAATGACAAAAGTCTCATTAGCCTAAATGTGTTTAGGGATGAGAAGGGATGTCAAGAGTAACCACTAAAAGTGGTAGAGCTGTAAATACACCAAAGAGATTAGATTTATGATTACTGTATTTTGAGGTAATTATAGTTATTTATGTATGGTTGAGTTGTTCTTCTACCAACTCAAGGTGGGAGTGTGTCATAACTTTTGGCCAAAGATGCTACATTAAGATTGTCATTTTTTTCTTTATTATCTTTTTTCCACTGTTGTAAAATTAACTGTCATGGCATCCAGAAGTGTCAATAAATGGTTGTTTTGAATTGATATATTTTCCTTAAATATAAAAGAAGAAAGAATCTGCGATACGCCGATGAGCGTAAAAGTAAAGAGGTTGCCATAAACGGCATTGTTACCGCCACCGGGCCCACGATAGTTCCATCGCTGTATGTAGCCGATTTAGCTCTGCTTTACAGCTCTGGAAGTATGTCAATCGTGGAACGGCAATTGCAGATAGCTATTAACCGGGTCGACAGGTGGGCTCACGACCGGTTTTCATCAGCGAAATCCTCCGTCGTCCATTTTTGTCGGCTCCGAAGGCTACACTTACACCCTGAACTACATCTCAGGTATGCTGCGTTGCCGTTGGTTGACACTTATCGCTTCTTGGGGCTCCATTTTGACAGCAAATTAACGTGGTAGCCCCATATACGGCTACTAAGAACGACGTGTCTCAGGAAACTGAACATGCTCAAGTTTCTTAGTGGCACTACGTGGGGGGCTGACGGAGCGGTGCTGCTACGGTTCTACCAAGCCCTCGTCGTGTCCCGGCTAGACTATGGTTCTGCGGCTTACGGTTCAGAAAGACCGGCAACCTTGAAAATGCTGGACAGTATCCACCATAGTGGCGTTAGGCTGGCTACTGGTGCCTTCCGGACCAGCCCGATACCCAGCCAACTCGTCGAATCGGGTGTTCCACCTCTAAATTATCGACGCCATCTTATGCTTTTGGCATATACTACTAATGTGCGTCAGTACCCAATACGACCAGAGGTACGCCAGCCAGCCTCGAACCACTCGGCCTGTTGGTATTAGACTCGATAGCTCGTGTACTGAAATAGGAGTGGCTGTGGGCCCTAGCCTACTTTTCACATTTTGCAAAAATGAGGAAAAAGTAGACTTATGAGATCGATCCGGGAAAATGTGTGTCTGTCTGTCTGTCTGTCTGGCTGTGTGTGTGTCCCCCCCCCCCTATCAACTCCTAAACGGCTGCAGCAATCAAAACCAAATTTAGTATGAGTAAAGATGTGCACCGGAATATCTCACGTCCATATTTGAAAATGATGTCAGTGCTACCAACTGCTGAAAAACGCACTAGAAATTTGAGCTCCATGTTGGATATCTTGCAAGGTATGCATAGGAGCTATTCCAAAATTGGCACACATGTAGATAATACTATTTCAGTTTAATTTCCAGGAGGCCATACATGACAATGTTGCCAACATAATTTTAAGCCTTCTGATAGGTCCAATGTTTAAATGCATATAACGTCTACACTATCAATGGGATTTCAACCAAATTTTGTATGTGAAATGTGTACGTAAACAGATATGACTGAGCGTATTCTTAAGAGCCACCAAGGCTGCCAACTGTTAATAATTGCTCTCTCTATTTTTTTTATCCAAATACCAATATATCAGAAAGTATGCAAGCCGACAGCTTTAAACTATGCACACGTATATTCTGACATTTTAGATTAATTTGGAGTAACTTATATACATCAGTTCTACCAACATGATTATAAGCCTGCTGATAGTACCAATTTTTAAATACATGTAACTTCTATACTATCAGTTGGATTTCAACCAAATTTCGTATGTGCTATGTGTAACATAACAGATATGACAATAAGTATTGTTAAGAGCAATCAGGGCTGCCAACTGTTAATAAATGCTGTCTATATTTTTTTACCCTAATATCAATATATCAGAAAGTATGCAAGCCAACAGCTCTATACTTTGCACACGTATAGCACCTGACTTTCTAGATTAATTTGGAGTAATTAATATAAATCAGTGCTGCCAACATGATTCTATGCCTGCTGATAGGTCCAATTTTAAAATACATGTAACTTCTATACTAACAAATGGATTTCGTCCAAAATTGGCACAACAAGATATCATAAAATTTCAGATTATTTCTGACCAGCACACGCATGGTATTGTTGGCAACATGCTTTTACGCTGCTGATAGATCCAGTGTCTAACTGCATGTAACGTCCATTGGACTTCAACCAAATGTTGTATTCTGTACCTTAAGAGATGGAAATAAGAATATATTCAGTCACCAGGGCTGCCAACTCTAGTGCGTTATTAGGCTACATTACACCAGGTATGTTTTGAACTAATTAGATAGTTCGATATTACCAACTTAATTTCGTCATTATTCTAGATAGGTTCATATACTGTAGAATAATCATTGGCATGAAAAGTAGGCTGTATAGTTCTTCACGGAACTTCTTGTCTTACTTACGAAACCACCCAACCATCTTCTTCTTTCCTGGCGTTTATCCCAGTACAGAGTCCGCTGCTCTACCACTCAACCATCAGAATATAATAAATAGGGGCCGGATTTTGGTGGTTTTTTAAATTGTAATTTTAGGTTTTCAAAAACATGAAATTGTTCTTTTTAGTTTTTTATTAGGTAGAATGGATTTTTACAATAGGTTCTTATGTTTAAAGGGTAGCGAAAGTTGACATACATTACATAAGGCTTAAAATTAATACCTCATTGTTAGTAGACAATCTGATTGCAACGAGAGAGTAAATATTTTACATAATGATGCGTAATCAAATTATCACCGATAACTTTACACTTTTAGGGATTGTAATAAAGCCAAGGATGTCAGAGGTGATTTTCTCACTCTATCTCGGTCAAATAATGTTTATTCTTTACTATACTGGATTCTAGGGAATAATAAGAGATTTATTCGCTCTTTCCTCTCGGTAAATAACCAAACAATAATATATAAGCTGGAAAGTGCTGAAAATATTTCATTTTTCCATTAGGTAGGATTGCTTTCAATCGACTGGAGCTAGGAATAAACACTATCTTCACATTTAATTTCAAGGATTATGGACAAAATTTGAAATATACTACAATAAATGGTACAAAACTGCAATTAGTTATTTTTAGGTACTCGCGTATTATTTAGTTTATTAGGTAGTACGGAATTTCAGTGTGATTCGTAAAAGTATTTAGAAGTATGGGAAAAATAGATAAGAACCTAAGAATCCGGTTCCTAATAATAGGCTAACTGCGCCCCGATAGTATAAGGTAGTTTCTCTGTTGCTGGATAGCGAATTTTTGTACAAACTCAATTGTCTAGAATAATGAAACATATAATAATAATAATATACTAATAATAATCATTATTGACTAATAATTATTAAAATAATAATAACATAACTGTCTAATGATGATTATAATAATAATAACAATAGTCTAATAATAAGTATTTCGCTGTCCTCTTGGAGTGACGATGTGGGTAGTCATAATATAGCCTTATTCTGAAAGCAGAGACATGAAATGATTGTCAATGATATGTAAGCCAACCAAAATTTCATTAAACTAGAGAATCGTCTGTACTCCCCTCTCCAACTCCAGGCAGCCTGAAATGTATAAATTTTATATGTGGTCTCAAACCTCATGTCTCGGTGATAATCAACGTTGAAGTACAAACAAACACTACGGTGTTCCCGCAACTTAGATCTACTTAGTTATATACGGAAAATGTGCCACGTAACCGCTTGATAGCACTGTGCTTTGCCCATTGCCCTACCTCACAATTCGTGTACGGTATCCCAAATAAATTTTGATCAACCGATCACAACGAGGGGACGGAGTCGCGCAGCTTCTTTTGGGGTACAGGATCTCTACATTAGCTGAAACAGAAGGCTGGCGTGCTGTGAGGTGAGCGAGAAAATGGGATTGAGTGAGTAAATGCATGCACGTCGTCCCAATAAAAATAACAGCTACATCGCACGCCTTCTGCTTGACCTTGAGACGTCATAACGCAGCCTTGTAACAATACAATCCCGTTAAATTTGTAACGTTCCGTTCCGTCTGTTTGTTCCGTTATTATAAGTAGAATGTTCCGAACTGTAACGTATCGGATATTCCTCTGTTCATTTCGGTACGAGACAACGTAACGTTCCACCCGTCTCCAATACGCTGTACCGGTACAGGCTCGGCTAACATTCCACTGTTCCAGATACCGGGTACGGTTTCAGAATCAGTTCCGTTCCAGGACGGTAACGTTACGCTTGGAACAGACAGCTGTAACGTTACAACTTGGAAATAACCTTGGAGATAACGGAATTTCTCCGTTCCACATAGACAAGAGTTCCGTTCCGCGTTACGTTCTGTTCCGGGTCCCTGGTTGGGTGATCGCGAAAATGATAATTTAATGTAAACTATAACTACAGACTTACATACTAGAAGAAGAAATGGAAAAGAAGAGAAGAAGAAATAAACGACATGAGAAAAAGAAATGCCCTCAACCCTCGAGGATTTAGGGACTTGGAAACAAGGAGAGCCATGAAAGGCAGATAGGAAAAGGGAAAGAGGAGAGTGTCCGCCCCGGATGCAATGGAAAAAGGGAAAAATCACTGACCCAGCTCAGGAATCTCTCAGGGTCGCTAACTCCCGAACTCACCAATCGTGAGCCCTTGAGGGTGTAGCACTATCCACAAGTGGTGGGGCTACACATACCCTGCCTCCTTAAGGGCCTTGAGCAGAAGGCAGGAGATATCAAGAAGAGAAAAAAGAGGTCTGACCCCTCGAAGAATGAGAGATCAGGAAAAATGAGACAATGGTCAATTAAGGCGGGAAATTGAAAGACACCCAATGCCTCGGATAGCCTAATACCGGGGGTCGGAAGAGAACAAGAGTTGACTAAGGGAGATCGACAGGAAAGATGTCAGAGAGGAGACCGGCACAAGTAAGTGGAAGCACTTAAGTCATTACGTTTGCCTAAGAATCAACCTTACGAAAC
Organism: Meconema thalassinum; assembly: GCA_946902985.2. Lineage (NCBI taxonomy): Eukaryota > Metazoa > Arthropoda > Insecta > Orthoptera > Tettigoniidae > Meconema > Meconema thalassinum. The sequence goes on along the minus strand of OX336388.2, from coordinate 1,818,926,127 downwards.
TGTCCTGGGTTGGTCTTAGGGCTGGAAGGGGTACACTCAGCCTCGTGAGGCAAAACTAGGAAGAGGTTGGTTCAATTCCAACATCAGTTGTCTTAGAAATGGTTTTCATTGTTTGCCCCACTTCTCCTCCAGGCAAATTTTGAGATGGTTCCTTACTTAACGCCAGGGCCGCCTCCTTCCCAGTCTTAGCCCCTATTACAAATACACATACTAGGTCATTACAAAGACACTCCCAAGATAACGGGGCTACATGAATACGATGTCTCAAAGCTCCAAAATGAATCAACTACCGAAGTAAAGTGCCCTGGTAGAGCACCACGTTAAGAATTAACTGAAACATGGTAATACCTCCCCTTGCTATATTTATCAATCACCAAAATGTTGAGGAACGTTTATATGAAGTTAGCATGTGTGGTTAGGCCTACTATTGTTGGCAACCATCCCAAAAGACACGGGTTCGATTCCTAGCTGCCTTTGCCAAGAAATTTAATTCTGATTAGAAGCATTACGCATTTACGATAGCGTTGTCATGCAAACTACCCAAGTGGTGTCAATTTTGAGACCTCTCACCAGACGAGTTGGTCTCACGAGGTTTACAATTACAGCAAGATCAGAAGCGTGTCAATTTTGTTAGACTCTCCACTAATTATTTTTCTGACGTAGCATCACCTGGAGACCACCACGTGCTGTAGTGGCTAACATTATTGGCTGCCACCTCAGAGAACCCCGGTTCTATTCCCGGCACTGCAATTAATTTAAAAGTCTTGGCATGGTCTTGCACGGGGTCTCCCAGCCTCATGATGCTAAATGGGAACAAGCTGAATGTTGTAGCAGGAGTAGTGGAATGGAACTGACCACCCTACCACACGTAGACTCTGGCTCAGGACGCCAGGTTCGTGTTCCATTGACACAGCCAGGGACTCTAATCGGGCCAAGTACATCCCTTGTGGATATGGCACTCTTTGATCTTTGTCATCATCTGGAGTCATCTTAAACTATAAAGGGAGATGACCTCACTGCTCTGCCTCTTTAAACAACAATAACTAACATCTTAAACCAGGTCTCTTCAAGTGTGATGATGATCGTGTGGCCTCCGGACAGGCAGAGTGCAGGTCTTTCTAGTTGACGCCCGTGGGCGACCTGCGCGTCTTAATGAGGATGAAGTGATGATGAAGACGTCACATACACCCAGTCCCCGAGACACGGAAATCAACCCCAGGAGATTAAAATCCCTGATGGCTCGGCCGGGAATCGAACCCGGGGTACTTTCAGCCAAAGCCTAGCGCGCTAACCATTTAGCCACGGAGCCGGACTCTTCAAGAGTTACATCACCTGTATATCTAAGCAATTTGGCCTGATTTGTGGTAGGCAAAGCCTAGTTGCTCGATTCTGGATCTAACGTACATTATTTGGTAAAAGAAGCAATAATATAAATATATAAATAAATAAACCAAATAAATAAATCACACAATCATACACACAAAAAGTGACCAAATAAGACTAGAATTATTTATTTTAGAAATAGTGAAGACGTTTAGAATCTGAGTTAATAAGAAATGACATCTCACCTCGTCACACAACCCCGCAGCGTATCCCTGCTCGTTAATTCGTGCACCACGACTGCGCAGGCAGCTACAGCAACTCCGGAGATCACAGGCTCGAATTCCGGCGTTGACAGCGGCTATCCTGAGTGTGGCTTTTCCCCTGATTTTTCCACTATCCCTCCAGGAAATTGCCAGGATTGTACCTTAATTAAAGTCTCGGGGCACCTATTTCATCCCTGCTCCTAATGAAGTTACACACACTACTACAGTCATCACACAAATACAGGTTATCAGACAAATTTAACACAAGATGTCCTGAGCCCCTAAAATTAATTAATAACAATAACCTTGCCATGCAGTGGCTAGCATTCTTGGCTGTCACCTCTGGGTCCCGGCTTCGAATCCTGGCTCTGCTATGAAATAATTATTTGATTAACTTCTATTCAATACGGATTTTATAACATTTGTTTTAATGGCAAATGTATTCGCATTTTATAAATTTATAGAAGTTCATAACTGGGTACACTCAGCTTCATGAGGTAGAAGTGAGAAGAGGCGGGTTCAAATGCTAGCTCAGCCATCCTAGATGTTGTTTTATGTAGTTTTATTATAAAAGAAAGCTTTCCAGTCGGTCAACACAAATTGTGCCCAATTACATTACGCGGGGAAACAACCTCAAATAAATATGTATGTACAAAAAAGCTTGTTATTTTGTGATATATATCTTATGTAATATTTATTTGATGTTCGGATATAGCATATAAATACTTGTTTTCCCGCCTAATATAATTGGGCACAAATTGTGTTGACTGACTGGAAAGCTTTCTTTAATAGAACTAGGCAGCACTGAAAAACGGTTTCTAACACTTCACTTTATGTAGTTTCCCTTTTTTTACTCCAGGAATTGGGATTATTCTAACATAAGGCCAAGGTCGCCTCCTTCCAAATCCTAACCTCACACGCTACTACCGCCGTCACATTGACGCAGGTTATCAGACAGATTCCACACCCACCCAAGTACATGATCACGTTGTCGCAGCGCCCCTAAATGAATCAACAACAATCGAAATGACATGGTTGATGATTACAGGGAACAGCATAAACTGCCAATTTACTTGAGTCCGTTACTCAGATGCCAGTAGCTATTACAAGATCTTAGAATCCATTTAAATAAATAATGCAGAAGGATGAGCAAAAAGTAGAAGATTTTGAAATAACTGGGCATAAATTTCTGTCCACATAAGAGAAAAATGCCGGAGGCAAGAATAAATTCACAATGAATTAGTTTGTTATAATTACAATGTCGTCATGATAATGACAATATAATGTATAAATAATCTGCCCCAAGGAGTTCTGGACTTAATCTAGAAATAAATATTTTGAACGCCTCGGATCCTGTGCTATGGCGGCTACTTTGTTACCCTTACGGAAGTAGATTATAATTGTTGTATCATTCATCTAGGAGTTTCGAAATATCTTCTGAGTAAAAAAATTAAAAAATACAGCCTACAGCATGACCGTGATTTGCACCGTTTAGATCCAGTTCAGTAATGCTGTCGGACTTTTGAAATCCGACATACTGTCAAAACCAATGTGACGAGAATTTATGAGTTGTTCGATAAAGATTTTGAAGCGAAGCTGCTGGGGTATTTAAGTGCTGAAACTCATAACCTCAAGTGACACTCATTAGGACTGTTTCGTGAAGAATAAGAATAAGAAATGAATAAGAAAAGGAATAATAAAAATAATAAGAATAAGAAAAAAATTAAGAAAGGTTTAAGAACAAGATTAAGAACAAGACCAAGAACAAGAATAAGAAGATTAAAATTAAATAATAGTGTACAGACTGGACATAAAATAACCCGCGCTGTTTCTCTGCAACACTGAAAAACATAGTATCATGTATATTCGAATTTACGACTTTCTAACCTCCGAGCTTCATTTATTCATTGAAGAGATTTCTACTTTTCTACAGCGGTAGAGGAAAATGGCGTGTCGAGGATACATTTTTGAAAATAATTATTTTTCTTCTCCGCACGTTTCCGTTTGCGATAATTTTTACACTTTTCAGCGTTCAACGTTATACGAAACAAATATATCCACAACGAAACAAACAAAATGTAACTAAGAGCGTGTGTTCTTATAATAACGCTACTCACCTTGCATACATACAGTAGAGGACGAAATCCAGTTGCGATGGTTACCATGGCATCGGGATATTGATGGTGTTCATAACCATAATACTAATATTAATATTGATTATTAAGATCATCGTGCAATCAATGGATCGTGTACAATAATTCACATGCTACAGACAAGACGGTTATCGGGATATTTTACAAATATTATTCATACTGAAATCATCATCATCATCATCTTGCACAGTTCCCAGCTACTCACCGGGTCTGTTTGGAACACAAGCCTCTCCAACGCATTCTGTCTTCCCACCATCTCTCAGCCTCCACCCTTGTCCACTCTTCTCCTCTCTTCTTCACGCTTTCTTCCACCCCCTCCAGCCACCTGTCTCTCGGTCTTCCCCTCGGTCACTTTCCTTTCCACTTCGTCTCGTGTATCCACCTGGGTATCCTCTTCTCCTCCATTTGTTTTACATGTCCATACCATCTACAGTAAGTCTAGATTTCTCTATACCACCCTGTAATGGTCCCTCTTTCACTAATTCTCTGGTCCTCTCATTTCTTATTCTGTCCATCTTTGTAGCTCCAATACTGCTTCTCAAGAACCTCATCTCACTGGCCTGTATTTTGCTCCTCTCCCTTCCATTCATAACCCAGGTCTCCGAGGCATACGTCAGGATAGGGACATAGTACGTCCGATAAATGCTGTTCTGAGGGACATCCTTGCTCCATATCATGCTTCTCACACTCACATTTATACTGAAATACTTTCACGAAATTCTACTCAAATGATTTTAAAATTTATCAAAAACATATGCTGATGACCACGATGCGTCAATTCCATGAAATTAAACATTTTGCATGGCTATACGATTAAATTTACGCCTTTTTACTCAAGGTTGCGGGGTCGAATCTCAGTGCAGTCGGTTGGTTATATTTAAAGGCGCTTACATTCGAGAGATTGTGTCATAAGATTTATTGGCACGCTAATGACCCTCTTCTGGGTCAAAGTTGGGCACTTCAGAGTCCCTATAGTCACAGCAGCTAAAAGGGATGTTAAATACAACATTTAGGGCTATTCTTTTAATTATTAACATGAAAAGAAACGTAATTTCCAGTACACTAATGAATGGATTTCATCACCGAAGATAGGTTATGTTCGCTTAAGATGAGTTACCAGTCAGTCTCCTTAAAAGACCTTATGATTAATGGTGTGTGTTATAATTCTAATTGAGAAGCGATAGTTGCCCTGCGTTGATATCGAGGAGGTCAAGAGAATCAGATAGAGCTGTTTGCAATTGGACGAGCAGAAACTACCTAAAGGAGGGCAATGAATGCGGTCAGTGGACTTGCCTATTTAAGTCCCGGCCAAGCAAAACACAAGAGAACACAACACTATAGTCCTTACTTTCATATCCTGTGTCCCCAATAAGATAGCGGGCTACATGCTCCTTGGCATGTGCCGACCCCAGGATTCACTCAAGCAGTCATACAATGGCCCAAGGAAGTGCCACAGTACTATTCTATTGCAGATATCAACTTACACTAACTGTATAATCCTACAAGCCTACTGAGCGGCCCACGTAAACTTTTCACCGCAAATTTATCTGAAACAACAATAGATATTGAAAAATAACTTTCACTGGAATGAATGGGTGAGTGGTTAACGTGTCGGATCACCAACCCCAAGCTTGCAGGTTCGCCCCTGGCAAGTGATTTTTGAAAGGCGACAAAAATCACGACATGGATGTTATACGTTGTTGGCATGTTAAAGAACCCATTTGAATTCAGTAGGCCGTGTTCAATGGCAAAATTAATCTCGGAATATTCCGCCAACACGAAGTTCCTCCATTCTCTGCTAGAAAGCGCTGTAGTGTCAAGAAGTTTAGATATCTAAACTTGACTTTCATAGCGTTCAAAGGACGACGAAATTTGACTATGCAAGATGATGATGATGACTGGAATGAAGGCAGGTAAGGGGTGCATTAAACTAAATAGCATGGGTCTCGGTGTCAATTTACAAAGTTTGCACCTGGCACCCGAGGACATACGATATTATTATTATCATTACTGGAATGAAAGAAACAGACCCGGCCAATGGCTGGAAACTGTGCAAAATGATGATGATGACTGGAATGAAGGCAGGTAAGGGGTGCATTAAACTAAATAGCATGGGTCATTAAGAAACGTATGCAAATCCAGGCAGTAGAAATCACTGGGAGCAAGATCAGGAATGTACGGTGGATAATCAAACAGCTCCCAGCCGTATTCCATCAGACAAGTTGCTGTGCACTGAACCGTATATGGTCGATTTCCATCTTTTCTTGCACTTAAATAAATTCCTGTCCTCTAATCAGCATTTTTACACAGACTAAGAGCTGGAAACGATTGTCACACGCTGGTTCCATTCTCAGGCGCAGACTTCTGAAACACAGGAATACAAATGTTGAACACACGATACGGCAGGTGCCTCCATTCTGGTGGTGATTGTGTCGAAGCACTGCTGTATCTGGTGCCAATAAAGTTTTTCACGCCAGTGGATTAAAATATGCAAAAGCATGTATAGTTCCAACTTTCACTGCGCTCGGATGGTTAAATCGCGAGAAACGTCCATTGAAATATTTACATTTCATATTTTCTTTTATTTGAAAATACGGAAACTTAATTTCTGAATGGTTCTCGTATAAAGAGAAATATCATATTACGTTTTAATTTGGTCCTCTGCTTTGTGTTTTATTTTATATACAGGTACATCGAAAGATTTTCAGGGATTGAACAAGGTAAGAATATTTTGAGATGTAGCTCCTTTTTGGACATTGTCTTTTGCTGCCTTTCTGTCGGTCAACACAGTTGTGCCCAATGAATTGGGTGGGGTCAAAGTCAACAAGTCAACCCCTGGCACTATACAGCCCTTGACGGGCTAAGGCCGACCAGGCGACCGCTGCCCAGCCATCCGGCCTGCAGATATTGGGGTGACGCGTGATCAGCGCGTCGGTTCCCCTCGGCCGTTAATCTTGGTTTTCGTGATCGGGGCGCTGTCTCACTGTCAGACAGCTACTCAATTATCCTCACGAGGCTGAGTGCACCCCGGTCCAACCCTCACGTCAGTTTTAAAATCCCTGGCGGATCCGGGGATCAAACCCGGGGCCTCCGGGTGAGAGGCAGGCGCGCTACCCCCAACACCACGGGGCCGGCGAATTGGGTGGGGTACATATTATAAATATATAAACACAATCCTGGATAAAATTACATGCATTAGTTAATTATCACACTTAAATTAACTGAAAATTCACAGCCTGTTTCCAGTCGACCGACCGGGTCAGGGATGGAATGAATGAAGCCTCCATCTAGCGGCGAGGATATGAACTGTGCCGGCTACCAAAGCCTGTCGCACTCCTCTGAGGCAATGATTAAATGAATGGCAGATGAAATGAAATGTTAGTGTTGTTTGTTGCTGGAATGAAATTTCGACGGGGAAAACCGGAGTACCCGGAGAAAAGCCGTTTTGTCCAGCACAGATCTCACATGGAGTGACCGGATTTTAACCACGGACGCAGCGGTGAGAGGCCGGTGTGATGCTGCCTAAGGCACGGAGGCATCTTGTGATAAATAACGAATTGGCTACATGTTTTTTTTTTACAGGAGTGTGTTTACATATTTATAATTTGAACCCCGGCCAATTCATTGGGAACAACTGTGTTGACCGACCGAAAAGCAGCAAAAGACTGAAAAGATGAATGGCTTCAAATTTCCACCTTTTTGGACACCCGCTCCTTGCGCCTTGAGGAGCCAAGATTCCTGCGTCTCGCTTCGGTTCCCGAGCAGTACGTCACTGTATCATTTGGAGCGAATGTCCACGTGTAATTGGTGCCTATTACTGAAGATTCATAAATAAAATATCATTATAATAGCTGAGGTGTCGAAATGCGTGGGTGCGTATTATAATACCATCCGTGTCTTCGAGCTGGAGTCAGGAATTATTTAAATGATGTCCGCCCACAAATAGACTCATCTAATTGAACGTAACTGAAGCAGTGGAATCAGACGAGCGTATAACAAATGGTCACGGAAGTAGTTAGCCCCGGTTCGTGCTCTAGTCACTCTGCTGCGTCGTCAGTTTCTATTCTGAGATATAACTTTTAAACTTCCGTTCTCCGATAAGAAATGTATAAACTGGCATATCAAATACGGGACATGTATAACAATTCCGCGCAATGAGCTTCATGTGGAGTATGGTGCCAATCCCTCTGTGAGGGAAGTTAATGATGCGGTTAACTAGACATGTCGCACAGTAGCAGACTGTATGAAAACAACTTCAAGTAAACCACTCTATACACCTGACCATGGTTATTGGCCATCTCGTTACCAAAGGATGGCCTTACAGTAATCAGCTTCATAGTTGAAGACACCCTAATTCTACCACTAAAAGGTAACAATTTTTAGCCTATTTTCATTTACGAAAGAAAATAGGCTTATGAGATCACCTTTTGTCCGTGACTGTGTGTGCGTATATGTGTGTATGTTCCCCCTAATAAAATCTAAACGGCCGAAGCAATACTACTACTACCTTGTCTGACCTCGACCGTGTCTTTCAAATTTTAATACGTTTCACCAATCCAACATGGCGACCGCGTGAAATATTTCACTGCCATTCTATATCTCCGCAACAGTAACAGATATCACCCTGAAAACTACAAAACATTCAAATAGACTTTTCTCGCGATTTAACCATCCGAGTGCAGTGAAACTTGGTACAGCGAATGACATCTAATTTAGTTCAATTGTTTATATAACCTCAAGACGGTGGCTGTGCGAAATTTTAAAATTAAGTTTTTATTCCGTGTGTAATAATCATGAAAGTTTGAATAATGAACCAACGCATTAACCTTCTAATGGTGCATAACTCAATGGCCTACACATATAGCAATCCAACATGGCGAGCATCTGAAATACTGTAAGTTATTTAGACGGCTCTCAATAACTACGAATATATTACAGAAATCAAACTGAAACTTTGTATGTTGATCGAGGCTATTAACATAAGTGCACCTATGGGACATTCAATAACCTGGTGAGAACCAAATTAACATGGCGGAGACGCGAAATTTAAATATTTAAATGGATTTTTCTCGCGTCTTTTCATGCAAGCGCTGTGGTGTTTGGCACGGTATATCATCATTCAAGCCTTAATATACTGATGTCTAATTCAATGGAATTTTGTGAGAATTTAAAAATGGCAGCTCGGCAATTATTTTAAATCTCGTTTTCATGTGTCCAAAGTAAGACCAGTAGTCTATATATATAAAAATCAATGTTACGTGATAGTTTGTCTGTGGGTGTGTATGTCTCCTATGCGTTCATATACCATTCATCCGATTGTGATGAAACTTGGCTGAGATGTTGAGTGCACTCCAAGGAAGGTTTCTGACTTAGTAAATCCATTTTACAATAGGTAGCGCACGCGTAGATTCAACAAATTAGTGACGATGCGCGAAGCGTTTCAAACAAGTCCCGTATGTGTTCATATACCATTCGTCCGATAGCAATGAAACTTGGGTGAGATGTTGTATACACTTACGTGAAGGTTTCAAAATTAGTGAATACATTTCACAGTAGATAGCGCACGAGTAGATTCAACAAATGAGCGACGACACGCAAAGTGTTTCAACAAAGTCCCGTATGCATTCATATACCATTCGTCCGATAGCTATGAAACTTGCGTAAAATGTTGTGTACACTTCAGGGAAATTTTCTGGCTTAGTAAATCCACTTTACAATAGGCAGCGCACGAGTAGATTCAACAAATGAGCTACGACGCGCGAAGCATTTCAACAAAGTCACGTATGCGTTCATATACCATTCGTCCGATAGCAATGAAACTAGGCTGAGATGTGTGCACTCCAGGGAAGGTTTCTGGCTTAGTAAATCCCTTTAAAAATAGGAAGAGCACGAGCAGAATCAACAAATGAGCGACGACGCGCGAAGCGTTTCAACAAAGTCCCATATAAGGTCATATACCATTCATCCGATAGCGATGAAACTTGGGTGAGATGTTGTGTACACTCCAGGGAAGGTTTCTGGCTTAGTACATCCATTTTACAATAGGTAGCGCAGCAGTAGATTCAACAAATGAGCGATGACACGCGAAGCGTTTCAACAAAGTCCCGTATAAGGTCATATACTATTAGTCTGACAGTGATAAATGTTTGGTGAATTGTTGTGTACACTCCAGGGAAGGTTTCTGGCTGTGTACATCCATATTACAATAAGTAGCGCAAGAGTAGAATCAACAAATGAGCGACGACACGCGAATCGTTTCAACCATGTCCCGTATGCATTCATATACCATTCGTCCGATAGCTATGAAACTTGGGTGAGATGTTGTGTACACTTCATGGAAGGTTTCTGGCTTAGTAAATCCACTATACAATAGGCAGCGCAGAAGTAGATTCAACAAATGAGGGACGACGTGCGAAGCGTTTCAACAAAGTTCCGTATAAGGTCATATACCATTCTGCCGTTAGCGGTGAAACTTGGGTGAAATATGGTGGACACTCCAAGGAAGGTTTCTGGCTTAGTATATACATTTCACAGTAGGTAGCACACGAGTAGATTCGACAAATGAACGACGACACGCGGAGCGTTTCAATACAGTCCTCTATGTCTTCATATCCCATTAGTCCGATAGCGATGAAACTTGGGTGAGATGTTGTGGAGACTTACGTGACGGTTTCTAACTTAGTAAATACATTTTACAGTAGGTAGCGCACGAGTAGATTCAAAAAATGAGTGACGGGGCACGAATCGTTTAAACAAAATCCGGTATGCGTTCATATACTATTCATCCGATTGCGATGAATCATTGATCAGTAATTGTGTACACGCCAGGGAAGGGGTTTCGACATAGTAAATCCATTTCACAATAAGTAGCGCAAGAGTAGATGCACAAATAGGTGACGACGCGCGAAGCGTTTCAACAAAATCCACTATTGGGTTCATATAACCTTCTTCGATTGCGATGAAACCTTGATGAGTTATTGTGTACACGCCAGGGAAGGGCTTCGACTTAGTAATACATTTCTCAATAGGTAGCGCACGAGTAGATTCAACAGATGAGTGACAGCGCACGAATCGTTTAAACAAAACCCCGTATACGTGCATATACTGTACCATTCATCCGATTGCGATGAAACATTGATGAGTTATTGTGTACACGCCAGGGAATGGTTTCGACTTAGTAAATCCATTTCACAATTGGTAGCGCACGAGTATATGCAACAAATGGGTGACGACGCGCGAAGCGTTTCAACAAAATCCCCTATGCGTTCATATAACCTTCTTCGATTGTGATGAAACCTTGATGAGTTATTGTGTACACGCCAGGGTAGGGTTTCGACTTAGTAAATCCATTTCTCAACAGGTAGCGTACGAGTAGAATCAACAAATGAGTGACAGCGCACGAATCGTTCAAACAAAATGCCGTATACGTTCATATACCATTCATCCGGTTGCGATGAAACTTTTGAAAGTTGTTGTGCACGCTCCCACGATTGATTCTAAATTAGAAAATCCATTTTACGATAGCATAGGGCAGTTAACGGAAATTGAAAAACATGTTGTGTATCCAAAAGCACTTGAAGAAACAAAATTTCAACGCCAACACTTTCTTTGATTGGCATTGCAACGCATGCCGGGTACAGCTTGTATGCAATAAAATAGGCTATTTAGTTCTTCACGTAACTACTTGTTGTGTATATTAAGAACATCTCTCTCCCGAGACAAAACTGCCATGATAAATATGTTTCTTAATCTGTTAGTAGATGTTTTTCATTTGGTGAACACGAGTGTTCTCAATTAGATTGGCCGATGAGTTACAATTAACTTACTAGTGTCTGAAATAAATATATGAATTACGAATTAACGATTTTATTAAACACATTGTGATGGGGCATACAATTTTATAACTAGTAATAAGATTCTTCGGCGTGGGCTTAACATCACCATCGAGGCTGACCTATGAGAAGAGTTCTGCTCGGATAAACAAAACGTTCCCCGCATCCGGCCCGCATCCGACCCGCATCCGGCCCGCATCCGCACGACTGTTATCCGCATCCACTCAGCAACCATACGACTGTTATCCTCTGCTTAACCGCTATCCGCTAAGCCATGCAATTTATTTCCACAAGGCGAAAGAATTTGCGGATATCCGGATCCGCGCAGGGCTTTACCAATGAGTTGCTGAAGGAGAGTTTTTTTCATTGAGGATATAAGAAATAATTGTAGGCCTATCACCAAAACACACACGCCTAAAATCTCACCCTCAAAATTCTACAACGTAAGAAGAACGACATTTGGAATGATTTGTATTGAACTGACGCAATGTTAACGGATGACTGGATGACGACAACTGGATGAAGACTTCGGCTGGGTTTGAACCCGCAATCTTGGGCATAGCAGTTCAGCATGTACTTTTTTCAAGTATTTTTTCGCACTTTCCAGTAATTGGGAATATATTGTGTTGACCGAATGAAAGTTACAATATAAATTCCTTGAGTATCAATTATCTCCGGGATTTTCCACACTCTCTCCAGGATAGTTCCTCATATCAAGTCCCGGGGTACCTACCCCTTTCCTCACTATAATAATTACAGTTTCACACACTACTACAGGCACCACAGAAACACCGGTTATCAGAAAAATTGAACACACATCCGAGCACACGATAATGATGATGAAGATGTCTAAAGAAGGAAGAGAAAGGACATTACTGAACCTATAAACCCATTTGTTACAAAATACTTTTAACGCATCAACCCACTGCTGTTGTTGTCTCGATATATCGTTTATTACGACAAAACATAGCAAAACTTGGAGGACTTAAAAGTGTGAAATTCCTAGCTCTTATATAATTGAACATTTTTTGTATCAGTCAATTTAGATGCATTTTTGAACGTGGGAGGTCAGGTAGATGACAATGGTTAAACAGTAATAAGATCTAAGAAAAGAAAGCAAAAAAGGAAGGGACTTATCACAGAGCTGTAAAGAGTAAGATGACGGAAAGGAAGACCCATCTCTTTATGGGCTATATAGCCGGCGAGTTTGAAGCTTAATGATCCCAAGCCTCTAGTGTCCACTGGCTTTTTACGACATCATATTTCCATCCCGCGTCTGCCATGCAGCACTCCATTAAACATCCACTTTGCACTGCTTTTTACTACAAATTCTGGTTACATACAAAGTTCCCACAACTTGGGCAGTTAAAAGTGTTCATAAACTAAGTCACTTTATATCACAAGGGATGTATATCTGAAGGAAAGGGAAAAGTGAGCTATCAGTGAGAGGTAGGCTTACACGCAAAGGATGAGAGTTCAAGAGAGCCTTGCCAAAATCAATGTAGCTGCTTTCTAGTTGGGTAGAACAAAATATGATTTGTGCATAGGCCTAGTTGTTAAACACGCCTCAACTGTAAAATTCAACATTAAAAGCAAACTGAAATAAAGAATAATAAATCAAAAAAATATATGGGTAGTGTCAGGTGAAGACAGACAATCATACCGATTGGATCCCTGTCTGGGCTAACTTACAGACTGATAAATCTATTTCACTTACTTATTTACTTATTTATTTTACTTACTAATTCACTTAAATACTGACTTTCTAACTTAATTACTGTCCGCCTCGTTGCGTAGTGACTAGCATTCTTGACTGTCACCGCAGAGGCCCGGGTTCGTTTACCGGCTCTGACAAGAAATTTAATTCTGATCTGGGGGCTGGAAGGGGTACACTCAGCATCGTGAGACAAACTGAGAAGAGGCGGTTTTGATTCAAACCTCAACCGTTCTGGAAGTGGTTTTCCGTGGTTTCTCCACTTCTATTCCTGGCAAATGCCGGGATTGTACCCAACTTAAAGCCATGGCCGCTTCCTACCCAAATCCTACTTTGATTACAAATACATTAGTACAGACATCACAGTGAATAAGGTTATCAGACAACTTCTACACACACCGAAGTGCATGGGGCTACATGACCACGATGTCGCAAATCACCTAAAGGAACAACAACAACAACCACAACTTACTTAGTTATTTACTTACCTACATATTAAATGGACAACTGACTGGTGGAATGAATGGTTAACTAACTGACTGAATAACTACATAACTAACAAGCTGCTTGACTAACACTAACACTATGCTTTACTTAATAACTGGTTGTCAGGTTTACTGCCAAATTAAACAATCAGACCCCCTTCAGAGGCTCACAACTTGTGGGACATGGGTTGGCGACCACGGGACCCCATCTGAGCATTGTTTCCACATACTTGTGCCTGTCTCCTCTCTGACATCTTTTCTGTTGATCTCCCTTGGTCTACTCTTGTTCTCTTCCGACCCCACCGGTATTAGAGTATCCGAGGCCTAGGGTGTCTTTCACTTTCTCGCCTTAATTGGTCCTTGTCTCATATTTCCTCATCCCTCATTCTTCGAGGGGTCAGACCTCTTCTTTTCTCGTCTTGATATATCCCGCCATCTGCTCAAGGCCGTTAAGGAGGCAGGGTGTTTGTAGCCTCACCACTTATGGTGCACCCTGGATAGTGCTACGCCCTTATCGGCTCATGGCTGGTGAATTCGGGAGTTTACGACCCTGAGAGTTTCCTGAGCTGGTTCTGTGTTTTTCTTCTCTTTCCATTGCCTTCAGGGTGGACTCTCTCCTCTTTCCCTTTCCTATCATCCTCACATGGCTCTCCTTCCTTCCAAGTCCCTCAATCCTCGAGGGTTGCGGACATTTCATTTTCTCCTGTTGTTTATTTACCTTATTCTTCTTTTGTTTTCCATTTTTTCTTCCAGTACGTAAGTCCGTAGTTAGTTTTAGTTGTATGTTCGTAATCAGTTTTAGTTATAGTTTACATTACATTATCATTTTCACTATCACCCAAACCGTTAGGGGCCGATAGCCTAGATTTTTGGACGCCTATGAACAACAATTATCATCATCATCATCATCATCATCAATAAAATGAGACGAACTTTGAATATCCAATTCAGTGACTGTCTGGCTATTTTAATGACGAAATAACTGATTTGTTGTCGAACTGTCTGAATTGTGAAAGAAAGACACAAAATAAATGATTTAAAGAAACTATAAGAGACATCTAAACAGATAAACAATCCAAGTAGGTAGCCTCTGACTTCGTGATGAAAAAATGTCAATTCAAGGTATGTGTTGCATTCTAACAACTGTATTGGAATAATGCTTGAATGTCAATTGATGATAATTATTGTGTTAACTTGAAAATTAATAGCTAACATGGATGTTTGAAAGTTTTGGAGAGAATTCTTAAAGTTTATTCTCGTTTTTCTAACCACTACGACGTTTTGGCGTGAGAAGTTTAAAAGATCTTCAGCATTGAAAGTATTTTTCCCACATTCTTTTCTGTAGAAAGAAGCTTAAAGTAGCATTGCCAATACATTCACAGAACGTGCCATTAATGTATTACATAGTATTTACATCATAATTAGCCTAATGAACAACGATATGTCAGATCGTCAACACAATACAATCTCAATTACTGGGTCATGCAAAATGATTACGTTTGAATATTTATTTACGCTGGGCGGGCATCAATTCCACTCGGTCGAACATCAATTCTCCTGGATTTTCCTTAATTCCACTCGGTCCTCCAAGGGACCCAAACATGAGTTCCTCAACTCCGTTCAGGCTTTGGCAAGGGGTCGGCAAAGGGGTTATCCCCAATGACGTAAACAAATGTCATAACCCTCCTGCTCGCATACCAAGGGCCGGGTCGAACACCTTCTGCAGCGCATGAGTGAATTCTTGAATGCAGCTGATTTTTCCGTTCTAGGCTGGAAAACAGTATTTTCAGCATCCGCAGCTGATATCGAAAGTATTTTTAGGTACAAAGTATACACCTATTATTATTTAAATTTAATTTTATAATGTGTGACTAGGTTAAAACACATGCAAACATTTAATTATGCACATGTTAAAAACAATGCATAAAATTTGTAGAAAAAAATTGACTTCAGAGCGCTTGACCGATGGCGTGGTGGTGTTCGCAAGACATTGATGTGCCATTGGTCAACCGCTCTGATGTCAAGTCCGCTCATTCGTTAAATCAGGTATAAAGTGTTTGGCACATTGTAACTTATATGGCAGAAAATACAAGTGATTTAAAATTAATCATACTATTCTTTTTAAATAAGTCTGCCAAGTTCTCTATTTTTTTCTACAAATTTTATGCATTGTTTTTAACATGTGCGTGATTAAATGATTGTATGTTTTTTAACCTAGGCAGACATTATAAAATTAAATTTAGATAATAAATGGTGTATAATTTTTACCTAAAAAATACTTTCGATATCAGCTGCGGATGCTGAAAATACTGTTTTCCAGCCTAGAACGGAAAAATCAGCTGCATTCAAGAATTCGCTCATGTGCTGCAGATGGTGTTTGACCCGGCCCTTGGTATGCGAGCAGGAGGGTTTACGTCATTGGGGATAACTCCTTTGCCGACCCCTTGCCAAAGCCTGAGGGGAGTTGAGGAACTCATTTTAGGGTCCCTTGGTGGACCGAGTGGAATTAAGGAAAATCGAGGGGAATTGAAGTTCGACCTTTACGCACATGTATTCTTTTCAGGTTATGGATTACCGAAGAGAGAGAAAACTATAAGATGATAATATGTTTTGCTCAAGTGGCCATCATCAGATCCTAATCTCTGTGTTCAGGTTTAAATTTACACTAATATAATTACTCTACTATTGTACTAGCTTGTCTTTTTTTTTCTTTTTAAATACGATTCGCAATTTAATCTCGTTATACGTTATAGGTTTGTTTTGTCTGAAAGGTTTTATGAATTACGTGAGTAAAGGTGTATATGCACGTGTATACAATTTAGAATAATAATAAATCGTATGGCCTCGGGTTCCGGGTGCAAGCTTTGTTATTTGACACCCAAAGGGTAGCCTGCATGTCGAATTTCGTTGTTCCTTGAAGCACAATGAAAGTCAAGGAGGTTATATATTTAAGCTCCTTGAAGACTATAGCGCTTTTTAGTAGAGAAATGAGGAACTTTGTGTGGGCGGAAACGCCCGAGATTAATAAGTTTTCCATTATGAACACAGTCTACTGAATTCAAATGGGTCAATTGACATGCCAACATCGTATCGCATGGTGTCGTAATTTTTTCCGCCTTTCAAAAAATCACTTACCAAGGCCAGGAGTGAACCTGCAAGTTTGGGGTTAGTAGACCGACACGTTGACCACTCACCCACCGTGGCAATTTAGAATAACACAATGTAATAAAAATAAATAAAATTAACAAAATTGACATGCACTAGAAAACTCTATTTGTAATGTTAGGGTGTCGCCGCACAGTAGTGTTGACATGTCGCTCGGCCTGTAGTGACGTATTAAAAATAAAACACCAAAGACAAGCTACTATAATAGTAGTGTAATTATATTAGTGTAAATTTAAATCTCAACACAGTGATCAGGATCTGATGATGGCCACTTGAGGGTTGAAACCCGTTGGCATGTGAATTGACCCATTTGAATTCAGGTTGCCCCATATTAATAGTGATAATTAACTAATACATTGTATTTATTACCCAGAGTGTATTTACACTTTGTACCCCGCCCAGTCATTGGGCAAATTCGTGTTGACCGACTGAAGAGTTATAAATGACAAGACAAAATAGTTGTACAAAAAACTAACAAACCCACAGACGGTCTCTGTCCTCCAAAAACGAAAAGCACGGCAGAAACTTTCAAAGTGTGGCAACTGTTACTGATAAATACTAAAGCTTCGAGCACCCGAAAATATAACTATTTATTTTAATATATATAGTATTGCTAGGCATGAGGATAAATAAAAAGAAATCCAAAGTAATAGCATGCACTAGGGATGGCGACCAAATAGTCAATGTGCTAATGGATGGTGAAAAACTAGCCTAGGTAAAGGATTTCAAATATCTGGAGAGCTTGATCACATCAAATGGAAAGTGTACAAGAGACGCAAATGCTCGAATCGCAGAAGCAAAAGAAGACTTCTCAAAAAAGAAGTCTTTACTAACATCCAAGACTGTTAAATTGGAGGTGCGAAAACACTTCGTGAAAAGTTTTGTATCGAGTATTGCAAGTTATGGCTCTGAATCATAGACTCTGCGGCAAGCAGATGTATCAAAACTTTGGGCTTCGAGATGTGGTGTTGGCGATGACTACTAAAGATACCTTGGACTGATAAAGTCACAAATGAGAATGTTCTCAAAAGAGCAAAGGAGGCACGTACCTTGGTTGAATCCTTAAACAGAAGAAGGAATATTGTCATTTAGACTTTCACGGCCCGTGTTACTATTCATAATGTTGAATTTTGGGCTTATGCCGTGTTTTATTATACTAAAATTCGACGCGTTTCGAAAGAAACCATGTCTTTCATCGTCAGGAATAATCTGGAATACGACAATGTTGCTAAGAGAAAGCAACGAAGAACATATAGAAGGTGCCCAAAGATGGACGCCATTATAGCCCCATGTTAGGGACAACGGAAAGCAGCAGTGAATTACTTTCTCAGGGTTCTGATAATAGGTAGCCAGGATTCACTGAGATTGTAGCCGGTGTCGCGGTTGAAATTATCTGGGTGTTTACGTATTTCAACCGCCTCCCTGATGATTCTGGGACGATATTGCTTTATACGGGCAAGAACATCCACTCCTTGGAACATGACATCATGGCCAGGTGTTAAAGCATGATCGGCAACAGCTGATTTATCAGGTTGAATGAGCCTGATACATCTATTATGTTCCTTAATGCGAGTGCATATTGTTCTCAAAGTCTGCCCGATGTAAACCTTGCCACAAGTACAGGGAACTCTGTAGATACCCGGTTGTTGCAATTTAGGCAAACTGTCCTTAGTTGGTCGCAGGAGTTGCCTAATCTTAACAGAAGTTCCAAATACAGTCCGTATGTTGTACCGACGTAGGATTTTAGCAATACGATCCGTTGTGTTATGTATGTACGGAAGGTAAGCAGTTCCTCTTACATCTCTTTTCTCAACTGACATCCTATTATTATTTGTTGGTTTCAGAACCGTAGAAATCAAAGCCTTGCTATAACCGTTGCTCTCAAAGGTGGTTCGTAGGGTGTTAATTTCTTCTTGTAAAGAAGACACTTCACAAATCCTCCTAGCCCTGGTAGTTAGAGTTGTAAGGATACCATGTTTCTGGGCAGGGTGATGGTGAGAACTTGCGTGGAGATATCTATTGGTGTGTGTTGGCTTACGAAAAACGCTGTGTCCCAGAGATCCATCCTCTTTCTTGGTGACGAGAACATCTAAAAAAGGTATTTTGCCGTCAGATTCCTTTTCCATGGTGAAACAAATAGAAGGGTGCTGGAGATTAAGGTGATCCAGGAAATGGCTAAGATTTTCCTCACCTTCCGTCCAAACAACGAACGTGTCATCCACATAACGCCACCAGATCTTCGGTTTGAAAGGAGCCGACGACAAAGCTTTCTCTTCAAAGTTCTCCATGAAGAAATTAGCCACAACAGGAGAGAGAGGACTACCCATGGCCACACCATCAGTCTGCTCATAAAAATTCCCATTCCATAGAAAGTAGGAGGAGGTCATGCAGTGATAAAAAAAAGTCTTGTGATGTCTTCAGGAAAAAAGCCTTTAATGAGAGACATAACACCATCAATAGGTACTCTCGTAAACAGAGACACCACGTCGAGACTCACTAGAATATCACCCGGCTGAAGTGTTATAGCTTTTAACTTTTCCACGAAGTGTGTGGAATCCTTAATGTACGAAGGCGTGTTACCCAGAAGCGGCTGAAGTATTCTACCTAAGTATTTGGAAAGGGCATATGTAGGAGAACCAATCGTACTAACAATAGGTCTAAGAGGAACATCTTCCTTATGTATTTTAGGAAGACCATAGAGTCTCGGAGGAATAGCATCCCCTGGAAGGAGAGTCTTCGTTGTATCCGCTGGAATAGATGATTGCTTGATCAATTTGACGGTGACATTTGAGTAGCGAGTAGTAGGATCACGATTATTAATCCTATATACAGGATCTGATAACAAAGACGAGATCTTGGAATCATAATCAACCTTATCCAATACCACTGTCGCGTTACCCTTATCAGCGGGTAAAACGATATCAGAATTGTCCCTTAGATATTTAAGTGCCCGGCTTTCGCCTTGTTTTAAGTTGGTGTTAGGTGGCTTAGCGGTCTTGAGAACTCGGGAACATTCTTGCCTGGCTTCCTCGGCCTCTTCAGGTGTGAGGTGATGTACCGAGGATTCTACGGATGTAATAAGTTCTTCAATAGGAATTCTTCTAGGCGCTACAGCAAAATTGAGACCTTTAGCGAGAACTGCCTGTTGGGTATCACTTAGGGGCTTGCTGGACAAATTTACGACAACCTTGTTAGCATCAAGTCTAATGGCTTGAGATTTCTGCAACTGACATAACCTATCATATTTGGAAATATGTCTGTCCCTCACCTGATCTAGAACGCTGTTAGCTTGCACTGAAGAAATACGATCAAAGATCTTCCATAATTCCTCACTTACGAAGTTTAAGAGGCGTAGATGTAGCTGTAGTAACTCCCTCGAAATAAAATCCAACTGCTTACGAGTATGCTGTAACCTCTCTATCAATAACGCCTTGCTTGCACGACGATAGATTCTCGTTGCCTTAGGTGTTCTGAAGGAATGCTTCAACATAACAAAACTCGGTAGAATAGCATGATCCCGGCATCTTAGGAGAAAAGCGAGTGAAGAGATTAGACACACCTTCTTGCGTCGTAACCTACTAAATCTAGACATCAGTCGGAAAATATCCTCCCCATAGAGGTTTCTAACCTCTATGGGGAGGATATTTTCCGACTGATGTCTAGATTTGTCACTAAATGACAATATTAGAAACCTCTATGGGGAGGATATTTTCCGACTGATGTCTAGATTTAGTAGGTTACGACGCAAGAAGGTGTGTCTAATCTCTTCACTCGCTTTTCTCCTAAGATGCCGGGATCATGCTATTCTACCGAGTTTTGTTATGTTGAAGCATTCCTTCAGAACACCTAAGGCAACGAGAATCTATCGTCGTGCAAGCAAGGCGTTATTGATAGAGAGGTTACAGCATACTCGTAAGCAGTTGGATTTTATTTCGAGGGAGTTACTACAGCTACATCTACGCCTCTTAAACTTCGTAAGTGAGGAATTATGGAAGATCTTTGATCGTATTTCTTCAGTGCAAGCTAACAGCGTTCTAGATCAGGTGAGGGACAGACATATTTCCAAATATGATAGGTTATGTCAGTTGCAGAAATCTCAAGCCATTAGACTTGATGCTAACAAGGTTGTCGTAAATTTGTCCAGCAAGCCCCTAAGTGATACCCAACAGGCAGTTCTCGCTAAAGGTCTCAATTTTGCTGTAGCGCCTAGAAGAATTCCTATTGAAGAACTTATTACATCCGTAGAATCCTCGGTACATCACCTCACACCTGAAGAGGCCGAGGAAGCCAGGCAAGAATGTTCCCGAGTTCTCAAGACCGCTAAGCCACCTAACACCAACTTAAAACAAGGCGAAAGCCGGGCACTTAAATATCTAAGGGACAATTCTGATATCGTTTTCCCCGCTGATAAGGGTAACGCGACAGTGGTATTGGATAAGGTTGATTATGATTCCAAGATCTCGTCTTTGTTATCAGATCCTGTATATAGGATTAATAATCGTGATCCTACTACTCGCTACTCAAATGTCACCGTCAAATTGATCAAGCAATCATCTATTCCAGCGGATACAACGAAGACTCTCCTTCCAGGGGATGCTATTCCTCCGAGACTCTATGGTCTTCCTAAAATACATAAGGAAGATGTTCCTCTTAGACCTATTGTTAGTACGATTGGTTCTCCTACATATGCCCTTTCCAAATACTTAGGTAGAATACTTCAGCCGCTTCTGGGTAACACGCCTTCGTACATTAAGGATTCCACACACTTCGTGGAAAAGTTAAAAGCTATAACACTTCAGCCGGGTGATATTCTAGTGAGTCTCGACGTGGTGTCTCTGTTTACGAGAGTACCTATTGATGGTGTTATGTCTCTCATTAAAGGCTTTTTTCCTGAAGACATCACAAGACTTTTTTATCACTGCATGACCTCCTCCTACTTTCTATGGAATGGGAATTTTTATGAGCAGACTGATGGTGTGGCCATGGGTAGTCCTCTCTCTCCTGTTGTGGCTAATTTCTTCATGGAGAACTTTGAAGAGAAAGCTTTGTCGTCGGCTCCTTTCAAACCGAAGATCTGGTGGCGTTATGTGGATGACACGTTCGTTGTTTGGACGGAAGGTGAGGAAAATCTTAGCCATTTCCTGGATCACCTTAATCTCCAGCACCCTTCTATTTGTTTCACCATGGAAAAGGAATCTGACGGCAAAATACCTTTTTTAGATGTTCTCGTCACCAAGAAAGAGGATGGATCTCTGGGACACAGCGTTTTTCGTAAGCCAACACACACCAATAGATATCTCCACGCAAGTTCTCACCATCACCCTGCCCAGAAACATGGTATCCTTACAACTCTAACTACCAGGGCTAGGAGGATTTGTGAAGTGTCTTCTTTACAAGAAGAAATTAACACCCTACGAACCACCTTTGAGAGCAACGGTTATAGCAAGGCTTTGATTTCTACGGTTCTGAAACCAACAAATAATAATAGGATGTCAGTTGAGAAAAGAGATGTAAGAGGAACTGCTTACCTTCCGTACATACATAACACAACGGATCGTATTGCTAAAATCCTACGTCGGTACAACATACGGACTGTATTTGGAACTTCTGTTAAGATTAGGCAACTCCTGCGACCAACTAAGGACAGTTTGCCTAAATTGCAACAACCGGGTATCTACAGAGTTCCCTGTACTTGTGGCAAGGTTTACATCGGGCAGACTTTGAGAACAATATGCACTCGCATTAAGGAACATAATAGATGTATCAGGCTCATTCAACCTGATAAATCAGCTGTTGCCGATCATGCTTTAACACCTGGCCATGATGTCATGTTCCAAGGAGTGGATGTTCTTGCCCGTATAAAGCAATATCGTCCCAGAATCATCAGGGAGGCGGTTGAAATACGTCAACACCCAGATAATTTCAACCGCGACACCGGCTACAATCTCAGTGAATCCTGGCTACCTATTATCAGAACCCTGAGAAAGTAATTCACTGCTGCTTTCCGTTGTCCCTAACATGGGGCTATAATGGCGTCCATCTTTGGGCACCTTCTATATGTTCTTCGTTGCTTTCTCTTAGCAACATTGTCGTATTCCAGATTATTCCTGACGATGAAAGACATGGTTTCTTTCGAAACGCGTCGAATTTTAGTATAATAAAACACGGCATAAGCCCAAAATTCAACATTATGAATAGAAGAAGGAATAGTTTTATTTTCCCTTTGATTCGTCATTCTGACTGGTTCACCACACTCTTCGAAGGGAAGCTAGAAGAAAAGAGGAGTTGAGGAAGACCAAGGTCTCAATTTATAGACAGCATTAAAGGCAAGCACACTTATTGCCATTTGAAACTACAGGCCAGAGAAAGAAGACGTATTGGACGACATGCATGTTACCCACCAACCTATCGGTTGAGGAGGAGGAGGAGGAGGAGGAGGAGGAGGAGGAGGAGGTGGAGGAGGAGGAGAATTGCAAGATGATCCCAACAACAAATAGTCTCCCTCCACAAACTAATATATGAAGTTGGTTACTTATTATTGTTCAAAGGGTGATTGTGTTTACAAGGTAAACTGTCTCACTTGCTTTGCTTTGCTTGCTACATTTGCTTTGATACACTAAAGCGATAAGCCCCAAACTATAATAGTAAACTAATATACAGAAATAACCTACGAGTACTCTGCTGAGATGATGGTAAAAAAAAACTAGAACTGCAACATAAATAAAACTGTTGTAACATTGGCTTTCACGGTCAGTGAATTAAGACTCAGCAATTTTTCTCGATGTATGCCGTGCCTTGTGTGGGGTTTTGCCTAGAAAGACCGAGCTGCCTCATCAGCGGGCTCATGAAGTCCGTGCCTGGACCCCAGCAGGAGTAACGAACTGTACGCTACCTCCCTTCTTATGAAGTGCACCTGCGCTTCTTTACTGCGAGAGCTAAAAGCTCAAGCATACTTTTACGTCCCTATAAAGCATTCCAAAATGATGATATATTGGCTATCACTAAGAATAATTCTATAATGGAGAAAGGGATTTGCGACAATCTTATATTTTATATATATATAATTCTTCGACACGTGTGTATGTGACTGAACTCCTCCTAAACGCCTGGGCCGATTTTGATGAAATTTTGTATCAATGTTAGGGTGGGCCCATGTATGGTTTAGATTCAGAATTTGACCAGATAGGTGGAATTTTAGAATTTTAGAACCACAATTTACACACAAATTTAGAACCACAATATACAGTCATAAACAGTCGCCATGGAAACCGCTAGCCTTAGTGGAAAGTGATCCTTTTAGACTGTGTGTCTCTGCACCTAGAGCCACCTGGTCGCAACCTGTGCAACTACCGCTATAACATACACTCCGCTAATGGCGGAAAGTTGTGTTTTATACCAAAGGTGGCAGTGATGTCAAATTCTGTTTGTCTCTGCACGTTAGAGCGATTCAAAGTTCCGTATGCGTTCATATACCATTCATCCGATTGCTATGATACTTGGGTGAGATGTTGAGTGCACTCCAGGGAAGGTGTTTGGCTTAGTAAATCCATTTTACAATAGATAGCGCACGACTAGATTCAACAAATGAGCGGTGACGTGCGAAGCGTTTCAACAAGGTCCCGTATGCGTTCAAATGCCATTCGTCCGATAGCGATGAAACTTGGGTGAGATGTTGTGTACACTCCAGGGAAGGCTTCTGGCTTAGTAAATTCATTTTACTATAGGTATCGCACGAGTAGATTCAACAAATGAGCGACGACGCGCGAAATGTTTCAACAAAATCCCGTATAAGTTTATATACCATTCATCGATTGCGATGAAACTTTGATGAGTTGTTGTGTATACTTACGTGAAGGTTTATAACTTAGTAAATCCATTGCACAGGAGGTTAAGCACGAGTAGATTAAACAAATGAGCGCCGACACACGAAGCGTTTCAACAAGGTCCCGTATGCGTCCAAATACCATTCGTCCGATAGCGATGCAACTTGAGTGATATGTTCTGTGCACTCCAGGGAAGGCTTCTGGCTTAGTAAATTAATTTTACAGTAGGTAGCGCACGACTAGATTCAACAAATGAGTGAGGACGCGCGAAGCGTTTCAACAAAATCCCGTATAAGTATATAACAAGGTCCCGTAAGCGTCCAAATACCATTGGTCCGATAGCGATGAAACTTGGGTGAGATGTTGTGTACCCTCCAGGGGAGGCTTCTGGATTAGTAAATCCATTTTACAATAGGTAGCGCACGAGTAGATTCAACAAATGAGTGACGATTTGCGAACGTTTAAAATAAGCCCCGTATGCGTTCATATACCATTCATCCGATTGCAATGAAACTTGGGTGAGATGTTGTGTACACTTACGTGAGGGTTTCTAACTTAGTAAATCCATTTCACAGGAGGTTGCGCACGAGTAGATTCAACAAATGAGCGACGACGCGCGAAGCGTTTCAAAAAGGTCCCGTATGCGTTCAAATACAATTCGTCCGATAGCGATGAAACTTGGGTGAGATGATGTTTACACTCCAGGGAAGGCTTCTGGCTTAGTAAATTCATTTTACTATAGGTATCGCACGAGTAGATTCAACAAATGAGCGACGACGCGCGAAGCGTTTCAACAAGGTCCCGTATAAGTTTATATACCATTGATCGATTGAGATAAAACTTTGATGAGTTGTTGTGTACACTTACGTGAAGGTTTCTAACTTAGTCAATCCATTTCACAGGAGGTTGCGCACGAGTAGATTCAACAAATGAGCGGCGACGTTCGAAGCGTTTCTAAACGTCCCGTATGCGTTCAAATACCATTCGTCCGAAAGCGATGAAACTTGGGTGAGATGTGTACACTTACGTGAGGGTTTATAACTTAGTAAACCCATTTTACAATAGGTAGCTCACGAGTAGATTCAACAAATGAGCAACGACGCGCGAACCTTTAATCAAAGTCCCGTATGCGTTCATATACCATTCATCCGATTGCTATAAAACTTGGGTAAGATGTTGTGTGCACTTACGTGAGGGTTTCTAACTTAGTAAATTCATTTCATAGGAGGTTGCGCACGAGTAGATTCAACAAAAGAGCGACGACGCGCGAAGCGTTTCAATAATGTCCCGTATGCGTTCAAATACCATTCGTCCGATTACGATGAAACTTGGGTGAGATGTTGTGTACACCCTACGGAAGGTTTCTGGCTGAATAAATCCATTTTACAATTGGTAGCGCATGAGTAGATTCAACAATTGAGTGACGGCACGCGAATCATGTCAACAAAGTACCATATGCGTCCATATACCATTTATCCGATTGCGATGAAACTTTGGTGAATTGTTGTGTACACTTCAGTAAAGGTTTCTGGCTCAGTAAATTCATTTTACAATAGGTAGCGCACGAGTAGATTCAACAAATGTGCGATGGCACACGAATCGTTTCAACATAGTCCTGTATGCGTCCATATACCATTTATCCGATTACGATGAATCTTTGGTGAATTGTTGTGTACACTCCAGGAAAGGTTTCTAAATTAGTAAATCCAGTTTTTAATAAGTAGCGCACGAGTAGATTCAACAAATGAGCGACGGCGCGTGAATCGTTTCCACAATGTCGCGTATGCGGTCATATATCATTCATCCGATTGCGATTAAACCTTAGTGAATGATTGAGTACACTCCAGAGAAGGTTTCAGGCTTAGTAAATCTATTTTACAATAGGTAGCGCATGAGTAGATTCAACAAATGAGTGACGGCACGCGAATCGTTAAAAAAAAACGTATACGTTCATATGTCATTCATCCGATTCCGATGAAACTTTGATGAGTTGTTGTGTATACTTAAGTGAAGCTTTCTAACTTAGTAAATCAATTTCACAGTTGGTAGAGCACGAGTAGTTTCAACAAATGAGTGACAGCGCACGAATCATTTAAACAAAATCCCGTATGCGTTTTATGCCATTTATCCAATTGCGATGAAACGTTGGAGAGTTGTTGTGCACGCTCCCACGAATGTTTCTAGATTAGTTAATTCATTTCACGATAGTTTAGAGGCAGTTAACAGAAATAGAAAAAAAAATGTTGTGTATCCAAAATCACTTCAAGAAACAAAGTTACAACACTTTCTTTGATTGGCAGGACAACGTCTGCCGGGTCAGCTAGTTATATACAAAATAGAGATTCTGCTGTCCCTCTGTTAATCAGCCTAAGATTGGTGTCCAAACGGCTGCTTCGATTCTACTGAAGCTTACTTTCGTACCAGTAACTATGCATTGTTTACTTATCTAACAACAAGTTAGTTGTTTATCACAGATGTGGGTGGCTTGTTTATTCAAATGTCTGATATCTTCTGTTATTGTGGTGTATGTGCATATATCGTGTCTCCACAGCTAAGGTGGAGTCACGCTCGGCTGATACAAACTGTGTTGAAAGACGTTGAATAACCCAATCTCGAATACAAATACGATGAATTTGTTTCTGATAAGAAATTAATGGAATCAAACTACATTCATTTGAAAATGAGAATAAAACGATCATATGTAGATGGTGATGCAATAATATTTTCCACTGCTGTACATTATTCTAATTAACCAGCACGTCTAATACATACGTTCTTTTGTAATGAGAAAAGTTCAAAAATATGAATTATTGGAATTAATTTGCAATGGAGATGGAAATATAAAAACCGCAAGGTTAAAAAACATTTACAGAACAAATTTTTCCCCAGTGATTGGAACGAAATTCCATTTAAACGTAATGAACCTGCAGACTTTGATTGCGGCGCAAGCCGTGTGTGGAGAAGAGGAAGTTTTTAATAACGGCTGTCCGCATTATTGAAGTTGCGCGTATGAAGAGCGAGGAGCTCATGAAGACGGAGAAATTAAACACCATTACCCATCTTATCCGGCCACTGTGGAGGGCGCGGTTTGAAGTTCGCTGAAATACTGACAGGTAATAAAGTTCACGTGAAATTTTGCAAGCTTATTCATCCAGAATTACATTTTCTAAGGATAAGTTTGTGTAAAATGAGATAATATTCACAGTATGAGAATGCGAGCTTAGTATATTACAATAAATACAGGAGCAGATGACCTCGTAGTTCCACCCGTAAAAACAACAATAACTAACAACTAACTGAATTACGATCAAACATTTTCGGAGATGATTAGAGATGTAGGAGTAAAGATTCAAGGAGAAAATAACAATGCCAACTCTGAGATTTCATCATCATCATCATCTTGTACAGTTTCCAGCCCCAGGCTGGGTCTGTTTGGAACATAAGCCTCGCCACTTAGTCCTTTCTTCCCACCACCTCTCCGCTGTCACTCTGGTCCAGTCCTCGCCTCTCTTCTTGACACATTCCTCCACTCCTTTCAGCCATCTATCTCTTGGTCTTCCCCTTGGTCGTTTCTTCTGCATCTGCATCTCATGTATCCTCTTGGGAATCCTCTTCTCATCCATTCTCTTTAAGTGTCCATACCACCTCAGTCTTTATTTCTCAATCCTACCTTGCAAGGGCTCCTCTTTCACCATTTCCCTGACCTTTTCATTCCTCAACCTGTCTCTTCTTGTTACTCCGATCCTACTTCGCAGGAACTTCATTTCACCTGCCTGTATTCTGCTTATGTCTCTTTTCTTCATTGTCCACGTTTCTGAAGCATAGGTCAGTATCGGGATATAGTAGCTTCTGTATTACACTTCCTTGCTTTTTTGTGGGACATCTTTATTCCACACTAAGCTCCTAATGCTTCTCAGAAATGCTTCTGCCTGTCTGCCACGTTCCGTAATCTCTTTGTCATTTCTCCCATTTTCCTCCACTATACTTCCCAAGTACTTAAGACTTTCCACCTTCTTCAGCTGTCCACCTCCAAGTGTTATCCCACTCATTGGTCTGTTCTTTTTCCTGGTCGTTAACAGGATCTCACATTTACTGATGTTGAACTTCCATCCGTACTCTCCCACTGTTTCTTCCCAAGTCTTCAGTTGCTCCTGAATGTCATTGTCATCGTAGCCGATTCTCTGGAGGATGATGGGTGATTGTATTTACAATGGTCGAACATCAATTCCCCTCGATTTTTCTTAATTCCACTCGGTCATCCTAGGGACCCAAAAATCAGTTCCTCAACTCCGCTCAGGCTTTGGCAAGGCGTCGGCAAAGGGGTTATCCCCAATGACGTAAACAAATGTCATTACTCTCCTGTTCGCATACCAAGGGCCGGGTCAAACACCTTCTGCAGCGCATGATCGAATTCTTGAATGCAGCTGATTTTTCCGTTTGACTTCAGAGCGCTTGACCGATGGCGTGATGGTGTTCGCAAGACATTGCTGTGCCATTGGTCAACCGCTCTGATGTCAAGTCCGCTCATTCGTTAAATCAGGTATAGAGTGTTTGGCACATTGTAACTTATATGGCAGAAAATACAAGTGATTTAAAATAAATCATAAAATTCTTTTAAATAAGTCTGCTAAGTTTTCTATTTTTTACTACAAATTTTATGCATTGTTTTTAACATGTGCATAATTAAATGTTTGAATGTTTTTTAACCTAGTCAGACATTATAAAATTAAATTTAGATAATAATAGGTGTATAATTTGTACCTAAAAAAATACTTTCGATATCAGCTGCGGGTGCTGAAAATACTGTTTTCTAGCCTAGAACGGAAAAATCAGCTGCATTCCCACACAACAAATTAGTTATGAATTCTAACTCTTATAGAGCTAGGCTTGTTTACCGTAACAGCTATTCTGCACACCACATTTTCTACGCAATCAGCTCGTCTGTTCTTATCACTTTACAAGTGATAAGAAATTGTTAAATGAGGAGTAGACTAAATAATAATAAAAAAACAATTGTACTCTATATTTTGAAATTAGCTGTTCCACTTATTTTAGTTAACTTAAAAATGTAAACACTGAAGCAGTGGTTATTGTACTACTGAAATATAACTAACCACGGTAGGTTATTTTGAGAAGTTATACTTAATTTGTTATCATTATTAGAAGTTATGTTAGTTATATTAGAACCATTGATTATAATCAATGGTAGAAGTGAGCATAGCGCGCTTGCCACTCACCCGGAGGCCCCGGGTTCGAATCCCGGCTCCGTCAGGGATTTTAGAAACTGACGTGACGGCTGGAACGGGGTGCACTCAGCCTCGTGGGGACAATTGAATAGCTGTCTGACAGTGAGGCAGTGCCCCGATCACGAAAACCAAGTTTAACGGCCAAGGGGACCCGATGCGCTGATCACGCGTCACCCCAATATCTGCAGGCCAAATGGCTGGGCAGGGGTCGCTTGGTAGGCCTAGGCCCTTAACGGGCTGTAGTGCCAGGGGTTATCTTAGAAGTGAGCATGGAAGACTTGTGTCGTTCTAAGAATGCATAAAGATCAAGAGACCGCGACCGAGCGGAGTTGAGGGACTCCTCTGGCGACTACCTGGAGTGTCGAGTGGAATTGAGGTAACCCTGGCTACCCGAGCGGAATTGATGCCCGCCCTTTACAATATATACACTTAGGCACAACTAGTCGAGATTTTCACCCACACTTGTAGGCATAGATTTAATAGCCCAAGTGTAAGGAATCTGATGATGGTAGCTTTATTAGGAAAACAGGGCACAATCATTGCAATTGGGCACAATCTTGTTGGCCGACTGAAAACCATCAAATTTCGTTACTAAGGCAACACTGAAAAATGCTTTTCAACACGATCATGTTTGTTGCTTATGTTATCACAAAACATATTTTACCTACGTTTAAGTATCGTGGAAACTGTTTATGATGAGGTGTTTTGATTACTCTTTCCCATTTTAAAAGAAAATACCTGAGAAATTAGAACTTTTCTTGTTAATTCTTACACCAAGCAGGTTGACAAAGACATTAGTTCTCAAATTGTTCACTAGAAAGGACGGCATACGACATTGCTAGCTTGTTTGATGTAAGACTTATAACAATAAGAAAACACTCCAGTCATTGGAATTTTATTGTGAAAAGAAAGAAAGTGTTACGTTACAAAAATCTCACATGATACAGCGACCTCAATATTAAAGTTAGGTAAAATATTCCTTCTAATGTCACACATTCCACGGATAAGCAACTGAGAGTAAGTAATATATTTTAAACTAGTTTCTTTGTTACAACATTCCTATTACCAATGCAATTAAAGTTGGATAACAAATTGTGAAATGATACTGTAGTATACTGCCAAACTGATAAGAGTTACATATTTTCTCTTTCAAAGAAATAATTTATAATATCTAGGGATTCGATCCTTGGGTTTTAACTACTTTTCTCCTTACTTCTAAATCCAAAAATATTTAATACTTATCCGAATCACATTCAAAAGAGCCATATTCATGAATTCTGTAATACCTATTTATTTATTTTACTCTATTTAGCGTATGGCTTTCAGTGCCGGGAGTGTCCGAAGTCATGTTCGGCTCGCCAGAGGTTGTAGCTGCTTCAATGCGGACACCCATATTCCATTTAAAGTAGTATATTTAAATCATGGTTTTAAAGAAATACTTGGTTATTTACTGTAAGCAAGAAAAGTGCGGCTAAATATCTCTTTTGTTTGAGTCTTCAGTCTTTTGACTGGTTTAATGCAGCTCTCCATCCCTCCCTGTCCTGAGCTAATCGTTTCATCTCTACATAGCTACCGCACCCTGCATCCGAGGCAATCTGTTTAACATATTCTAACCTTGGTCTACACCTACAGTTCTTGTCCTCGACCCTTCCTTCCATAACTAAGCTTGCTATTCCTGGGTGTCCTAGTATGTGTCCTACCGACCTATCTCTTCTCTTCATTAGCAGTAGCCAGATACATCTCTCCTCTCCCACTCGTCTTAATACCTCTTCGTTTGTAACCCTATCTACCCAACTGATCTTCATCATTCTCCTGTAACACCACATTTCAAACCCATCAATTTTCTTCTTTTTCTAGGGGCTGATAACCTAGATGTTAGGCCCCTTAAAACAACAATCATCATCATCATCATCTCTTCTTTTCCGCTGCACCAATAGTCCAATTTTCCCTTCCATAGAGTGCCACGCTCCAGACAAAGACTTTCAAAAAAGACTTCCAAAAACCTATATCTATATTCGATGTCAACAGATTCCTTTTTTTGTAGAAATGCTTTCCTTGCCTGAGCCAACCTACTTTTTATATCCTCTTTGCCTCGTCCATCAACGGTTATTTTGCTTCCTAAGTAACAGAAGTCTCGTACTTCCTTCAGCTTTTCACCTGCCAATTTGATGTGCATAGAGATTTCTGATTTTTTTCGACTACATTCCAATATTTTCGTTTTACATTGATTAATTTTCATCATGAATTTTATTCTTTCCTCAAGACGGAGTCCATACCATTCAAAAACTCATTCAAATCCTCAGGCGTGTAGGCCAAGATGACGATGCCATCGGCAAATCTCAGAGTTCAAATTATTTCACCTTGAATCTTCACTCCCACTTTAAAGTTTTCTCCATTTTCCTTCATTGCTTGTTCAATGTAAAGATTGAAAAGTACGGGTGATAAGTTGCAGTCTTGCCTTACACCTTTCTGAATGCCAGCTTCTCTCTCATGTCCATCAGCACGAATGACTGCAGTCTGGTTTCTGTACGGATTGTAGATCACCCTCCCATCCCTGTACTTTATTCCAATCGCTTTCAAAATGTCAAACAATTTAGTCCAATCAACGTTACCAAAGCCTTTTTAAGTCTACAAATGCCATAAACTTTCTCTTATCCTTCCTTATTCTACCTTCCAAAATCAGCCTAATACTTAGTACAGCTTCCCCTGTTCCTACATTTCTACTGAAACCAAACTGGTCTTCACCCAACTCCGTTTCTATCTGGCTTTCCATCCTCTTGTAAACTATTCTAGACAGGATCTTGGAAGCAGGAGTAATCAAGCTGATTGTACGGTAATCTTCACATCTGTCAGCTTCCACTTTCGTCGGTATAGGGATGGTAACATTCTAAATATCTTATCATATTCTTACTGTCAGGAAAGTGGGGATAAATCTCTTATTGTACCCAAGTTCCCAATATGTTAAATAAACAAAGTTAATTCAACGAGCTAGAGTGTGAAAATCACCTGTGACATCCTTGGATTTATTGAATTTGAATAATTAAAATATTCAAGGAGAGCAAATATTGCCTAAAAGTGTGAAGTTCTCGGAAATAATTTGATTGAAGACGTAAAATATTTACACTCCGTTGCAAGTGGCTTCGGTGGCGTAGTTGGTAGCATGCTGAATCGCTGTGTCTAAGTTAGCGGGTTCAAACCCGGCCGAAGAGACTTAAAAATCCTTCAGTATGCCTTCCTTCGGAGGGGAAGTAAAGCCGGCGGTCCCATGTCATAGATTTATGGCATGTAAAAGATTCTTCCACAGACTAAACTTGTGTGCAGCTAAATTGTTAGGTTAGATTTCGTCGGAACGCTCTTTCGAAAGTTCCAACGTTCACCACTAGGTATCATTGATATCTGGTAGCGATAGATGGAACTACTTGAAATTGAACGGAACTTGTAGCTCACCCCAAGGGTGTCCGCTGGAAGCAGCTACAGACTCAGGCGAGCCGAACATGTCCTCGGACACTCCCGGCATTAAAAGCCATAGGCCTACGATAGATAGATAGATACGCCATTGCAATCAGGTTTTCTACTAACAATTCATTAATGTTAAGCTTTGCGAAGTTAATGTCAACTTTTCCTACACTTGAAAACCTATTTAAAATCCTATTTTACCTATTAAAAACCTTAAAAAACTTATTTTATGTTTTTGAAAACCTAAAATGGCAATTTTGAAAACCTGAAAATCCGATCCCTAACAATAACGCTCTCGAAGGTTAAAGACCACACTACTATTATGTGATAATGACAAGTGCTCTTAAATCTTAGGTGGCCTATATCACTCACTGTAGAACAGCGATTGGTTTGTAAAAATATCTGAAGTCAGTAGGTTTATCAGCTGACAGTACACAGTTTTGAAGCGATCCATGGGTACATAATCTGTTTCAGTTGCTTATTTTGTTTAATTTCGCATGGCCTACATCTCTAGTCCGTGAATACAGTTGAAGATAATTATGAAGAAAAGAATTGTACAATTACACAAAACTTATAGCAAAAGTTTACTACGACAAGTTTCAGAGTGGCTCAGAGTTATATAATTTTCATAATTTTTAAAATTAAGTTGCCAGAAGTTTTATAAAAACAGACATTTAGCTATTGTTGGGGTTCACCACACTAAGTCTCATTTTAGTTGTTTGAGTCTTCAGTTGTTTCACTGGTTTAATTCAGCGCTCTATGCTTCCCTGTCCTGAGCAATTCGTTTCATCTCTACTTACTTCCGATGCAATCTGTTTAAAATATTCTAGCCTTGCTCTACCCCCACAGGTCTTGTCTTCGACCCTTCCTTCCTTAACTAAGTTTGCTATTTCTGGCTTAGTATGTGTTTTACCAACCTATCTCTTCTCTTCATAAGCAGTCGCCAGAAACTTCTCTCCTTTCCCACTCGTCTTAATACCTGTTCATTTGCTACTCCATCTCCCTATCTGATCTTCATCATTCTCCTGTAACACCACCTTTCAAATGCATCTATTCTACTTTTTCTGCTGCACCAACAGTCCGAGTTTCACTTGCATAGAGTGCCACGCTCCAGACTAAGGCTTTCAAAACTGACTTCCTAATACCTAATTGCTTATATTGGATTTCTTTTCTGTAAAAGTGCTTTCTTTGCCTGGGCTGAACTACATTTTGTATACCCTTTGCTTCGTCCATCACTGGCTATTTTGCTTCCAAAGTAATAAAAGTCTCCTACTTCCTTTTAGATTTTCATCTGCCAATTTGACGCCAATACGAGTTTCGGATTACTTTCGGCTGCATTCCAATATTTCTGTTTCATTGGAATCCAGTTAAATAGGTTTCATTAAATTCACATGAATTTTTAAGACAAATTTAATAATCTACTAGGGCGCCCGTACTGCTCCGCAGCATAATTTTTCAGAATTGGATTTAAAAAATTACGACATTAAGTAATAGTTTATAACCTTTATTTTACAATACTTCCTTCCAGACAATGTTCGCTGTGCGTTGACTCTTAGTTTTAAATGATTTTCCTCGGGATAAGGCAACATAGATCATTCTATGGACTACAACAGGATCAGGCAATTAGATTCCAACTCGATGAAGCGTTTGACCCTGCACTATGTTGATTGTAATACAAAACGCTAGTGTAATACGAAATTTCCGTCATTAGAACCAAAGATTTGATTGGTACAATGAGAAAAAATATTGAAATAATGAGATAGGCTATAATATCGAATGTTCACTCATAACATTTCGAAGAATCAGCCGATTTGAATAGTTAACAGCTCAAATGAAAGGGCTTCAGTCACTGAGTGTTCTTAGACTAAAACGACTTGAGTACATCAATCAGAACCAAAGATATGATTGCTTCAAAGTTGGAAAAAGATGGAAAACGTTGAAAATATCAAATAATTTGAGGAAGGTGGAAGTGAAGTGACTTGTAATACTTGATAACAAATCTTTGCATGAATACCTTTCAATGAATAGTGGTATGAAGGAAATCGACCGGATAGAATGGCCGGACGGACTCGGTTAAGTTTTCATAATTATTTCTAATATTCGCTTCGGCACTCATAACATTCCTCAGAATCAACCAATGTAAATATGTAATACCACAAACGATAGAGCTTCATCCACTGAGTGCTCTTAGACCAAAACGAACAGTATAACTCAATTAGAACCAAAGATATGATTGCTACAATGAGAAAAACTGTTGAAAAAAATGAGATGTAATATCGTATGTGCACTCATAACATTCCTCAGAATCCGCCGATTTGAATGATTAAGAGCTCAAATGATAGCGCTTGATTCACTGGGTGTTCTTAGACTAAAACGACCTTCGTAACTCAATTAGAACCGAAGATATGGTTACTTCAAAGTTGGAAAAAGTTGGAAAAAGTTGAAAAAATCAAATAATTTGAGAAAGGCGTAATTTAAGTGATTTGTAATACTTGATGACGAATCTGTGCATGAATACCTTTCATTTAAAAAGAGGATGAAGAAAATCGGCCGGATAGTATGGCCGGACGGACTCGGATAAATTTTCATCAATATTTTTAATAATATAGATTTACCTCTAAATATATTGTACGGTACTAGTTTATCATACAAGATTATCGTATTGGCAGCAATTTTTCAGTGTTGCCTTGCTTATCGAAATGTAATGATTTTCAGTCGGTCAACACGATTATACCCAATTGTGAGGCTGTTTCCCTAATCCTGAAAAAAAATATATTACATTACATGCCATTAAATCTATGTCAATAAGTATGTGGGTGATGGTATTTACAATTTATACACTTATTTAAGTTTATAATAACTGCTCTAACTAAATAAGTGTAGTCCTATATATTGTAAATACCATCACCCACATATTTCTTGACATATATTTAATGGCCGATGCGCAAAGACTCTGATGATGATCCCTTGACGATTGAAACTGGCCATCCATGTGAATTTATGAATCTCATGTACATTTTTTCAGGATTAAGGAAACACCCATTAATATTGGGTACAATCATGTTGACCGACTGAAAAGCATGACATTTCGATTACCGTATCAGACAAGTTTCAAATCACTCGTCTGAAAGAGAAATTCGCAGAGAATATTTGGTTCTCACCTCTAAATGTTTGAAATACATTCTATTGCACACATATTATAAGTATAATCCTTGATCGTCGTGCCGAACTTAGATTTTAATTAATTTTATGGTTTTGTGTGATACTGAACATTTCTGAAAACATTCGTATGGGACGACAGTATTTCCAAAAATGGTAGTACTAATCGAGATTGAAGTATTAGAAGTCACTTTTTAGTGTTGCTTAGTGCCATTATAGAATACTAGCAGGTACCCACGGCTTCGCTCGCGATCAAGAGAATGCGGACGATGCCATTATTGCTGATAATTGGTCTATTCTATTACAGCAATCGCGGCTACAGATGGGCACATTCTAATTCTGAAAATTCTGATACATACAGTATATTGATATGAGCAGAAAAGTGGGAATTTTATAGAGCTGTGAAAGTCTGCAGGGCACGATGTTACATTATGTGAACACATTTTAGAATTACGTTTTTGGATTTGCCATCTTCTGCTGAGACATAACGATTCTGTTGTCCGGATACTCGCGAGCACGCCACATACAGTTGCCCTTTGGAAAAAATGGTTTTGTCTAAATGTACACGTTGTCAAGTGTGTGTCATTGCGCTTTGTTAATTGAAATTGTGAATATTGTTAGAAGAGGGAACTGCGCCCTTGCACACTGGAATGGCAAATCTATCGGAATATGGGGAATTTTCCTTAAGCTATTCTGGGTGTAATTTTGCCACACTTATTGATGATTTGAACGTCAACATGTCGCTATTAATAGACCTATAGTAAAATATCTCTCACCTTGACCGCTGATGTACATTATGCATTCTCTTCCAGTGTTACATCCCAGGGATTGAAATTCTCCAACAACCCTTTTGCCTCACATGCCTCTCCAAAATATAGAAAATTCCCGATTGTTGTTGTTTGAGTCTTCAGTTTAATGACTGGTTTGATGTAGCCGTCCATGTCACCCTCTCCTGAGCTAAACGTTTCATCTCTACATAGCTACCACACCCTACATCCGAGGCAATCTATTTAACCCTGGTCTACCCCTACAGCTCTTGTCCTCGACCCTCCCATCCATAACTAAGCTTGCTATTCCTGAGTGTCTTAATATGTGTCCTACCAACCTATCTCTTCACTTCATTAGCAGTCGCCAGTCGCTTCAATTCTCCTCTTTTCTGCTGCTTCTTTAGTCCAAGTTTCACTTCCTTATTGTGTCACGCTCCAGACAAAAGCTTTCAAAAATGACTTCCTAATATCTGCACCAGCCGCGGTGGCCGAGAGCGCTAACGCGCTACCTCGTGCCTCACTGGCATCGGGAGAGCGTGGGTTCGAATCCCACCTCAGCTGTCCTGAAAATGGTATTCGTGGTTTCCCATTTTCAACACCAGACAAATGCCGGGACGGTTCCTTTCAAATGGTCCACGGCCGGTTTCCTTCCAATATCCCTTCCCCGACCCGTCCTGAAAAGAAAAGTACATGGCCATTGGCAGCATTAATAAAATTATTGAAAATGAAAATCCACAGCCTGCTTCCAGTCCCCGACCGGGTCAGGAATGGAATGAATGAAGCCCCCATCTAGCGGCGAGGATATGAACTGTGCCGGCTGCCGAGGCCTGACGCACTCCTCTGGGGCAATGATTAAATGAATGACAGATGAAATGAAATGATAGTGGAGAGTGTTGCTGGAATGAAATTTTGACAGGGAAAACCGGAGTACCCGGAGAAAAACCTGTCTGCTTCCGTTTTGTCCAGCACAGATCTCACATGGAGTGACCGGGATTTGAACCACGGACCCAGCGGTGAGAGGCTGGCGTGCTGCCGCCTAAGCCACGGAGGCTTCAATAAAATTGTTATAATATCTAAATATATAATCGATGTCAACAGATTCCTTTTCTGTAGAAATGCTTACCTTGCCTGAGCCAACTTGCTTTTTATATTATCTTTGCTTCGTCCATCACTGGTTATTTTGCTTCCTCAGTAACAGAAGTCTCCTACTTCCCGTAGCGTTTCAGCAGCCAATTTGAGGTCCATAGAGGTTTCTGATTTATTTCGACTGCATTCCAATAATTTTGTTTTACATTTATTGATTTTCATCATGAATTCTTTCCTCAAGACGGAGTCTATACCATTCAAAAACTCGTTCAAATCCTCTGGCAAATCGGCCAAGATGACGATGTCATCAGCAAATCTCAAAGATGAAATTATTTCTCCTTGAATCTTCGCTCCCACTTTAATTTTTTCTCCAATTTCCTGATTATTGTGTTTTTAGAGATATTTGTGAAATTTGTTGCCCTCGCACATGGTGTAGATGCATTGTCAAAGGACAACATTCACTATTACGAACATGGGCCGAATAACCTGTACCGATAGCCAATTCTGGACAGCACAGAGGCAGGCGCGCTACCCTGTTCTTATTGTGTTTATATTATCTTGAAAAAGATAATAAATGGACTGGCATTGCCTCCTACAGGGATATAGGTGGATGTCATACTTTGAGTTACTGTTGCCATGGAAACGGACTTGCCATTAGTTCATCAGTTTATCAGAGCGAGATAGTTTTCTGCGAATATCTTTGAAACTGTTGGTTTTAGGGCCTTAAAATGTGTTTTTCGGTGTCCCGTAGGGACAATCCGAGGATTATTTCTTGCATCGAGGGGCGTAAAATGAGTTTTGTCCAGTCTTTATGCGACAACTTCGATATTTTGTCCCGGTTGAGTATTTTTGGTGACTTTTCAGTTATGTTGTCCGTTCCACGGGAACAATGATTTATTTCCAGATGAAAGGTAGCCTATATGTTATCCCAGGGTATAAGCTGTTTCCATTTCAAATTTCATTCAAATCCGTCCAGCCGTTTTAGTGTCAAGAAGTAACAAACTAACACACAGACACAAACACAGACTTTCACAATTATAATATATATAGGGATTTTATAGTCGATTAACTAAAATTGTGCAGAATTGCATTAGGCCAGAAAACAAGATATTAGCCAAAATATCCCATGTAATATTTCTTTCAAGTTGGGGTGTATAAATACTTGTTTTCCCGCCTAAGTTAATTGGGCACAATTCGTTTTGACCGACTGGAAATCTTTCTATAACAGTCAATATTCCTATGTATTGGATTAATTAGCTTGCCACGGTGGGTGAGTGGTTAGCGTGTCTGTCTATTAACCTCAAGCTTGCTGGTTCGCTCCTGGACGTAGTAAGTGATTTTTGAAAGGCCGCAAAAAATACGACACGCATGTCAAAGAACCCATTTGAATTCAGTAGATCGTGTTCTTAATGGCAAAATTTATCTCGGGAGTTTCCGCCAACACAAAGTTACTCATTTCTATACTAGAAAGCGCTATAGTGTTCAAGGGGCTTAGATATCTAACCTCCTTGACTTTCGTAGTGCTTCAAGGAACAACGAAATTCGACATGCAAGCTACCCTTTGGGTGTCAAATAACAAAGCTTGCACCCGGCCCCGGAGGCCATACATTATTATTATTATTATTATTATTATTATTATTATTATTATTATTTATTTATTATTATTTAATCGATTGTTCCCCTTTAGGAGAGCGATTGAACTTGAATACATGATTTCATCTTCTGGCGTTTTCCCGCTTCTGTTCCCAAAACCTCTTCATCCTCTCAGAATGCTCCTTCTTCCGCTCAGCTGTCCATTTTCTTCCAGGCTGTCGTGATGGTCTATGATCAAACTTAACATTTTTGATTTTATTCCTGCACTCGGTGCGGTCCTCAAAATTTTCAATGTTGACCTGTTGTAGATCCCTCTGAACCTCTGTCAGCCACTCCATGCCACACTTACTCCGTGTTATAACGTTGAGCAATTTCTTCGGTGTTCTGAAATTTTCCATCCTGTAAATGTGTGTATAAAACAGCACTCGGCGTTTTCAGATTACTTCCGTTATCGTGTGGATCTATTGGTAGAGTTCGCTTTGAGGTCTCTTCATCCAAATACCGTTATTATTAACTGCCCCGTAAATCTTTCTGAGAATTTTCCTTTCCTGTTTTTCTATATCCTTAATTTTGGAATGACCATCGATCACCATTGTTTCGGCTGCGTAAGTTGCTTCCGGAAGAATCACGGTTGTATAGTGCCTTAATTTTGCGTCCAGCGAGATGCACTTCTTGTTGTAGTGAGCCCACGTTAGCTTGTAGACCTTCTGTAGTTTGGTGATTCTTTGTTCATTGGCGATTCGGTTTAGTCCCGAGGACTGTATGATTTCACCAAGGTATTTAAAATGGGGGACTTGTGTTATTTTACCGTATTGTGTGATTAAAGAAGAGTTATTTTCTGGCCGTCTTTCCATATAGTGGGTTTTTTCATAAGAAATTTGTAGTCCGGTTCTTTGAGCAATTTCATGTAATTTTTCCACTGCATGTATGGCTTCATGTCTGGTGTTAGTGATAATGGCAATATCGTCCGCAAAAGCGAGGCACTTGACTGAATGACGGCTCCCTTTTTTGATTCCAATTTGAATGCCTTTTACATGAGGTTCCCATTCCCTAATGATCTTTTCTAGAACAATTAAAGAGCATTGGGGATAATCCGTCCCCCTGTCGAACTCCAGTTTTGATGAGAAAGGGCTCCGATATTTCACCCATGAATTTCACTTTGGACATAGTTCCTGTAAGCGTCTGTTCAATGATTTTTCGGGTCTTTCTGTCTATCCCGAATTCTTTCATGATCATAAAAAGGGTTTCGCGGTCTACAGAGTCATAAGCTTTTCTGAAGTCGACGAATGTTATTACTGTATTTCTACATTTTCTCATTTGTAATATTGTTTTTAAACTCCACACCTGTTCAGCACATGATTGCCCTTTTCTGAATCCAGCTTAGTATTCACCAATTAGCGGATCCACCTGGGGTTCTAGCCTGTTTAAAAGTGCATTGGAGAGGATTTTATAAGCAATAGGGAGCAGGGAGATTCCTCTGTAATTACTCATGTCTGTGTTATCACCCATTTTGTGTAACGGATGAATTAGAGCACATATCCAGTCTTCTGGTATTCTCTCCATCGTCCATATGTCTGAAATAAGGTGATGAAGTTTCTGCGTAAGTGTAGGATCGTTCAGTTTCCAGAATGCAGCAATGATCCCATCTTCTCCTGGTGCTTTGTTATTTTTGAGCTTTTGGATGATCTCCTGAATTTCTTCAAGGTCAGGGGGTTGTGAGTCCGGGTGTGTGGAAACCGGAGGAGTGAATGCAAGTTTTTCTTGGGGTGGTTCGCAGTTAAGAAGGGAGTTGAAGTATTGGGCTAATATTTTACAGTTTTCTTTCGCGTTAGTTTCCAACGTGCCATCGGGTTTTTTGAAGCACATGCTGGGCGCCTGATATCCCTTTAAGTTTTCTCTAAACGTCTTGTAGAAGTTTCTAGTATTATGTTGGGTGAAATCCTGCTGGATTTCATGGAGTCTGTAGTTGTCATATCCTCGTTTTTCTTTCCTAATTGTTTTGGAGGCATACTTTTGGGTTTTAAGAAAGTTCTCCCAGTTTTCCTCAGTTTTGTGACTGTTAAACTTTTTCCACGCAGTCATTCGGTTGTCAACTGCCCGATCGCAAATTGCATTCTACCAACGATGTTTTCTTGTGCGAGGAGGTTGTCCTAGTTTCATGACTTCCTGAATTTTCTTCGTTATTTTCTGCCAGTCTGTTGATGTCTCCTGATTAATTTGCATTATGATTTATTCTTTGTGGAGTTTCAAGTACTCTGGATCTGGTTTGATATTTCTGGCTGGGCCATTTTGCTTTCTATTGGGTTGGAATATCGTCTTAATTTGGAGAAGATGATGGTCTGATTCAAAGGCGCCTTTGCGAGCTCGGACGTTTAAAATTTCTTTTGTGTTTTTCTTGGAAATTGCGATATGGTCAATTTGGTATTCACCCTGTCTAATATTGGGTGATCTCCATGTGGTTAACTTGTGTGGAGATTTTTGAAATTGTGTGCTCATTATCTTAAGTTCAAAGTTTCTGCAGAAGCCAATTAGTCTTTCACCATTCCCGTTGGTACGTTCGTGCTTAGTATGGGGGCCTGTGGTATCACTAAATTTTCTTTCCATACCTAACTGGGCATTAAAATCGCCCAATAAGATCTTCACATGGTGCCTTGGTATTTTGTTGGTTGTTTCTTCGAGAGTTTCCCAGAAATTGTCCATACTTTCAGGATCGGATTTGTTGAGTTGATTTATGGGAGCGTGGACGTTGCTCAGTGTGTAAGCTTTATTGGCTGACTTTACTGAGAGCAGAGATACTCTTTCGTTGGGAGAAGAGAAATCGATGACTGAGTCGAGTAAGGAATTGTGTTTGGCGAAACTGGTTCCCAGGAGTGGTAGTTTGCCTCTAACGTTTATGGCAGGTTTGCCTTTATAGATTCTGAAATTCTCCGTATTAAAGTGTTCTTCATCCGTGAATCGTGTCTCTTGAAGTGCAGTGATGTTGAGGTCAAATTTTTCGAGGGCGTTAGTGAGTTGTTTTAATTTGCCTGTTTTAGTGAGGGTGTTCACATTAATTGTGCCAATAAAATTCTTGCGTCGAGGATTGAGAGTGTGAAGAGTTCTTGAGAAGTTCCGATTCTTCTCCGCATGGTGTCCCTGATCCCCCAGAATCCGATGATCAGGTGAGTCCAGTATATCGACTGGTGCCTGGGGTAGTGATTCTGTGATCGTATTTTCCATCATGCGCTCAAGTTGAGTTTTGTTTTTTGTGGTAATCTCAGTTGAGACCACAGGTATACGACTCGATTTTTGAGTTCGAGAAGATTTTAGTGCAGCCGCCTCAATTAGAGAAACAGACGCTGACCACTTTGCCGCTTGTTTCAAGTCAGACGCAATGTGGATTTCGCAGAATGGTATGCCTCTTCCGCCAGTTCCGCCGTACCGAGATCCATTCTCTCCGCCTTCACTGCCGTTGAGGTCTTCGCTGTATTCCTAGCAAGGAGCCCTTACAGGGTGCTATCACTCGGGCCAAGTGAACCTTGGTTTTTTAACGAGGTTGTTACTCCTCCCCCTCCTCCTTCCTCGTCACTTACGTGACAAGGCCCCGGGCTTGGGACCGGCATAGCGGAGTTATTATTATTATTATTATCATTACTATTATTATTATTAAACTATCAAGTTTTAGAAAAATGTTCCCAATTGGAATTTGCTTTATACTAAGAAAGAATGGTCACAAGCCTACATTCCATTTGATGATCATGGACTAATTATTTGAGTGTCTTTCGAAGCTGTCCTAAATAATAGAGGGAAAGTTTACACAAACGGACTGTGTCAATTCGAAGCGCTTGAGATATATTTTGCTGAATACAGAATCTGAATTTATGGAACTGGACGATTCAAATAATTTATAATAACGAATTTACTGCGCACAATGTGCAAAGTATGTACATTACATCGGGCTAAATAACACTTTACTCAATAATCAGAACAAAATTGAATCAGAGAGACCGTTGTCTTCTTGCACCCCATTACGTGATATGTATCGCACTGCTCTCTACACAAAACACAATCATGTACACTCCTGGCTACCCTGGAGAAACGATTTTCTGGCACAAATATGATGATCGCAAAGCGTGTCATCAGGTGTCTCAACTCGTATTCCTCTTTAATCGAAGTCTTGTTGATAATCGCCTGTGTATTATAGAAGATTTCTTCGATTGAGTCCCTTTTTCCTCCTAGCTTTTGTAACAGTTCTTTGTATGCTGGAGTGTACAGCAGATGAATTTGCTGTCTTAGGTCTTCTATCAAAAAGTTTCCTGGGCTAAGACATATAGCCACGTACCGGAATCGAGCAAATTTCGATTCTCCTAGAACCCTCAAATAATTTTTAGGCGTTTTGAATTTTAGTTTCATCCTGAGATGATTTCGTATTACAGTATTGTGCTTGCACTTCGACATTTCTTATTGTTGTGAAGGTCGTTCTATCCTCAATAAATAACACCGTATTAATATCTATTTTATCGCAAAACAATGA
The DNA here is from genome assembly GCA_946902985.2 of Meconema thalassinum. Taxonomy (NCBI): domain Eukaryota; kingdom Metazoa; phylum Arthropoda; class Insecta; order Orthoptera; family Tettigoniidae; genus Meconema; species Meconema thalassinum. The sequence continues at coordinate 1,818,881,549 of OX336388.2, read as the reverse complement.
GACGCATCCACGACGTTTAGAATTTATAGCGTAACTAAAAGTAATTTAATACCTTGGAACGTGTCATATCCCAGGACAGGTTGTAATGGCGGTGGAATGAGCTGCTAAAGAACTGGTGTTAGAACCGGTCAACCTTTCAGGTGGATCCTCACAAGACATGGGCGTTGTCCCATGGTCACAATTATATATTGCATGTAAACACCACTCTCACACAGTCCCAATCAATATTCAATGGCTCACAGTGGGGCGACACCAATTTTATCCTCATTCTCATTCAAATACTTCTCTATGTATTATAGAATAAAGAAGTCTTTGGCTCATGTAACTCCGCCTATTATAATTAATAACATCCCAATTTCAAAATCATAGCTCATTCTTCCGACAATGGAAAGCTAAGAATAATGTATCGCAATACACAGACCTTACACGCAGGCATATTATCAAATCTGTAGCATGTGTGTCAACAGGAGAATGAATACAGTAGTAACAAGAAGTTCCGTGACAAACTCAAGAGCCTACTTTTCTTAAAATTTAAGATTCATGCCAATCTATATAGACCTATCTAGAATAATGACGAAATTAAGTTGGAAATATCGACATTTCTAACTAGTTCGAAATATACCTGGTATAATGTAGCCTAATAGAGCACTACAGTTGGCAACCCTGGTGACTGAATATATTGTTAGTTCCATTTCTTAAGGTACAGAATACGAAATTTGGTGGATATCCATTGGATAGCATGGACGTTAAATGCAGTTGGACTTTGGATCTATCAGCACGTGTAAAATCATGGTGGCAACAATGCCATGCATGTGTTGGTCAGAAATAATCTGAAATATTATGATCTCTTGTTGTGCCAATTTTGGATGAAATCCATTTGTTAGTATAGAAGTTAACCGCATTTTCAAATTGTAACTATCAGCAGGTTAGAGTCATGTTGGCAGCACTGATGTATATTAGTTTCTCCAAATTAATCTAGAATGTCAGGTACTATACGTGTGCAAATTTTAAAGCTGTTGGCTTACATACTTTCTGATATATTAAAATTAGGGTAAAAATAGAGACAGCATTTATTAACAGTTGGCAGCCCTGGTTGCTCTTAAGAATAAGCATAGTCATATCTGTTATGGTACACATAGCATATACGAAGTTTTGTTGAAATCCAATTGATAGTATAGAAGTTACATGTATTTAAAAATTGGTCCTATCAGCAGGCTTAGCATCATGTTGGTAGCACTGACGTACGTAAGTTACCCCAAATTAATCTAGAATGTCAGGTACTATACGTGTGCATAGTTTAAAGCTGTCGGCTTGCATAGTTCTGATATATTGATATTTGGATAAGAAAATAGAGAGCATTTATTAACAGTTGGCAGCCCTGGTGGCTTTTTAGAATACACTCTGTCATATCTGTTTATGTACACATAGTACATACGAAATTTGGTTGAAATCCAATTGATAGTGTAGAAGTTATATGCATTTAAAAATTGGACTTATCAGCAGACTTAGAATCATTTTGGCAACACTGCCGTGAATGGCCTCCTGGAAAGTAAACTGAAATGTTATTATCTATATGTGTGCCAATTTTGGAATAGCTCCCATGCATACCTTCCACGATATCCAACATGGAGATCAAATTTCAATTGCGGTTTTTCAGCAATTGGTAGCACTGACATAATTTTCAAATATGGGCTTGAGATATTCAGGTACAGATCTTTACTCATACCAAATTTGGATTCGATTGCTGCAGCCGTTTAGGAGTTGATATGGGGGAGGGGGGACACACAGCCAGTCAGACAGACAGAAGGACAGACAGACAGAAATTTGCTCGGATCGATCTCATAAGTCTACTTTTTCCTCATTTTTGCAAAATGTGAAAAGTAGGATAAAAATACACAGAGGAAAACCTTTTCGTTAATAGCTGACAAGGCTACAGTACTTGAACCCCATCAATCAGTCGACAACGTCTAATAATATGCCATCGTGTTGGAAGCCATTTATAAGTGTTAGTTATTAGTTGTCGAAATTCAATGCTTTTCAGTTGGTCAACACGATGGTACCCAATTGCTCCCCTAAACCTTATTTTCAGCCTACTTTTCACATTTTGTAGAAATGAGGAAAGAGTAGACTTATGAGATCAATCCTGGAAATTGTAAGTCTGTCTGTCCTTCTGTCTGCCCTGTCTGTCCCTCTGTCTGTCCTGTCTACCTGTGTGTGTGTACCCCTCTATTAACTCCTAAACGGCTGCAGATGTCAAAACCAAATTTTGTAAGAGTAAAGATCTATACCTGAATATCTCACGGTCATATTTGAAAATGACGCCAGTGCTATCAACTGCTGAAAAATTGCAATTGAAATTTGAGCTCTATGTTGGATATCACAGAAGTTATGCTTGCAAACTGTACCAACATTTTTAGGATCCCATTCATAGCAATGTTACCAACATGATTCTAAGCCTGCTGATAGGTCCAATTTTAATTGCATGTAACTTCTATATTATCAATTGTATTTTAACTAAATTTCGTATGTGCTATTTATGCCATAACAGATATAACTATGCTCATTCTTAAGAGCTACCTGTTAATAAATGCTCTCTATATTTTTATCCTAGTATCAATATATCAGAAAGTATGCAAGCCAACAGCTCTAAACTTTGCACAGGTATAGCACCTGCCATTCTAGATTGATTTGGAGTAACAAATTTACGTTAGTGCTGCCAACATGATTCTATACTAACAAATGAATTTCAACCAAATTCCGTATGTATTCTGTGTATTATAACATATATGACTATGCATATTCTTAAGAACCAGCAGGGCTGCCAACTGATAATAAATACTCTCTAAATCTTGTTATCCTAATATCAACATATCAGAAAGTATGCAAGCCAAAAGCTCTAAACTTTGCACACATATAGTACCTGACATTCTAGATAAATTTAAAATAACTGATATACGTCAGTGCTGCCAACATGATTCTACGCGTGTTGATATGTTTAATGTTTAATCACATGTAACTTCCATATTAATAAATGGATTTCTTCCAAAATTGGCACAATAATATATCATAATATTTCAGATTGATTCTGAGCAACACATACCGGTACATGACATTGTTGCTATCATGATTTTACGTACGCTAATAGATCCAATTTCTAGCTGCATGTAACGTTCATACTATCCATTGGACTACAACCAAATTTTGTATGTACATTATATACCTTAAAGAGATGGAACTAAGAATATATTCAGAGTCACCAGGGCTCCCAATTGTAGTGCTCTATTAGGCTACAGTATTTCAGGTGTATTTCAAATTAATTAGAAATGTTAGCATTATCAACTTGATTTCGTCATTATTCTAGATAGGTCTATGTAGATTAATCATTGGCATGAATCTTAAATTTTAAGAAAAGTAGGCTTTTTCGTTCGTCACGGAACTACTTGTTTTTACATGAGATTAATAATTTCACTTGGATAACCAGTTTCAATCGTCAAGTGAATATCATCAAATCCTTTACACTTAGGCGGTTAAATCTATGTCTATAACTATGAGGATGATGGTATTTACATTTATTCTACACTTATTTAGTTACAATAGTTCATATAAAATTGCGCAACTTGTCAAATTTTCTTGGTTATATGTGACTTTTGTTAAGATATTGCTAGTGGTTATTGACCTTTAAGTCTCCTTATTTAGTGTGATATCTGTGATTATTAGCAAATAATCAGGTTGGTGTTTGTATTGGAATGGATTAAGAACTTGCTGGTTGGTTTTTGCGATGTGGAATCCATTCTCGTGCAGCTGATACCACTAACATTGTCACTGGAAGGAAATTCCATGTGCTGGCTGCTCTCGTTATCTCTTTCCCGTCCTTGGCCTTTCCCCGCGTTCCTACCTGTTTATGTTATTCTCGCAATGTAACATATTTTGTGCAGGCCAAGTGTAAAACTTCCTGACACGATGTATGTTATTGTATTCTAGACATCTTTGACCAACTTCATTTTTGCTATCACTCACATACTATAATGATCGTATGGCCTCGAAGAGGCCGAGTGCAGGTCTTTCTAGATGACGCCCGTGGGCGACCTTCGCGTCGTAATGAGTATGAAGTGATGATGAAGACGTCACAAACACCCAGTCCCCGAGCCACGGGAATTACCCCCAGGAGATTAAAATCGAACCCGGGGCACTTTGGGCCAAAGCCTAGCGCGCTAACCTTTTAGCCACGGAGCTGGACACCCACATACTTAGAGAAAAATGAAAATCCACAACCTGCTTCCAGTCTCCGACCGGGTCGGGAATGGAATGAATGAAGCCCCCATCTAGCGGCGAGGAAATGAACTGTGCCGGCTGCCGAGGCCTGACGCACTCCTCTGGGGCAATGATTAAATGAATGACAGATGAAATGAAATGATAGTGGGGAGTGTTGCTGGAATGAAATGTTGACAGGGAAAACAGGAGTACCCGGAGAAAAACCTGTCTGCCTCCGTTTTGTCCAGCACAGATCTCACATGGAGTGACCGGGATTTGAACCACGGACTCAGCGGTGAGAGGCCGTCGTGCTGCCGCCTAAGCCACGGAGGCTTCCATATACTTAGAGACATAGATTTAAAGATTTGTGTCTATAAGTATGAGGGTGATGGTATTTACAATTATTCTACACTTATTTATTTATAGTAGTTATTATGAATTTGCGCCATTATTATAAAATTTAAAGGATCTAATGATGATCGATTGATGGAAACTGGTTAGCCTATCCAAGTGAATTTATTAAACTCATGTAAACAATAATAGTATTTAGGGAGGCACCCATTACAATTGGGTTCAATCGTGTTGACTGTCTGAAAATCATTAAATCTAGGTTAATGGATTTATTTGTGATTGATTTTAAATATATAATATTATTCAATTTGCCTGCTGAATATTATGATCGAACCTGTGAGCCGTAATGCAATATCAGGAAGTTGACAGTTCAACGGTCCACATTCGTGTTCAAGTTCTAAAATTAAAACATAATCAACTATTAACTTTGCCTCTCACAATTAAGTTCAATTTAAACGAGTTGAGTGAGCGGTATTCTCTACTTGAGGTGCACAGGATCTGTCGTTGAGCAATTATGTTGCGAACCTGTAATTACTGCAACATTCCTTCGCCGAGAACAATTGGGAGGATGACAGAGTATCCGGGTAATGTACTACAAGGTCCCGCCTCGGCTTTATAAGGCAGGTAATAAACATTATATTAGATAATTGTTTTCATTATTACTTTCGTCCCAGTCCGCTTAACAATAGAAAAGAGATTGCATAGAGTTAATACATGCTTCTCTAACCGGTTCCGAAATACGGTTTACTCCATATCCAAAATGTAGACTATAGGACAGCATTACGTGAGTTGAATGGCCCACAGCAAAGGTGAACCATGTTGTCACGTCATTGTTTTGACAAATAAAATTGTCGAAACTCATAATTATATAAGAGAAGAGGAGAGAAGAGATGAGAAGAGACGAGAAGAGACGAGAGGAGAAGAGACGAGAAGAGACGAGAAGAGACGAAACGAGAATAGATGACACCAGAAGAGAAGGGAAGGGAAGAGAAGAGAAGAGAAGAGAAGAGAAGAGATGAGAAGAGGAGAGAAGAGAAGAGAAGAGACGAGACGAGACGAGAGGAGAAGAGAAGAGACGAGAAGAGAAAATGAGAGAAGGGAAAAGGAGAGAAGAGTCGAGACGAGACGAGAAGAGAAGAGTCGACGAGACGAGAAAATGAGAGGAGAGAAGAGAAGAGTCGACGAGAAGAGACGAGACGAGAAGAGAAGAGTCGACAAGAAGAGAAAATGAGAGGAGAGAAGAGAAGAAAAGAGACGAGACGAGATGAAACGAAACGAGAAGAGAAGAGAAGAGAAAATGAGAGGAGAGAAGAGAAGAGACGAGACGAAACATTTCGCACAGCCGCCACGTTGGATTGGTGAGAAGTAATAAAATTTGAAGGGCACGGTCGGGGTCGGCCGAATGACCTTACTGAGTGTCATTGAAATCACTGCAGCCGTTTTGAAGTTATTAGGGGAACACACACAGGCACACATGCTCTCACACGGACAAAAGGTGATCTCATAAGACGATTTTTTTTTCATAAAATGAAAATAGGCTAAAAATATTCTTAAACTAGTTTATGAAATCAATGTCTTACATGGAAAGTTTTTAAGAAAGCAAATCTACGAAATTTACTACATAAATATGATTCTGAAACAAACAAAAAACTAACTAATGAGTGTTCCTTAGAATATGTTTAAGGCCTGTTGATGTTATTCCATTGAGTTAAGATGAAGTCTCAATATTGTGCACATTTGGATGCAATATGGGTACAATATAAAGATAGAGCCTCAGAGCTTCTGTTGGAAGAAGCCTTTGTTAGATTTTCTACCGACGTTAAAAATGTCTGCACGCTTCGAAAACCTAGAGATGACAAGTAGATCACTTCTAAGTATACCTCTCTTACTTAGGCAGTCATCGACCTTTGGTTTGGGTTCTTCCTTAACTCTTTCAAGTTAGGTGGTGCAAAAAAATGAACCACCAGCTGTCATCGCTTCAATGCATGGTGGTAGGCTACAGGGAATGTACCACCAAATGGTAAAGGTGTTCCTCTTCCATCATGCTGGCACACTCTCTGTACCACTTTGTGTGATGATGCTACTAGATCGAAATTTGATGTTTTCAGTCGGTCAACACGATTGTGCCCAATGAATGGATGGGGTACAAGATATAAATATGTAACGACACTCCTGGAAAAAATACATGTATTAATTAGAGTATCACTGCCCCATTATTTGTGATAATATAATTAATAAATGCATTTTTCCAGGAGTGTCGTTACATATTTATATCTTGTACCCCATCCTTTCTTTGGGCACAATCGTGTTGACCGACTGAAGAACTACAAATTAACAATTTTGTATAGGCAACACTGAAAAAGTATGGCTTCAAATCTCTGCAATTTTATACAATGCAAACATCACTCTATTTCAGTACACTTTAAAATAGATGGCGGCTTCGGTGGCGTAGTCGGTAGCATGCTGAACTGCTGTGCCCAAGATGGCGGGTTCAAACCCGGCCGAAGTCGTCGGATTTTTTAAGAGCGTTAAAAATTCCTACAGTATGCCTTCCTTCGGAGGGCAAGTAAAGCCGGCGGTCCCATGTCATAGATTTATGGCATGTAAAAGATCCTTCCACAGACTAAACTTGTGTGGAGCGAAATTTCTAGGTTAGATTTCGTTGGAACGCTCTATCAAAGATCCAATTTTCACCACTAGGTATCATTGACATCTGGAACTACTTGGAATTGAACGGAACGTGTAGCTCACCCTCTGGGTGTCCGCTGGAAGCAGCTACAGACTCTGGCAAGCCAAACATGTCCTCGGACACTCCCAGCACTAAAAGCCATAGGCTACGATAATTAAATAATAATAAATTAAAATAGATGGCATATTGGCTTTCACGACAAGTTATGTTATAAAAAATAGTTTATTATAGTTGAACAGAGGGCAGATGACCTACATGTACCGACCCCTAAAACAAGAGTCACCTCTATTCACCACAATAGATCAAAATAAATGTATGTATAAAAGACAAATATCTGCTTTCTTAGTTATAACAGTTCGAATAGGCCAAGTTGTAGAATATAATGCACTGCAAAGCAAAGCCAACTCCGTACAGGCCATGGAGCAGCGGAAGGTTGAGGCTTCCTCCCTTCGTGACACCGGCACTAGATGGCATGGATTTATCAGCTCCATGCCCGGCCGCCTTTGCTCCCGGGAATTACCCTGGTAGCAGGGACCCGGAACAGAACTGAAATGCGTTACGTAACGCTGTGTTCCACGTTACGTTACGTATGCCATACCGCGGCCCCGAGCTGGCTTGCGGTATCGTTCCGGAACTGTAACTTGGAACTCAGTACGAGCATGAGGAACGTTACAGCGCTGGAACGGTACAGTCGGAACTCGACTCCCAACTGTACCGAGCATCAAGGTACGTGTTAGCGGAACGTTACGTATGGAACGGTACATGACTGGAACGATTCCTCAGCGTTACCAGTTGGAAAGTTACTCTGCGTACCGTTCTTGGTTATCGAAATAGGGTAACGTTTCCACCAGTACCCGATTACACTGTGTACCGTTCCAGGTTATACCAACCAGCCACCCGGTATCTATGCGTAACGTTCCAGGTTCTCATGTTCCAACGGAAAGTGGAACGGTACAGAGCCTGTAACAGTACAGCAGCATTTCCCAAAATGTATGTAGGCCTACAGACTATTACAGGACTGTTACCGGTACTACTGTCCATTAGCTATTAAAACCATTATGGCTATTACACCGAATTTTTGCGTAGACTATTACGGCTATTACACATTCTATTTAGTTACCACGGCAAGTGTAACACTGCGTTTATTACACTGTTACGCTGGTTGTTACAAACTGTCACATAATAGCCTAATTACACAACAACTACATCAATTACATACCTGTTATCTAATCTAGGGGCATTTCTTTCATGATATCGAAATACTCTATCTAGCCTAAGGATATTTTTCAGTATCTACTGTCCTACCTAGAACCCTGATGAAAAGATCCTTTTTTCTGCGTCAACAACTATCCCAGTTTGAACGATGCCATATGCAATTCCAGGCAAATTATTTAATCAAACATAGGATAGTTACTTCTTGAAATATCATTAAAATAAAAATAAAAATACTGATTTCAGTCTGAGTGCGTGCCGCATCAGACAGGGCAAGGCACGTTGCTCGTTTCGATCGCGGTCATACTGTAGCCTACGTTAGAAATATGTTTCCTGAAAACAATACGATGGATCCCATTGATTCGAAATATTTATTGTTGCTCCTTATAGAGGTTTGGAACATAGGTTATTGTTCATCGGTCCATGTAGTTGAGGTTTTTATGGAATTTGTCTGATAGGTCTAAACTTTGTTATTGTGATGTCTGTAGTAACGTGTGTATTTGTAATGATGGCATTTCTTGGGAAGGAGTAGGCCGTGGCCTTGACTTAGGAACTATCCACGCATTTTCCTGGAGTATAAGTGGGAAACCACGGAAAACCAATCTAAGATGGCTTGGATGGGAATCCAACTCACCTTCTCGCAGTGTTGCCATATAAGGCAGAGTGTAACCTACACAGCAAACTTTAGCTCCTTTGTGACCAATAATAGTATTTCTTTTCTAAATTAAACCTCCCGTTCTTGCTTTTCGTTTACTTGTTAGCCTATTTTCATTTAGTAGTGATAGAAGCCATTTTTCAGTGATGCTTAATTCTAATAATGAAGGCTATTCAGTCGTGTTGACCGACTGAAAAGCTTCCTTTATTATTTACATTTATGAAAGATAGACGTATGACATCACATATAGTCCGTGTGTGTGTACGTATGTGTGTGTTTGCATGTGTCCGTCGCCTCGCTCCCCTCCCTAATAAAATCTAAACTGCTGGAGCGATTTCAACGAAACTCGGTATGGTCATAGTACTATTTTGTCCAACTCCGACTGTGCTCTTCAAATTTTATTACATCTCACCAATCCAACATGGCAACTGTGCGAAATATTTCACCGGCATTCCATATCTCCGAAACTATTACAGATATCATCCTGACGTTTTGTATGAAGGAAAAAAGCACTAATAGAAGTGTAACGATGGGACTCCCAAAAACTCTTTACAAAACGAACATGGCTATACCATACCAAATCATTTTAATATACAGTAATCAATATTTTATTAACACAACTCAACATCGCATCCAAAGACATTCCAAAGACACTAAACTCAAAGATAACAAAATCAAAACTATGTAAATCAAAACACTGTCTATTTTCTAAATCAAAACACTGTCTATTTTCTACAGGAAGTAGATTGCTCGAAAGAGCTTTAGTTCACTTTCTCCACATTCCCCCACCTTGCAAAAGGTAGTTTTGCAACACACACTCATAAACTGAAATAAACATTCTAAAATTATAGTTGAACATTGAGCTCAGGAATGTGAACCACTATAAGTCTAGTATCTTGAGTTGCCTAACAGCTCTACAACAACGAGTCTTGAATTCACTCTCCTTTTCAGTTCCTGAGTTACTGCAGGGAATATCTTCATTAAGGACCGGCTCACTTAGTCGGTGTTGTGAAGTGTTAATAGAATCACCTTTGTTAAGACAGTTTATCTCTAACGAATAACGTCGCTGTACTGGACGAAGTAGAATGCCAGTTGCTGTCTTAATTTTAACCAGACGAGTCACATTGTCTCTTCCAGGTAACAGCTCCACCACTCTCCCTAAGGGCCAGTTGATACGTTTCTTGTTGTCGCTCTCCACCAGTACTATGTCTCCTACTTGTATGGATCCCTGTTGCTTTTTGCTCCGTGATCGGAGAAATCCCAGGTATTCTTTTTTGAAGCGATTTCTCAGGCTCTCCCGAACAGCTTGTAGATAACGCCATCTGTCGTTTAAACTGCTGGTTTGAATTTGGTCTAAGTCGGTTACATCATTACCCTCTAGGCTCTGTAGGAACATGGAGGGTCTGAGTGGCCTGAGTTCATCTTCTTCAGAAAGATAAGTCAAAGGTCGATTGTTCATCAGGTTCTCACAATCGCACAGAAGAGTACACATTTCCTCATAATTTAGGCAAGCTTTACCCAAAATACGGCGAAGCAAATCCTTTAGAATCTTAATCAACCTTTCCCAGAATCCTCCCCACCAGGCTGCAGTGGGAGGGTTCAGCTTCCATTTAATCTTCAGAAGGCTGCATATCCTCTCTATTTCAGTCCAATCCAATTGCTCCATGGTTCTGCGAAGTCCGGTGAAATTTGTCCCATTGTCCGAATACATGGTATTCACTCTTCCTCTTCTTGCCACAAATCGGCGTAGTGCTTGGATATTCGCTACTGTATTAAGTGAAGTGATCAATTCCAGATGTACAGCCCGATAAACTGCACAAGTGAATATCACAATCCATCCCTTTTCTCCTCCTCGTAGAAACACAGGGCCGGCCTAGTCTGTGCCCGTGATCTGGAAAACATTCGATGCCTTGATTCGATCCTGTGGCAACGGAGGAAAAGGTACCTCAAAACCCTTAGCAGAGTTACGACGACAGATCACGCATTTCCGAACAACTGCTGCCACCGTCCTTCTTCCTCTAATTATCCAAACCCTTCGGCGTAACAAAACAATCAGTGTGTGCGTCCCAGCATGGTTATTGAATCGATGAAATTGTTCAATCATTTTTTCAACCATCACATGTTTTGATGGAAGTACAACTGGATAGGTATACTCAGGAGTGTCATCAGAATCAACGACTCTTGACTTCATGTGTAGAATTCCTTCATCGTCTGTGAACACCTCCAGTTTCTTCAATTGTTCTTTTCTCTCTTCTTCATAAAGCGTTTCCTTCTGGATAAGGAAGTACAGTTTCTTCTCAGCATTGAGAAACTCTTCGCTATCAATTTCCGTTGATACGTGGTCTCTACGATTCCTTTGTTTCAATCTCAAAATCCAAGCAATGGTCCTAACGATTTTGATGTATCCAGAGAATCGTGAACTTAATTGCAGTAAAATAGTTTCCACAACAGTGTTCTTAGCAGCTACAACTGTCTTCCTCCTTTCCCTGTTGACTTCTTCCAACAATGGTTCAGGACGATTAAATACCCATTCTTCTTCTTTACATTTAAGCCAAGATGGACCCTCCCACCATCTGGATCTCCAAAGTTGTGTTGGTGAACACCCTCTAGACAGGAGATCTGCTGGATTGAGGCTGCCCGGTATGTGTCTCCATGAACTAGCCTTACTGTACTCATGAATTTCCTTTACCCGATTCCCTACGAACACCGACCAAAGCCCTATATTAACAATCCAAGCCAAGACTACTGTTGAATCGGACCAAAACACTGTGTGTATGTCATTCCGGTGTAGGCATCGAAGGCTCAACCGAGACATTCTAACTCCAAGGAGCGCTCCCATCAGTTCAAGGCGGGGTAGTGTCAGTTCTTTGAGAGGCGTCACTCTAGATTTAGCCATCAGAAGACTCAGTTTGATCTTACCTTCTTCTTCCGTTCTCAGAAATATGCAACAACCAAACGCTCTTTTGCTAGCGTCCACAAATACATGCAAAGTGCTGTTGTCATTCAGGAAAATCCTTCTAGGTATCCGACAGTCATGTAGGTATTGCAACTGCTGAGTCCATCGACAGAATTCCTCACAAATGTCTCCTGGTAAAACCTCATCCCATCCTATACTTTTCTGCCATGTCTTCTTCAGAATGAGCTTGGGAATCAGAGTTACTGGGGCTGAAAATCCAATCGGATCTAATATTTTTTGCACGCTGGATAGTACCACTCTTCGGGTTACTAAACCGGTAGTCGGGCTGAAGTTACATCCAAGTTCATCTACGTCGCAATACCAACGAAGTCCTAAGACATTCTCAGTTTTACCAACACCACAATCAAAGGAATTCACCCATCCCCTCAAATTGAAACCTGCGGATAACATCAATTCTTGTGCCTTTAAAATAAAGGGTCCAATTTCTTCCTTTGAAGCGACTCCAGTAAGACAGTTGTCCACATAAAATGCAGGTTTCATTTTTGTAGCTACTTCCTTCAAATGAGTTGGGGGCTCTTCCAGAAGGTTGTTCAGTACAGAAACCAATAGGAAGGGACTGGAACAAACACCAAAAACCACCCGGCAATGTCGAAAAGTGGTAATCTTATCATTATCCCACCAGAGAAAACGGAGCATATCCCTGTCTTCAGGATCAATTATAATCTGCAGGAATGCCTTCTCTATATAAGCTATTATACCTATAGGATAGGTTCGAAAATTGGTCAGCACTGATGGAACAAGGTCGATGAGGTTGGGTCCGGGCTCGAGGCAATCATTCAAGGAATGACCATTTCTGTCTTTGTTGGAAGCATCGAACACCGGCCTTATCTTTGTAGTGCCACCATCTTTCAGCACAGCTCTATGAGGCAAATAATGTGTAGGTCCATCCAAAACCTCGTTTTCAACACCTTCGATAATCCCTTTGTTTACCCATTCCTGAAACACCTCATCATAATCCTGAAATTTCTGCATCCCTCGTAACTTTCTTGAAGTGTTCAATAATCGTTTCTGAGTAATTTCACGATTCGTTTCCAGAGAAGTACAACCATCAATCCAGGGTAGTTTGACAATGTAGCGCCCAGATTCCTCTTCTCTCTTCACAGTCCTATCGAAGAACATCTGAACTTCTTGTTCCCTTTCTTCCTTTTTTATCTGTTCGCCAGGATCTTTTATACCCAAAGTCTCAATTTCCCACAAATCCACCACTCTTGTTGATTGAGTTAAATTAAGTAGAGTGTAAGACGAGGCAGTAGTTGAAGTGATCTCAGAAGAGCCCATAAGTGTCCACCCTAAACAAGTTCTCACATCTACTAGACTCTTGTTTACATGTAGAAAGTCTGGCGTGATTATCTGAGCCCACACGTCAGCTCCTAACAACACCTGAATGTCAGTACTGCTGCCACCATTATCTTGGCCAACATCACTAAGTTCAACTCCCTTGTCCCTCAGTAAATTAAACAAGTCAGCATCAACTAGGGGAGCACCTCCACAGATACTATCAGAGCCTAACACTGCAACCTCACATCTGTTTTCCTCGTTCATACCCAGCAAGGTTATTTGATAGGACTCGAAACAAACAGGTGCTGTTTTCCTACCTCCAAATAATTCTTGACTTAGTGTTACCTTTTCAGTTTGTTCCAACTCTAATTTCTTAGCACAAGACTTCTTTATGTAGCTTCTCTGTGATCCACTGTCACACAGAACTCTTACTCTGTGCGTGGATCCACCAACAACTACTCTAGCAACTAAAGTCTTCAGATAGGTCACATGTCCTTTATTACTACCTTCCATCGTGCTAACTGTTTTTGGAACCGAATTACCTTTTGGTTCATCTGAGTCTGTTTTCGCACACATCAAAGCGTAATGTTTCCCCTTGCAAAATGGGCACTTCACAAGCATCTTACACTTAACACTGACATGTCCCGGTCGTAGACACCTAAAACAAGCTCCCTTTTTCTTTAACGTTACTTGGCGTTCTTCTTGAGAATAATCAATAGTTACAGCACAGTCTTGAGAAAGATGTGAGGTTCTGCCACAGAATATACAAGCCGTATCTTTGTTATTTCTGTTTCCCTTACTAACTGAAACATCCTCTATTGAAATTAAAGAAGCCGCTGAAGGTATGTCCCTATTCTTAGTCTTGGTCCTATCATCTTGCTTAACTCGATCCGTCCTCTCGTTAACTTCAAAAGAACTATGTCTTAGCTTAAGCCGTTCTTCACCTTCTACCTCAGTCTTTAAGAAGGCTAACAATTCACTCAAGCAACAGTCAGGTTCCTTGGTAGACGTTTCTTTTGATACACGATACCTGTCCCAAGTTATAAACGTAACCTCAGGCGAGGCACTCTCTACTAGTGGAAATAACATTGCAGCATATTTCTCCTTTGTTACTCCCAAGGAATCAAGTGCTCTCAACTGTCCTCCAGACTGTCATACAGTTGGGCGCTGGATCTTAAACTATCCTTCTTTAACACCAAGGATAAAAGTTCCCTAACATAGTACTCAATGAGCAACTCATCCTTCCCATACCTAGACTTCAACAATTCTATAGCCTTTTTGTAGTTTTCCTTTGAAGGAGGAAAGTTTTCTACCAACTTCTGAGCACACGAACCAGGTTCCATACACTGAATCAAATAAGCAAATTTATTTTCATCTTTAAGGCTGCTATCTTCATGTATTTTAGTAAATTGCGCCCAAAACCCAATCCAGCACTTCACGTTTCCGTCAATTTTTTTCAGTTCTAGTTTTGGTAGTCTTAGTAGTCTCTGATTAGAAGTACGTGAACAGTTACACATTTTAGCTCCATAAACGGCTTGATCTCCAACTTGTAAGGCCTGCACCTTTTCCCTAACCTTAAAATATTTCAAGTCGTACTCACTGCAATTGTTGATCTCTGTTTCAAGCACGATGTCTTCAAGGTCTTCCATTAGAAGAAGCTCATTGTAAACTTCATCATCCAGACGTTTTAACTTCTCGTAGCGTTCCACAAGTGAAGCATATCTGCTACGAATCTCCATGTGGTCACCATCAGCAAGCGCCAACAGTTCTTCAAGCTTGTTTACCTCACGTGTAAATACGCCGCGTAATACTCGACGTTCGGTCATCGTTGTTCTGTTTTATTTGATGTTGAGATTGCCAGTAGTCCTGTCACGGTCGCCAGTTATATACCATTCCAAATCATTTTAATATACAGTAATCAATATTTTATTAACACAACTCAACATCGCATCCAAAGACATTCCAAAGACACTACACTCAAAGATAACCAAATCAAAACTATGTAAATCAAAACACTGTCTATTTTCTGTATCAAAACACTGTCTATTTT
This sequence comes from Meconema thalassinum, assembly GCA_946902985.2. Taxonomy (NCBI): domain Eukaryota; kingdom Metazoa; phylum Arthropoda; class Insecta; order Orthoptera; family Tettigoniidae; genus Meconema; species Meconema thalassinum. The sequence continues at coordinate 1,818,866,086 of OX336388.2, read as the reverse complement.
CTACAGGAAGTAGATTGCTCGAAAGAGCTTTAGTTCACTTTCTCCACAATGGCGGCCAAGCGAAGTTGTTGTATTTAAATAGCCTTTTCTCGCATTTAAACCAAACGAGCGCCGTCACACATGGTACAGCAAGTGGTATACACCTTGTAATGTACTGACATCCTATTCAGCTCAATTGTTTACATAACATCAAGATGGCGGCTGTGCGAAATTTTAAAATTAAGGTTTAATTTCTTGTGTCCTAATCATGCGATCGAAACCAACGTTTGAACAATGAACCTACGCAATAATCATCTAATAGTGCATAGCTCTAAGGCCTACAAAGTATATAAAAATCCAATATGGTGGCCATCGGAAATATTTAGACGATTCTCAATGTCAACTAATCTGTGACAGCAATCAAACTTAATTGTTTTTTTTAACCACGAAATGGCGCCAGCGTCAAATTTTAAAATCTCGCTTTTAGCCTATTTCTATTTACGAAAAATAGGCTTATGGGATCACCTTTCATCCGTGTGTGTACGTCCGTGTGTGTGTCCCCCCCCCCCCCCCCCCCACTAATAAAATATAAGTGGCTGGATAGATTTCAATTAAATTCGGTAAGGTCATAGTACTATTCTGGCCGACCCCGACCGTGCCCTACAAATTTTATTACGTTTCAAAAATCCAACATGGCGGCAGTGCGAAATATTTCACTGGAATTCTATATCTCCGAATCTCAGAAGACTTCTGTTACTTAGGAAGCAAAATAACCAGTAATGGACGGAGGAAAGAGGATATAAAAGGTAGGTTGGATCAGGCAAGAAAAGCATTTCTACAGAAAAGAAATCTGTTGGCATCGAGCGAGGGCTCTATGGAAGTGAAAATTGGACTATTGATGCAGCAGAAAAGAGGAGACTTGAAGCGTTTGAAATGTGGTGTTACAGGAGAATGATGAAGATCAGATGGGTAGATAGGGTTACAAACGAAGAGGTATTACGACGAGTGGGAGAGGAGAGACGTTTCTGGCGACTGCTAATGAAGAGAAGAGATAGGTTGGTAGGACACTTACTAAGACACCCAGGAATAGCAAACTTAGTTATGGAAGGAAGGGTCGAGGACAAGAACTGTAGGGGTAGACCGAGTTTAGAATATGTTAGTTTGCCTCGAATGTAGGGTGTGGTAGCTATGTAGAGATGAAGCGCCTAGCTCAGGACAGGGAGGCATGGAGAGCGGGATAAAGACAGTCAAAAGACTGAAGACTCAAACAACAACATCAGCCGATATGAATGAATTGATAAATATCAAAGACACAAGATAAATGTATAGCGTAACACTAAAAAGTCCCTTGGTATTAAACCTTAAATGGTGCACCATAAAGAAGGATGGAAAATTGAACGCCTAAATCAACATACCGTAACATGATGTATGAAAATATGAAAAAATAATCATTTGCAACAAATTTCAAACACATATTAAAACTCTAAAAAGGCCTGATTTTCCTACAGACCACTTCCAGTGGAAGAACGAGGCTAGTATTAAGGGACTTTTTTCAAGAAACATTGTGTGTCTGTGTGTGTATATGTGTGCTCCCCCCTTTCAATTGAAACACGAAATTTTGAAAAAAAAAAGGAAAGGAAGATTGTAGTTTTACGTGACCGTGAATCTGGTGATTATGAGCCACGGGACCTCCTTTTTACGTGGAATCCGAACCACAGGACATGGCATTTCACTTCGAAAATCTCACATGCATTGACCGGGAATCAAACGAAATTTTGTCCAGAGGTAGCACTAGAAAAGGGCACCTCTGTGTCATGTTTATTTTGCCGCCATCTTTACCAAATCTCAATTGTGGCTACTCAATTGGTCAAAACTTAACATTAATAAACGACTAAACTAATCATCAGGGACCCGGAACAGAACTGAAATGCGTTACGTACCGCTGTGTATGCCATACCGCGGCCCCGAGCTGGCTTGCGGTATCGTTCCGTAACTGTAACTTGGAACTCGGTACGAGCAAGTGGAACGTTACAGCCCTGGAACGGTACAGTCGGAACTCGACTCCCAACTGTACCGAACATCAAGGTACGTGTTAGCGGAACGTTACGTATGGAACGGTACAGTCGGAACTCGCCTCCTAACTGTACCGAGCATCAAGGTACGTGTTAGCGGAACTTTAGCTCCTTTGTGACCAGTAATAGTATTTCTCTTCTAAATTAAACCTCCCGTTCTTGCTTTCCGTTTACTTGTTAGCCTATTTTCATTTAGTAGTGATAGAAGCCATTTTTCAGTGATGCTTAATTCTAATAATGAAAGCTATTCAGTCGTGTTGACCGACTGAAAAGCTTCCTTTACTATGTTCATTTATGAAAGATAGGCCTATGACATCACATATAGTCCATGTGTGTGTACGTATGTGTGTGTTTGCATGTGTCCGTCGCCTCGCTCCCCTCCCTAATAAAATCTAAACTGCTAGATCGATTTCAACGAAACTCGGTAAGGTCATTGTACTATTTTGTCCGACCCGACTGTGCTCTTCAAATTTTATTACATCTCACCAATCCAACATGGCAACTGTGCGAAATATTTCACCGGCATTTCATATCTCCGAAAATATTACAGATATCACCTTGACGTTTTGTATGGTGGAAAAAAGCACTAATAGAAGTGTAACGATGGGACTCTCAAAAATCTCTTTACAAAACGAACATGGCGGCAAAGCGAAGTTGTTGTATTTAAATAGACTTTTCTCGCTTTTAAACCATCCGAGCGCCGTCACACAAAGTACAGCAAATGGTATACACCTTGTAATGCATTGACATCCTATTCAGCTCAATTGTTTACATAACTTCAAGATGGTGGCTGTGCTAAATTTTAAAATTAAGGTTTAATTTCTTGTGTCCTAATCATGCGATCGAAACCAACGTTTGAACAATGCACCAACGCAATAATCATCATCTAATAGTACATAGCTCTATGGCCTACAATGCATATAAAAATCCAATATGGTGACCTTCTGAAATATTTAGACGATTCTCAATGTCAACTAATCTGTGACAGCAATCAAACTTAATTGTTTTTTTTTTACCACGAAATGGCGCCAGTGTCAATCATAAAATCTCGTTTTTAGCCTATTTCTATTTATGAAAAAATAGGCTTATGAGATCACCTTTTGTCCGTGTGTGTTTGCCCCCAACTCCCACTAATAAAATCTAAGTGGCTGGATAGATTTCAATTAAATTCGGTAAGGTCATAGTACCATTCTGGCCAACCCCGACCGTGCCCTACAAATTTTATTACTTTTCAACAATCCAACATGGCGGCTGTGCGAAATATTTCACTGGCATTCAATATCTCCGAATCTCAGAAGACTTCTGTTAAGTTACTTAGGAAGCAAAATAACCAGTGATGGTTGGAGGAAAGAGGATATAAAAAGTAGGTTGGCTCAGGCAAGGAAAGCATTTCTACAGAAAAGGAATCAGTTGACATCGAGTGTGGCACTCTATGGAAGTGAAAATTGGACTATTGGTGCAGCAGAAAAGAGGAGATTTGAAGCGTTAGAAATGTGGTGTTACAGGAGAATGAAGAAGATCAGATGGGAAGAGAGGGTTAAAAACGAAGAGGTATTAAGACGAGTGGGAGAGGAGAGATGTTTCTGGCGACTGCTAATGAAGAGAAGAGATAAGTTGGTAGGACACATACTAAGACACCCAGGAATAGCAAACTTAGTTATGGAAGGAAGGGTCGAGGACAAGAACTGTAAGGATAGATCGAGATTAGAATATGTTAAACAGTTTGCCTCGAATGTAGGGTGTGGTAGCTATGTTGAGATGAAACGCTTAGCTCAGGACAGGGTGGCATGGAAAGCTGCATCAAACCAGTCAAAAGACTGAAGACTCAAACAACAACATCAGCCAACATGAATGAATTGATAAATATCAAAGACACAAGATAAATGTATAGCGTAACACTAAAAAGTCCCTTGGTATTAAACCTTACATGGTGCACCATAAAGATGGCTGGAAAATTGAACGCCTAAATCAACATACCGTAACATGATGTATGAAAATATGATAAAATAATCATTTGCAACAAATTTCAAACACATATTAAAACTCTAACAAGAAGTTCCGTGACGAACTAAAGAGCTTACCTTCCCTAAAATTAAGATTCATGCCAATGATTAATCTACAGTATATGAACCTATCTAGAATAATGACGAAATTAAGTTGGTAATATCGAAATGTCTAATTAGTTCGAAATATACCTGGTATAATGTAGCCTGATAGAGCACTACAGTTGGCAGCCCTGGCGACTTAATATATACGACTTAGTTCCATCTCTTAAGGTACAGAATACACAATTTGGTAGAAGTCCAATTAATTTTACATGCAGTTATACTCTGGATTTATCAGCACTCGTAAAAGCATGTTTGGCAACAATGTCATGCGTGTGCTGGTCAGAAATGATCTGAAATATTATGATATCTTGTTGTGCCAATTTTGAATGAAATCCATTTGTTAGTATAGAAGTTACATGTTTTCTTAAATTGGACCTATCTGTAGGCATAGAATCATGTTGGCAGCACTTACTTACATTGATTACTCCAAATTTATCTAGAATGCCAGGTGCTATACGTGTGGAAAGTATGGAGCTGTTGGCTTGCATATTTTCTGATATATTGATCTTGGGAAAAAAATATAGACAGCATTTATTAACAGTTGGCAGCCCTGATTGCTCTTAAGAATAAGCATAGTCATATCTGTTAAGGTACACATAGCACATACGAAATTTGGTTGAAATCCAACTGATAGTATAGGAGTTAATTGTATTTAAAAATTGGTGCTATCAGCAGGCTTAGAATCATGTTGGTAGAACTGACTATATATGTTACTAAAAATTAATCTAAAATGTAAGGTACTATACGTGTTCATAGTTTAAAGCTGTCGGCTTGCATACTTTCTGATATACAGGTATTTGGATAAAAAGTAGAGAGAGAATTATTAACAGTTGGCAGCCCTGTTGGTTCTTAAGAATACGCTCAGTAATATCTGTTTATGTCCACATATTACATACAACATTTGGTTGAAATCCAATTGATAGTGCAGAAGTTATATGCATTTAAAAACTTGACTTATCAGAAAGCTTAAAATAATTTTGGCTACACTGTCATGTATGGCCTCATGGAAATTAAACAGAAATATCATTATCTACATCTGTGCCGATTTTGGAATAGCTCCCAAGCATACCTTTCAAGATATCCAACATGGAACTCAAATTTCTGGTGCGTTTATTCAGCAGTTGGTAGCAGTGACATTATTTTCAAATATGGGCTTGAGATATTCCGGTATACATCTTTACTCATACTAAAAATTGTTTTCGATTGCTGCAGCCGTTTATGAGTTGATAGGGGGGGGGGAGGACACACACAGCCAGCCAGACAGACAGATAGACAGACAGACACACAGACACACACACATTTTCCCGGATCGATCTCAAAAGTCTACTTTTTCCTCATTTTTGCAAAATGTGAAAAGTAGACTAACAATTCCTGATTTTCGCACAGATCACTGCCAGTGGAAGAACGTGGCTAGTATTAAGGGACTTTTTTCAAGAAACATTGTGTGTCTGTGTGTGTATTTGTCTGCTCCCCTCTATCAATTGAAACACGAAATTTTGTACAGAGGTAGCACTAGAAAAGGGCACCTCTGTGTTATGTTTATTTTGCCGCCATCTTTACTAAATCTCAATTGTGGCTACTCTATTGGTCAAAACTTAACATTAACAAGTAGTTCCGTGAAGAACTATACAGCCTATTTTCATATATCCTACTTATGTTAATTGCCTCTAGCAACATACACAATTTCAGTTTGATTGCAGTAATAGATTCGTAGATATTGAGAACCGACTAAAAATTTCGGATGGTCGCCATGTTGGATTTTATATATGTAGGTCCTAGAGTTATGTACCGTTACATGCAAATTATTGTGTACGTGTAGTATTCAACTACAATCGCATAATTAGGACACAAGAAGTAACAAGGAGATTTTAAAATTTTTCACAGCTGCCATCTTGAGGTTATCTAAACAATTGAAATAAATTAGATGCCAGTGGATTAACATTCGTATAAGGATTTACTGTTCCAAGTTTCACTACACTCGGATGGTTAAATTGCGAGAAACGTCCATGTGAATTTTTATATTTCGCGTCGCCTCCATGTTGGATTTGTGAACACCAAGTTATTTAAAGTCCTATAGGTGAACTTAAGTTCATAGCCCCTATGAACATTAAGAAATTCAGTTTGATTGCTATAATAGATTCGTAGATATTCAGAGCCGACTAAATATTTTGGATGGTCGCCATGTTGAATTGTTAAATGTATAGGCCATAGAGTCATGTACCATTAAAGGAAAATTATTGCGTAGTTTCAATATTCAAACTTTCAATTCTATCGCATGACTACATCACAAGAAATAGAAACTTAATTTTAAAATTCGCACATCCGCCATCTGGAGGTTATGTAAGCAATTGAACTAAATTAGATACCAGTGCATTACAATGTGTATAAATATTTCCTGTACCAGATTTCAGTGCGTTTGGAACATTAAATCGCGAGAAAGGTCTATTTAAAATTTTCAACTTCGCTTGGCTGCCATGTTCGTTTTGTAGTTAACCGGTTTCTGAAAGTCTTATAGAAGGACTTCCGTAGTGCCCTTTATCTCCGTAAAAGATTTCAGGGAGTTACCGCTAATAGTTTCACAGATATGGAATGCCGTTGAAATATTTTGCACCTCTGCCATCTTGTGGTTATGTAAACAATTGAACGAAGTTAGATATCGGTGCATTACAATGTATATAAACATATACTGTACCATGTTTCATTGCGTTTGGTTGGTTAAATCGCGAGAAACGTCTATTTAAAAGTCGCAACTTCGGTTGGCCGCCATGTTCGTTTTGTAGTTACCAGATTTTCAAAGGTCACATAAGTGAACTTATAGTTGTTCCCTTTATCACCATACAAAATGTCAGGGTAATATCGGTTATAGTTTCGGAGATATTGAATGCTGGTGAAATATTTCGCACAGCTGCCATGTTGGATTGGTGAGTCGTAACAAAATTTGAAGGGCACGGTCGGGGTCGCAGGGAATAGTGCTATGAACTTACTGAGTTTCATTGAAATCGCTCCAGCCGTTTAGATTTTATTGGGGGGACACACACACACACACGAATCACACACACACGCGCACACACACACGGACAAAAGGTGATCTCATAAGCCTAATTTTTTAAAATTGAAAATAGGCTAATAAACGACTAAACTAATCATCAGGGACCCGGAACAGAACGAAAATGCGTTACGTACCTCTGTGTATCACGTTACGTAACGTATGCCATAACGCGGCCCCAAGCTGGCTTGCGGTATCGTTCCGTACCTGTAACTTGGAGCTCGGTACGAGCAAGTGGAAAGATTCAGCCCTGGAACGGTACAGTCGGAACTCGACTCCCAACTGTACCGAGCGTCAAGGTACGTGTTAGCGGAACGTTACGTATGGAACGGTACAGTCGGAACTCGCCTCCTAACTGTACCGAGCATCAAGGTACGTGTTAGCGTAACTTTAGCTCCTTAGTGACCAATAATATTATTTCTTTTCTAAATTAAACCTCCCGTTGTTGCTTTTCGTTTACTTGTTGGCCTATTTTCATTTAGTATTGATAGAAGCCATTTTTCAGTGATGCTTAATTCTAATAATGAAAGCTATTCAGTCGTGTTGACCGACTGGAAAGCTTCCTTTATTATTTTCATTTATGAAAGATAGGCCTATGACATCACATAGAGTCCGTGTGTGTGTTCGTATGTGTGTGTTTGCATGTGACCGTCGCCTCGCTCCCCTCCCTAATAAAATCTAAACTGCTGGAGCGATTTCAACCTAACTCGGTTAGGTCATAGTACTATTTTGTCCAACCCCGACTGTGCTCTTCAAATTTTATTACATCTCACCAATCCAACTTGTCGATTGCGCGAAATATTTCACCGGCATTCCAAATCTCCGAAACTATTACAGATATCACCCTGACGTTTTGTATGGTGGAAAAAAGCACTATTGTGTACGTGTAGTATTCAAACTACAATCGCATAATTAGGACACAAGAAGTAACAAGGAGATTTTAAAATTGTAAATAAGGGACTCTCAAAAAACTCTTTACAAAACGAACATGGCGGCCAAGCGAAGTTGTTGTATTTAAATAGACTTTTCTCGCATTTAAACCAACCGAGCGCCGTCACACATGGTACAGCAAATGGTATACACCTTGTAATACACTGACATCCTATTCAGCTCAATTGTTTACATAACTTCAAGTTGTCGGCTGTGCGAAATTTTAAAATTAAGGTTTAATTTCTTGTGTCCTAATCATGCGATCGAAACCAACGTTTGAAGAATGAACCTACGCAATTATCATCATCATCTAATAGTGCATAGCTCTATGGCCTACCATGTATATAAAAATCCAATATGGTGACCATCCGAAATATTTAGACAATTCTCAATGTCAACTAATCTGTGACAGCAATCAAACTTAATTGTTTTCTTAACCACGAGATGGAGCCTGTGTCAAATTTTAAAATCTCGTTTTTAGCCTATTTCTATTTATGAAAAGATAGGCTTAAGAGATCACCTTTTGTCCGTGTGTATCCGTGTGTGTGCCCCCAACGCCACGCTAATAAAATCTAAGTGGCTGGATGGATTTCAATTAAATTCGGTAAGGTCATAGTAATATTCAGGCCGACCCCGACCGTGCCCTACAAATTTTATTACGTTCTAATAATCCAACGTGGCGGTTGTGCGATATATTTCACTGGCATTCTATATCTCCGAATCTCAGAAGACTTCTGTTACTTAGGAAGCAAAATAACCAGTGATTGATGGAGGAAAGAAGATATAAGAATTAGGTTGGCTCAGGCAAGGAAGGCATTTCTACAGAAAAGGAATCTGTTGACACGGAGCGTGGCACTCTATGGAAGTGAAAATTGGACTATTGATGCAGCAGAAAAGAGGAGATTTCAAGCGTTTGAAATGTGGTGTTACATGAGAATGATGAAGATCAGATGGGAAGAGAGGGTTACAAACGAAGAAGTATTAAGACGAGTGGGAGAGGAGAGATGTTTCTGGCGACTGCTAATGAAGAGAAGAGATAGGTTGGTAGGACACATACTAAGACACCCAGGAATAGCAAACTTAGTAATGGAAGGAAGGGTCGAGGACAGGAACTGTAGAGGTAGACCAAGATTGAAATATGTTAAACAGTTTGCCTCGAATGTAGGGTGTGGTAGCTATGTAGAGATGAAACGCTTAGCTCAGGACGGGGAGGCATGGAGAGCGGGATAAAACCAGTCAAAAGACTGAAGACTCAAACAACAACATCAGCCGATATGAATGAATTGATAAATATCAAAGACACAAGATAAATGTATAGCGTAACACTAAAAAGTCCCTTGGTATTAAACCTTATATGGTGCACCATAAAGAAGGATGGAAAATTGAACGCTTAAATCAACATACCGTAACATGATGTATGAAAATATGATAAAATAATCATTTGCAACAAATTTCAAGCACTTATTAAAACTCTATAAATGCCTGATTTTCTTACAGTTCACTGCCAGTAGAAGAACGTGGCTAATATTAAGGGACTTTTTTTCAAGAAACATTATGTGTCTGTGTGTGTATATGTCTGCTCCCCCCTTTCAATTGAAACACAAAATTTTGTACAGAGGTAGCACTAGAAACGGGCACCTCAGTGTCATGTTTATTTTGCCGCCATCTTTACCAAATCTCAATTGTGGCTACTCAATTGGTCAAAACGTAACATTAATAAACGACTAAACTAATCATCAGGGACACGGAACAGAACTGAAATGCGTTATGTACCGCTGTTTTCCACGTTACGTAACGTATGCCATACCGCGGCCCCGAGCTGGCTTGTGGTATAGTTCCGTAACTGAAACTTGGAACTCGGTACGAGCGTGTGGAACGTTACAGCCCTGGAACGTTATAGTCGGAACTCGACTCCCAACTGTACCGAGCATCAAGGTACGTGTTAGCGGAACTTTAGCTACTTTGTGACCAATAATAGTATTTCTTTTCTAAATTAAACCCCCCGTTCTTGCTTTTCGTTTACTTGTTGGCCTATTTTCATTTAGTAGTGATAGAAGCCATTTTTCAGTGATGCTTAATTCTAATAATGAAAGCCATTCAGTCGTGTTGACCGACTGAAAAGCTTCCTTTACTATGTACATTTATGAAAGATAGGCCTATGACATCACATATAGTCCATGTGTGTGTACGTATGTGTGTGTTTGCATGTGTCCGTCGCCTCGCTCCCCTCCCTAATAAAATTTAAACTGCTGGAGCGATTTCAACGAAACTCGGTAAGGTCATAGTACTATTTTGTCCGACCCGACTGTGCTCTTCAAATTTGGTTACATCACACCAAACTAACATGGCAACTGTGCGAAATATTTCACCGGCAATCCATATCTCCGAAACTATTACAGACGTTTTGTATGGTGAAAAAAAAAGTACTAATAGAAGTGTAACGATGGGACTCTCAAAAATCTCTTTACAAAACGAACATGGTGGCCAAGCGAAGTTGTTGTATTTAAATAGACTTCTCTCGCATTTAAACCATCCGAGCACCGTCACACATGGTACAGAAAATGGTATACACCTTGTAATGCACTGACATCCTATTTAGCTCAATTGTTTACATAACTTCAAGATGGCAGCTGTGCGAAATTTTAAAATTAAGGTTTAATTTCATGTGTCCTAATCATGCGATCGAAACCAACGTTTGAACAATGCACCTAGGCAATAAACATTAGCTAATAGTACATAGCTCTATGGCCTACAATGTATATATAAATCCAATATGGTGACCATCCGAAATATTTAGACGATGGTCAATGTCAACTAATCTCTGACAGCAATCAAACTTAATTGTTTTCTTAACCACGAGATGGCGCTAGTGTCAGATTTTAAAATCTCGTTTTTTGCCTATTTCTATTTATGAAAAAATAGGCTTATGAGATCACCTTTTGTCCGTGTGTGTCCGTGTGTGTGCCCCCACCCCCCACTAATAAAATCTAAGTGGCTGGATAGATTTCTATTAAATTCTGTAAGGTCATACGGTAGTACTATTCAGGTCGACCCTGACTGTGCCCAACAAATTTTATTACGTTTCAATAATCCAACATGGCGGCTGTGCGATATATTTCACTGGCATTCTATATCTCCGAATCTCAGAAGACTTCTGTTACTTAGGAAGCAAAATAACCAGTGATGGTTGGAGGAAAGAGGATATAAGAAGTAGGTTGGCTCAGGCAAGGAAGGCATTTCTACAGAAAAGGAATCTGTTGACATCGAGCGTGGCACTCTATGGAAGTGAAAATTGGACTATTGGTGCAGCAGAAAAGAGGAGATTTGAAGCGTTTGAAATGTGGTGTTACAGGAGAATGATGAAGATCAGATGGGAAGAGAGGGTTACAAACGAAGAGCTATTAAGGCGAGTGGGAGAGAAGAGATGTTTCTGGCGACTGCTAATGAAGAGAAGAGATAAGTTGGTAGGACACATACTAAGACACCCAGGAATAGCAAACATAGTTATGGAAGGAAGGTCGAGGACAAGAACTGTAGGGGCAGACCGAGATTAGAATATGTTAAACAGTTTGCCTCGAATGTGGGGTGTGGTAGCTGTGTGGAGATGAAACGCTTAGCTCAGGACAGGGAGGCATGGAGAGCGGGATAAAACCAGTCAAAAGACTGAAGACTCAAACAACAACATCAGCCGATATGAATGAAATGAAAATCCACAGCCTGCTTCCAGTCTCCGACCGGGTCAGGAACGGAATGAATGAAGCCCCCAATCTAGCTGCGAGGATATGAACTGTGCCGGCTGCCGAAGCCTGACGCACTCCTCTGGGGCAATGATTAAATGAATGACAGATGAAATGAAATGATAGTGGTGAGCGTTGCTGGAATGAAAATGTGACAGGGAAAACCGGAGTACCCGGAGAAAAACCTGTCTGCCTCCGTTCTGTCCAGCACAGATCTCACATGGAGTGACCGGGATTTGAACCACGGGCCCAGCGGCGAGAGGCCGGCGTGCTGCCGCCTGAGCCACGGAGGCTCTAGCCGATATGAATGAATTGATAAATATCAGACACACAAGATAAATGTATAGCGTAACACTAAAAAGTCCCTTGGTATTAAACCTTACATGGTGCACCATAAAAAGGATTGAAAATTGAACGCCTAAATCAACATACCGCAACATGATGTATGAAAATATGATAAAATAATCATCTGCAACAAATTTCAAACACATATTTAAACCCTAACAAGAAGTTCCGTGACGAACTAAAGAGCCTACTTTTCCTAAAATTAAGTTTCATACCAATGATTAAACTAGTGTATATGAACCTATCTAGAATAATGACGAAATTAAGTTTTTAATATCGAAATGTCTAATTAGTTCGAAATATACCTGGTATAATGTAGCCTAATAGAGCAGTACTGTTGGCAGCCCTGGCGACTTAATATATACATCTTCGTTCCATCTCTTAAGGTACAGAATACACAATTTGGTAGAAGTCCAATTAATTTTACATGCAGTTATACTCTGGATTTATCAGCACTCGTAAAAGCATGTTTGGCAACAATGTCATGCGTGTTCTGGTCAGAAATGATCTGAAATATTATGATATCTTGTTGTGCCAATTTTGAATGAAATCCATTTGTTAGTATAGAAGTTACATGTTTTCTTAAATTGGACCTATCTGTAGGCATAGAATCATGTTGGCAGCACTTACTTACATTGATTACTCCAAATTTATCTAGAATGCCAGGTGCTATACGTGTGGAAAGTATGGAGCTGTTGGCTTGCATATTTTCTGATATATTGATCTTGGGAAAAAAATATAGACAGCATTTATTAACAGTTGGCAGCCCTGATTGCTCTTAAGAATAAGCATAGTCATATCTGTTAAGGTACACATAGCACATACGAAATTTGGTTGAAATCCAACTGATAGTACAGGAGTTACATGTATTTAAAATTTGGTGCTATCAGCAGGCTTAGAACCATGTTGGTAGAACTGACTACATAAGTTACTCCAAATTAATCTAAAATGTAAGGTACTAAACGTGTGCATAGTTTAAAGCTGTCGGCTTGCATACTTTCTGATATTTTGGTATTTGGATAAAAAATTGAGAGAGCAATTATTAACAGTTGGCAGCCCTTGTGGTTCTTAAGAATACGCTCAGTCATATCTGTTTATGTCCACATATTACATACAAAATTTGGTTGAAATCCAATTGATAGTGCAGAAGTTATATGCATTTAAAAACTTGACTTATCAGAAAGCTTAAAATTATTTTGGCAACATTGTCACGCATGGCCTCCTGGAAATTAAACAGAAATAGCATTATCTACTTGTGTGCCAATTTTGGAATAGCTCCCATGCATACCTTGCAAGATATCCAACATGGAGCTCAAATTTCCAGTGCGTTTTTTTCAGCAGTTGGTAGCACTGACATCATTTTCTAATATTCCGGTATACATCTTTACTCATACTAAAAATGGTTTCGATTGCTGAAGCCGTTTATGAGTTGATAGGGGGGGGGGGGAGACACACACAGAGCCAGACAGACAGACAGGTAGCCAGACAGAAACACATTTTCCTGGATCGATCTCATAAGTCTACTTTTTCCTCATTTTTGCAAAATGTCAAAAGTAGACTAAAAATGCCTGATTTTCTTACAGATCACTGCCAGTAGAAGAACGTGGCTAGTATTAAGTTTTTTTTTTCAAGATACATTGTGTATCTGTGTGTGTAAATGTCGGCTCCCCCCTATCAATTGAAACACGACATTTTGTACAGAAGTAGCACTAGAAAAGGGCACCTCAGTGTCATGTTTATTTTGCCGCCATCTTCACCAAATCTCATTTGTAGCTACTCAATTGGTCAAAACTTAACATTAATAAACGACTAAACTAATCATCAGGGACACGGAACAGAACTGAAATGCGTTACGTACCGCTTGTGTTCCACGTTACGTAACGTACGCCATACCGCGGCCCCGAGCTGGCTTGCGGTATCGTTCCGGAACTGTAACTTGGAACTCAGAACGAGCGTGTGGAACGTTACAGCCCTGGAACATTACAGTCGGAACTCGACTCCCAACTGTACCGAGCATCAAGGTACGTGTTAGCGGAACTTTAGCTCCTTTGTGACCAATAATTGTATTTCTTTTCTAAATTAAACCTCCCGTTCCTGCTTTTCGTTTACTTGTTGGCCTATTGTCATTTAGTATTGATAGAAGCCATTTTTCAGTGATGCTTAATTCTAATAATGAAAGCTATTCAGTCGTGTTGACCGACTGGAAAGCTTCCTTTATTATTTACATTTATGAAAGATAGGCCTATGACATCACATATAGTCCGTGTGTGTGTTCGTATGTGTGTGTTTGCCCTGACGTTTTGTATGGTGGAGAAAAGCACCAATAGAAGTGTAACCATGGGACTCTCAAAAACCTCTTTACAAAACGAACATGGCGGTCAAGCGAAGTTGTTGTATTTAAATAGACTTTTCTCGAATTTAAACCATCCGAGTGCCGTCACACATGGTACATCAAACGGTATGCACCTTGTAATGACTGACATCCTATTCAGCTCAATTGTTTACATAACTTCAAGATGGCGGCTGTGCGAAATTTTAAAATTAAGGTTTAATTTCTTGTGTCCTAATCATGCGATCGAAACCAACGTTTGAACAATGAACCTACGCAATTATCATCATCTAATAGTACATAGCTCTATGGCCTACAAAGTATATAAAAATCCAATATGGTGACCATCCGAAATATTTAGACGATTCTCAATGTCAACTAATCTGTGACAGCAATCAAACTTAATTGTTTTTTTAACCACGAGATGGCGCCAGTGTCAAATTTTAAAATCTCGCCTTTCAGCCTATTTCTATATATGAAAAAATAGGCTTATGGTTCACCTTTTGTCCGTGTGTGTGCGTCCGTGTGTGAGCCCCCACGCCCCACTAAAAAAATCTAAGTGGCTGGATAGATTTCAATTAAATTCGGAAAGGTCATAGTACTATTCTGGCCGACCCCGACCGTGCCCTACAAATTTTATTACGTTTCAACAATCCAACGTGGCGGCTGTGCGAAATATTTCACTGTCATTCTATATCTCCGAATCTATTACTCATATCAACCTGAAATTTTGTACGGTGATAAAAGGCACTACTACAAAATCGTTCAAGTGACTTTCAGAAACCTGTTAACTACAAAACGTACATGGCGACCATGCGAATTTGAATCATTTAAATAGACTTTTCTGGCGGGTTAAAAATCCGAACGCAGTGAAACTTGGTACAGCAATTCTTTATACACTTTGCAATGCACTGACATATATTTTTGTCAAATTGTTTACATAACCTCAAGATGGCAGCTGTGCAAATTTTTAAAATTAAGTTTTAATTTTTTGTGTCGCAATCATGCGATCGAAATCAACGTTTGAATAATGAACCTACGCAATAATAGTCATCTAATATTACATAACTCTATGGCCTACATATGTTACAATCCAACATGGCAAGCATCCAAAATATTTAGACGGATCACAAAATCTGATAATCTGACAGCAGTCAAACTGACATTTTGTGTGTTGATAGAGGCTATAAACATAAGTTCACCTATGGAACTTTCATAGCCTGGTGATCACAAATCCAATCTGCCGGCGACGCGAAATGCGAATATTGAAAAGGATGAGCACAGTGAAACTTGGTATGGTATATGCTTATACAAATTTTAATCCACTGGCATCTAATTTATTTCAAATTTTTTTTTCAGAACCCGAAGATTGAGGCTGTGCAAAATTTTAAAATCTCGTTTTTACCATTTATTGTGTGCAATTGAAGTTTGAATAATACTCTTACACAATAATCTTCATGTAATAGTACATAACTCTAAGGCCTACATATATAACAATCCAACATGTCGACTATCCGATATATTTAGACGGTTCTCAATATCTACGAATCTATTACAGCAATCAAACTGAATTTTGTATGTTGATAGAGGCAATTAACATAAGCAGGATAAATGAAACTGGGCTACACATTTCTTCACGGAAATACTTGTTATTTCTTGTGTCCTAATTATGCGATTGAAGTTTGAATAATACATTTACGCAATAATCTTCATGTTCTTATATTATATTTTTTAAGCGTATGGATTTTAGTGCCGGGAGTGTCCGAGTACATGTTCGGCTCGCTCAAGTTTGCAGCTACTTCTATGCGGACACCCATGTGGTGAGCTACAAGTACCGTCCCGTGTGGTGGTTGTCTGGCGAGAAAAGTGTGAATGTAAGGATGAGGAATTGGAAGGTAGAGGCTGTGGCCTATAGTTGGGGACTAACCCCGGCATTTGCCTGGAAGGAAGATAGGAAACTACAGAAAACCATCTTCAAGGTTGCCGGTGGAGGGTTTCGAGCCTCCTCGCCTACCGGATGTGAGCGACTGCCTGCAGTCACGCCGTAATGAGCACGGCTAACTCAACCGGTATCTTCAGGTAATAGTAGTCTACAAAACTCTATGGCCTACGTACCGAACGGTCCACTGGCCCCTTGCGATCTAGTTTTATGCACTCTGTCACATGTACTACAATTCTGAAAGACATAGGTCCCTCTCCCTAAACCGGGGTAATATAACGAGATGTGTGTTTACGGGCTAGAAGACAGCAGGAATCGTGAGCGCCACTATTAATTCAGTATGGGTACCTCGAATGAACCCGTTAAACGAGCCGAGATACGCAGAACACACACTTGAAAACAAGAGGTGCACGCACACACCGAGAGCAGGTATTGTATAGACCGGGAGGTGCGCGCTGCAGGTCAAATGTCGCAGTAGCTCACATGGCAAGCGCGCGATTGGAGTTGCCTGGCAAGTGGCAAGGTTATATATTAATCGTTTTCACAGACTGATTAGTTTCTTTTTTCGTTATCTTTTTACCCTCCTGGGTTGGCTATTCCCACGGACTAAGCGAAGGACGGTGTCCTGCAGCTTGAGGCTCTGAAACAGGGGATACAACTGGGGAGTGTGACTAGCAATTCGCCCAGGCGGCCTCACCTGCGAAGTGAACAGGGGCCTGATGAGGGGATGGGAAGAGTGAGAGGGATAGGCAAGGAAGAGGGAAGGAGGCGGTCGTAGCCTTTGGTTAGGTACTGTACCTTTCCAGCATTTGCCCGAAGACGAAGTGGGAAACCACGGAAAACCACTCGAAGATGGCTGAGGTGGGAATCGAACCCACTCTACTCTTCTCCCCGAGGCTGAGTAGACCCCGTTTCAGCCCTCATACCATTGTCAAATTTCTTGTTAGAGCCGGGTATCGAACCTCTGACCTCCGGGGTGGCATTTATGCACGCTGACCACTACACCACGGAGGCGACACGATTTGTTTATTTGGCTCTGTAAAAGACCATGTCACTGCGGAGGCCCGGGTTCAAATCTTGGCTCTGCCACGAAATTTTGTTCCTGGTCTGAGGCCTGGAACGGGGTTTACCCAACCTCGTGGGGCACACAGACTTAGTAGAGGCAGGTTCGCTTCCTGCCTCAGCCATCCTAGAAGTGGTTTTCCGTGGTTTCCCACGTCTCCTCCAGGCGATTGCTGGGATGGTTCCTTTCGACAGGACCACGGCATCTTTCTTCCCACTCCCTTCGCTGCCCTTTCCTTCATTAGACCCAAGTTCGTGGTCACTTAGGCGATTGGCTTGTCACCATCCCCAGTTGTATCTGCTGTCAAGGTGTGTTCAGCTCCGAGGCACTGTCCTGGAATTCGACGGTAGAGGACTGATCCCTCGCAAAGTCCGAGGGTAAAGCCGAGCTTGGAGGGTAAGCGATCAAATAAAAAGAAAAAGAAAAGAAGACCGTGTGTATCGTTGCATAAGCTAAGGTGCTGGATTGGACAAGGATGAGGAGGTGATTGTCTCTGGCTAGGGCACAGGCAACCAGTTAGCTACGTCGTACATGTTCCAAGCTTCGTAGACCACAGTTAGGGCAAAGTGTGCCCAATTGGAACGAAAACAACATGCGATGGCAAGTCAGTATGTAGCTGCGCGAACTCGCTCCTTCAACGTAATTCACAACACGAAGCGTATTCACTGCCTCGAGATGTATTCCAGCGAAGAGCATATGAATATGTTCAGGCGCGGATCTAGAGTTTGGCTTTAGGGGGGGTCAGCGAATCGAAATAGTTAAGCAAAATGGTATCACTAAAAACGCAATCACAAAATAACCAAACGTACAAAACCAGACCAATTTTTTGCAAGCTACATGGATAGAAATTTGATGCGTTTAGCGCACCTAAAATATTCGTACAAATTGCAACGGCGTGTTTTGCGACTTTTACATCGAGCTTCGAGAAAAATACCAAAGTACGTTGCAGTTTCGGCAAGTCGGGTTGGTACCGACAAAGGGAGAAAGTCACAGCTTAAATTGCCAACCAAGCTTGCAGTTTGGATGTCGGAAAAAATTTTTGGTGTGAAAAAAGCCCCAAATTCCTATTCGTGCATTACTGCACATTCATCGTGTCATCACTATAAACATCGATTCAGTAATCACAAGGTTTGCTAAACAAAATAGACGAGTTGATTTTGTTATATAAATACTCGTTTTTATATAACAGGTATGAAGTAGTAAATAAGTACAGTTGTAACAGAACATAATAATTACAATAAAGAAATTTTCAGTATTGAATAAAATGAAAAGAAAAACCGTTTTTCAGTTAAAATTCGTTAAGTTTCATTTGTCTGGTTATTGTGTTTTGGTTTTTTGAGTTTGTAAAAAATTTGTTCTCCGTTTGGGGGGGGGGGTCATGACCCCCGTGACCCCCCCCCCCCCCCCTCTTGAATCCGCGCCTGAATATGTTATATTAATGGAGGAGCTCGACAGAATGCATACCAGGCGCATGGCCTGTACCAAGAACTCTATCCGGATAGACAACGACCCACAGGCATGGTATTTCGGAGTGTGGAAAGACGCCTGGGAGATACTGGATCCCTGGGAAAAACACGGCCTGTTTGAGATCATCGCGTGACGTCTGCTCACAATGAAGAGGTTGTGTTTGACGATATCCGGCGTCACCCTCATACTACCACATGGGCCATTGCACTGGAGACGAACATCAGCCGAGTGTCTGTTATGCGGATAATGCACACCCACTGGTCTCACCCGTACCATCTGCACTTACACCTGGAGATACATGGTCATGATATCGAAGCACGGGTGGCGTTCTGTGGAAACTGATCCGGCTTTTCTAGCGACCATCTTATTTACGGACGAAGCACGATTCCACAACAATGGAACCGTTTATCGTCATAATATGCATTACTGGAGTGTGGATAATCCCCATTGGGTGCGACAGGCATCCTTTTAGGTACACCCCCGTGGGGGTTGCGGGTTAGAATACACACACGGTATGCTCTGCTTGTCGTAGGAGGACACTAATAGGGCCGACAAGACAGACTGACATGACTGACTTTGATTTTGAAGACTCCCTGTTGATGGGAAGAGAAAATTCATCTACGGTATCCCCTGCCTGTAAAAGGTCTTTTCCGACTTCCGGTCCCATTTTTGGTTTGACCCTTAGAAATAAACGTCATGCTGCCTGCGGAAGGGCCACCAACTTGGCCATCAGGCCAGAAAGCCTGGGCGGTATTCCCCATCCCGTCAGGTGGGTGCGCCATGTACCCTTGCAGTGGTATCCGCCTCACAACGGAGGTCCCTGCACGGCCGAATAATTTCGCCAAACATATCACTGTGCATGCCGAGGGGGAAGTGCCTATTCAAGGCACTGGGACCCCGGGCAATACCTGCTATGCCAGGTAGGTATTGCCCTGGCTGGGTGGCGCCCACAGTGATGACCCTCGTTCGGAGTAGGTTGTATTCGGGGAGGGTGATTTCGGGATGACGCGAAAGCGGCCCAATAAATCATCAGAGGGTGTCCCCCTTAAATAGCCGTCTCTTGAGTGTCGGATCAGGGATAAAACTTTTAATGCACGTTTCCCTGTTGACAAGTCACATCGCTACCTGGTAGCTATCAGGACAGACGGGGATTATTTCAAAGTGGTGAAATCAATGATCTTTTCCGAGGAATTCGAGGGGAAATTTGGAGATCTAAACGGGATTTTCAAGCTCCGGAACGGACAGCTCCTACTGCATACAATTAGCCGACAGCAAACCGAAACGTTGCTGGAATGCACGCATTTCAGCGAAATGCCCGTTAAGGTCTCAAAACACGAAACGATGAGTGAGGTCCGTGGAGTTATTTTCCATCGTAAATTCATTTTGAATAGCGATGCCGAATTGTTGCGGAATCTGGGGAAGATAGGCGTCACCAAGATTGGGCGCATCACCCGAAAGATTGGAGAGAACAGCGTCGATACCGGCGCTTTTATTCTCCATTTTGAGGGTGATGTTTTACCTAAGCAGATGTAGGTCACATCGAACCACTGCGATGTTTGACCGTACATCCCTCCACCTATGTGATGTTATCAATGCCAGAAATTCGGGCATGTTTCTGCCAGGTGCACTGCCAAGGCCGTGTGTAGAGAGTGTGACAAGGGGACACATGAGAGTGAGAGGTGTATGCCTCCCCCGATTTGTCCTATACCAGACCCAAAACAACTGTGAACATGGGCTCGCCCATTAGCGTGCGTCCAGCTGAGCGCTGTCGCCACAGTGAGACTGGCAGAGATGACACAGCTCTACGCTCGCAGTATACACACGACCTTCCCCCAGAACACAAGGCGCTCCGAATGCAAGCGCATGTACGAGCTGGGGGACCTGATCCTACGAATATCTATCCTCACAACGGATTGCACACAATGTGATATGAGGCAGATATAAGATGCCACACAAACGTTATTCGTGAAAGTGACCACCAGCGACCAGCAATCTTGGCTGTCGCGCAGGAGGTTCAGGTTCGATTCCCGGCTCTGCCAAGCTATTTAATTTTAGTCTGAGGGCTAGAACAGGGTTCGCTCAATCTCGTGAGGCAAAGCTGGGAAGATGTAGGTAAAATTCCTACCTCAGTCATCCTGAAAGTGGTTTCTCATTTATACTCCGGGCAAATGCCGGGATGGTTCCTAACTTAAGGACACGGCCGCCTCCTTCCCAATCCTCACCAGAATAATAATAATAATAATACACACACTCTAATACAGACACCACATTAACCCAGATTTTCAGACAAGTACACGGGGCTAAAGTACCAATATGTCCAAGCCCCTCAAATGAAACAACAATTACAACGTTATTATATCACATGACGTAATCTACACCCCAAGCCATTCTGAGTAACATTGCTTGGTAGCCCTTTATAAGGTAATAGAAACAGATAATACAATTTTTGGGATCAGTTTTTGTTTATTGGAGACCACCTTGTGGTGTACTGGCTAGCACATTGCTGTCCATTCTTGACTGTCACCGCGGAGTCCCGGGTACGATTCCCAACAAATGTAATTCTGGTCTGAGGGCTGGAACACGGTACACTCAGCCTCGTGATGCAAACCTAGGAATATGTGGGTTGGATTCCTACCTTAGCCATCCTGGAAGTGGTTCTTCTGTGGATTCGCACTTCTACTCCAGGCAAATGCCGGGATGTTACCTAACGTAAGGCCACGGCCGCTTCCTACGCAAATCCTTCCTCAATTACAAATATACACACTAGTAGAGACATCACAGTGTCACAGGTTATCAGATAAATTCCACACACACCCAAATACACGGGGCTACATGACCACGATGTCACAAAGCCCCTACAATAATAATAATCAACAACAACAACAACAACTCTTGCTGTCACCCATGATGTCCAGATTCGATTCACGGCTCAATCAAGACATTTAGTTCTGTTCTTAGGGTTAGAACCGGGTACTCTATGCCTCGTAAGGTAAGACTGTGAAGAGGTGAGTTTTATTCGACTCAATTTTAAAAAAGAAAACATATTTGCCGACAACACAACAACACAGGTTATCAGATTTTGTGTTTTCACGTACTTCTGTATTCGAAAGATTCTTTAAAAGGCCGTATACCCTGAAAAATATTGTTCTTGCCTCGCTGTTCGACTGCCACTCGACTTGCTACGGAACATTGTAATGAGTTCAAAACTCCAGCTCACAGCACTAACTTCTATAAGCTCCACTACTGAATTGATACAGCCATGCTGTCACTGTTATCTTCCCCAGCGAAACTAAATATTTCAACACCTAACCATTCTTTGCTCTAATTATCCCTTCAGTTCAAGAGCAGATGATATCTCCCGAACGGCTGGTCGTATCGTCATGGGGTTTGCACAGTCAGCTTCAAAATGTTTAGCTCTGTAACATAGGTTCATCTAAATAATTGGATAATTAATGATTTTCGTGCGCGGAGAGAAATAGGGATTTCGTACGGCACAGCGAGCCCAGATTGCGTAGTTAACTAGGCAACGCCGCGTTATGCAATTGGCTGGCGCGGGTGAGCGCGTGAATCTGGCTCCTCCCTCATGTTCACAGTTGTTTTGGGCCTGGTATAACTGCCAAGGAAGCCACTCTCCACGATCGAAGCAGTGCCCTGAGTTCTGAAAAGAAGCCACAATCCAAGAAATCAGAACATTGCATCGGCTTTCATATCACGATGCTCGCAAGAGGTACCGTGATATTAATGCCCCCGAATTTCGGGTGACGTTTGTGGCCGCAGCGACGCCCTCATTCACCCCTGCTGTCACAGTTCCCAGTGTAGTACCCTTGACGTCCGGTAATTCAGCAGATTTGAAATCACCCCTCGCTGTACCAGCGAAAATAGTTTGCCCGAAGGAGGTCCCACAACCTTCTTCGGGCAAGGAAAAGAAGGCGACAGTTATGCCATCTAAACCGGCGAAATCGGAGAAGTCCTCTTCTTCTTCTTCGAACCGGTCGGCTAACATGTCTTCCTCAGTTAACAGGGGAAAGAAGAGTTTGCCGACCAGGGCTGGTCCTTCTTCCAGTCCACCCGATAGGACAAAAGTAGTAGTGGAGATGAGAGAGAAGGTTCGTCGCCATCTCTCTCGCCCTCCTCCTGACGGAGTGGCTACTGACTCTGCTGGCCTTCCCGCTCCCACGACCATCAAGGGATGGAAGCCGGCTGAATCCAAACTCGTCCGTATGGAGGAACTCCCCTACAAATAGGAAAATACATCAGCGGAGGAGAGAGGAACGGTTCAGCGCCGTTTCTCTTCCTCTCCTAGAGACAGGGCTGCTCAGGTATCTGCTGGCCATTCCACTCCCACCACCACCAGTGGAGCGGTGTCAGCAGGAGCGGCCATGTTTTGTAAGGAACTGGCGTCTGTGGGGAAGCGACCATCTACTTCCCCAAATAGACGTCAGCGCCGATCAAGAAAGAAATCTCTTCGGGACATGTCGGGGACAGACACCCAGTCTTCGGACCGGGAGAAAGTCCCTCGACACCGCTCTCGCTCTACCCCAAGAGCGAGACTCGTGAAGTCCGACGAGGACCGCGCGCCATCCAGGGGACTGCCCGCTCCATTTTCTTCGTCTTCGGACCGAGATGTGGAGATTGAGGTGCGCTCTCCTGCCCCATCATATCCAACTAGAGATGGGGAATGGTGGAAAACGGTCAAGCGTAAGTAGAAGACCCACTTCTACTTACAAGGGAACTGTAATAGCTATTCTGGTCATCTCAATGAGTTACGTCAATTAATATCTTCGTTTTCGGCAACCATTGTCTGTCTTCAGGAATCCAGGTTTCGTCCTGGACGTGAGACAATAATGCGTTACATCAACCTCTTCTCTGAAGACCCGGTGGATGGAGCTGTGGCCGTCGGTGGCGTCTGCATTCTCGTCCACTCTAGCCTCTTTAGTGAAGAGGTGTCGTTGCGTACTCAGCTAGAGGCAGTTGCAGTTCGTACTTCGTCGCCAGTAATGGCAACAGTATGTAACGTGTACATTCCACCTGATTCTCAACTGGATTGAAACCAGCTGGTGGATCTAGTCTCTCAGCTCCCCCCCCCCCCCCTCCTTTTCTCCTTCTGGGATATGTTAATGCCCACAACACCATCTAGGGCTCCGCTACCAATAGTGATGGAGGGAGAGATTTTGAGAGACTGATCAGGCGCTGGAGCTGTATTTGTTAAACACAGGGGAACCTACGCACTTCTCTATTGCACACGGCACTTATTCAAATGTCGATATCACCTTGTGCTGTCGTGCGCTGGTTCCCCTGCTACAGTGGGGTGTACACGACGACCATTGTATTAGTGACCATTTCCCGATTATCGTTACTCTTCCGAACCAGAGAGCCATCGAATTACCAAGTCGATGGCTTCTCCGTCGGGCTGATTGGACAACTTTCACAGCACGTGTTGATTTTGCCGAAGATACCTTTGAGAGTGTCTATGATCATACCATTCACATAACGCATGGTATTTCGGCTGCTGCTGAGGAAACAATACCTTCCTCATCCGGCAACTCCCACCGGAAACTTGCCCCTTGGTGGACAGCCGAGATTGCAGCAGCCTTTAAAGATCGTCGACGTGCTTTCAAATGCTATCGGAGGCAAAACACTATGGCCAACCTTATCACCTTCAAAAGGATGCCTGCTAGAGCCCGATATCTGATTCGGGAGAGTAATAAAACGACGTGGGAAAAGTATGTGTTGTTTATGACGACACATACTCCTTCATCTCAAGTGTGGACTAAGCTTCGTCGGATCTCCGGACTCCCGATATCATTGATGGCACACGGAGTCTCCATCATCGGAGACATCATCACGGACCAACTCGCCATTGCCAACCGTATTGGATCGCACTTCAATGATGTATCCTGTTCTGGGAGTTACGATCCTATGTTTCTGACTCTGAAGCGGGAGGCGGAGGCTCACCCCTTGTCCTTTGCCACTGCTGCTTTGGAGTCCTACAATGTACCATTCTCTGAAAGGGAGCTGCGCAGTGCGCTTTCACTGTGTAGGGATACGTCTCCCGGACCGGATAACATACAGAATCAAATGTTAAAACATCTGTGCGAATCCAGTATAAAGCAATTGTTGGTCCTCTTCAATCGTATATGGATTGATGGGCAGTTTCCATCTCAATGGCGAGAGTGGATCATGATACCGGTTCCCAAGGCTGGAAAGGATCCCAAACTTGTCAGCAGCTACAGGCCTCTCAAATGCCCTATGTAAGCTGCGAGAGAAGATGGTGAACCATCGACTGGTGTGGTTCCTGGAAGAGAGAGGCTTACTGTCAGGGTACCAGTCTAGATTTTGCTCCCATACGTCCACCACCGTCCATCTGGTGCGACTTGTGAGCGCCATACAGGAGGCATTTCTCCGAATTACCTACGACACCATATGGCGCTACGAGATCCTTTCCACCCTTCATGAGTGGGGACTCCGTGGTAATCTACCGACTTTCATTACGAACTTCATGTAGTCCGACTCTTCCGTGTAAGGGTCGGTAGAACATATCGCAATAGTATACACAAGAAAACGAAGTTCCTCAGGGTTCTGTTCTGTCACCTTGTTCGAGGTTGTCATATCTTTTGGCCAAAGATGCTACATTAAGATTGTTATTTTTTTTCTCTATTATCTTTTTTCCACTATTGTAAAATTAACTGTCATGGCATCCAGAAGTGTCAATAAATGGTTGTTTTGAATTGATATATTTTCCTTAAATATAAAAGAAGAAAGAATCTGCGATACGCTGGTGAGCGTAAAAGTAAAATAAGTGGCGACCAGTGATAGGATAAATATATCAATATATTTTAATTATGGAGACAACCCAACGTGAACTGGATCGAGCGATAAAGCTACGTAAGGTAACACGGGCGGCGTTTTCGAGGCAGTTGAATAACCTCAAAGGTGAAATTGATGACGTCCAGATGACAGCTCATGAAAAGCGAAGGAAAGTTCAGATTTCCCTTTCTTTACTTCGGAAGAAAAATGATGAGCTCCTGCAGCTGGATGGTAATAATAATAATAATAATGTTATTGGTTTTACGTCCCTTTTAACTACACTGGCTTTTAGAGACGCGCTGGATGGTAAGGTCGTAAGTCTAAAACTTGACGTCGGCCAAGAGGACTTGGACGACGAATGTCGACTTGCCGATGACTATCAACGTCAATTTCTTGATATAGAGGTGAGTGTTGAATATATTCTACCTTCAGGAGGTATCGCTCAAGACAACAGTGATTGTAGCAGTGTAGATCTTGTGAGTAAGAGAAAATTCAAACTACCTAAATTAGAACTAAGGAAATTTGATGGCGATGTAAAACGGTGGATACAGTTCAGGGGCCAGTTTGAAAAGATAGACAAGGATCCGGATATTGCACCGGAAGATAAGTTTCAATACTTAATGCAAGCTACAGTGAAAGGGTCTCGTGCTCTAGAAATTACTGAAAGTTTTCCACCTATTGGGGAAAATTATACGAAGGCAGTAGAATGTTTAAAGAGCAGGTTCGGTAGAGATGATCTGTTTGTTGATGTTTACGTAAGAGAGTTGTTATCTTTAGTTCTTAAGAAATCTTCCACTCCCGGTGATGGCAATTCAATGTGTAGCCTTTATGACAACTTGAAACCTTAGGTGTTACAACAGATAAGTGTGCATCCATGTTGTATCCTTTAGTAGAGTCATGTTTGCCTGAGGAGTTTCTTAGGGCCTGGCAAAGAAGTTCCAATTTTGCACACACACGTGATTCGAAAGATAGGTTAGACAATCTCATGCTATTCATGAAAAGGGAAGTGGAAGCCGAGGAACGGATCAGTTTAGCAATTTCCGGTTTTGGAATCAAAGATAATAACGGGAGTAGAGACCAACCCAAATTGTCAGAGCACATTGCTACTACAGCTGACTTGTTAAACACTAACCCAATTGAGGAGAGGAGAGGGTACTGTATTTTTTGTGGAGGTCAACATGATGACCTTAATTGCTTTAAAGCACACTAATTAGGTCTATCTGAGAAACAGAAGGTCCTAAAGGACAAGGGTGGGTGTTTTAAGTGCTTTAAGAAGGGACACTGTGTCAATAAATGTAAAGCCGTAGTACGGTGCATTATTTTTAGTAAGAGCCACCAAGTTCTGATGTGCCCTGATTTACCTCAAAATAAACAAATTATATCCCATAATAATGTCGAACACAGGCAATCCGGGGGGAAGAATGAACAAAAGACAAATTCGCTGAGTAATATTTCTAAATATCCTAAAGTTATTTTGCAAATTTTGGTTATAAAGATGAAAGGTATTAGCTCTTCCTTCTCTGTTAGAGCCTTAATTGACTCAAGATCCCAAAGGTCCTATGTTAAGAAAGACATTGTTAAAAGATTAGGTTACACTCCAGTCAGAACTGAAACAATTAAACATGACCTTTTTGGGGGAGTGAAAACGAGTGTTAATGAACATTCATGTTACAAAGTAGAAATTGAAAGCCTGGATGGAAAATATCAATGTAATTTTGAAGTATTGGATCAGGTTTTAATATGTAATGGCATCGCTTCGGTCAAGAAAGGACCATGGTTGAATTAACTTGAGGAAGGGAATATCAGCCTAACAGATATTGGGGATGAGTCTAGGCCTGTGGACTTGCTGATTGGAGCGGATGTAGCGGACAAACTTCTGACAGGAAATATTAAAGTTCTAACTTCTGGTTTGGTTGCTGTGGAAACAAATTTAGGCTGGACTTTGAAGGGGAAAGTTCCACAACAATCTTCTGTTAACTTGGCAGAAGAAGTTACAGCTCTGTTTGTTAATGAGATCAACGATCGCTGGAGCCTAGATACCATTGGAATCTCAGACTCAGCTGTTAAAATGTCCAAAAATGAAAGACAGCTTCAAATTAGAGATGATTTTCTAAGAGGTATTACTGTAAATGATGAGAGACGTTACGAAGTTTCATTGCTATGGAAAGAAGATAGCTTGGCTCTTCCTAGTAACAGGGAGCTAGCACTCAAAAGGTTAGAATCTACCACTAGAAAGCGTCAGTCTCAAAATCCTCTCATTTCATACGATGCAGTTCTAGCTGAGTGGGAAGAACTGGGAATTATTGAAGAAGTGCCAGTCAGAGAAGTAGGGAATTATGGACACTACCTACCACATCGAACTGTTATTAAGGAGAATAGCACCACCCGAGTTCGTCCTGTATTTGACGTGTCAGCAAGAGGTAGAAATGCTCCTTCTCTCAATCATTGTTTAGAGTGTGGACCCAATCTGATTGAACTGATTCCTTCCCTGTTACTAAAATTTCGGGAAGGGAGATTTGGGGTCACAGCTGATGTAGAAATGGCTTTTCTACAAATAAGTGTTCGTCAAGAAGACAGAGATTTTCTTAGGTTCTTCTGGTGTGATCCAAATGACTGGAAGAATATAAAGATATTTCGGCATCGGAGGGTGGTATTTGGATTAAAATGTAGCACTCTCCTTTTAGGAGCAGTTCTTGATTACCATTTGGACAAGGCAATGGAAGATTGTCAATATAGTAAAGGGCAGATATCAAGACTTAAACAGAGCCTTTATGTGGACAATGTTGTAACCAGTGTTGATACTGAATCAGAACTGAAAGACTTCATTAATGAAGCACGTGATATAATGCAGGAAGGAAAGTTCGACCTCAGAGGTTGGCAGGCCAACAATGATGCTTTCATTCTTGTAGGACGGACAGCGGTGCTAGGTTTACGATGGGATTTGGAATCTGACAATATATTGTTAAACTTGGAATGGTTACAGAACCATGAATTGGGAGTGATCACGAAAAGATCCATTCTGTCAGTTGCACAAAAGATATTTGATCCGATTGGCATAGTTAGTCCAGTACTTCTAGTTCCTAAATTGTTATTACAAAAGATATGGCTGAGTGGTATATCTTGAGATGAAGAGGTTACTACTGATATTAAGGACCAATTTGTAACCTGGTATTTAAGCCTTTTTCTCCTGAAAGAGATGAGAATTCCACGCTGGTTTCATTATTCCAAGAACCACAGGGATGTCAGTCTACATATTTTGTGTGATGCTAGTGCACAGGCCTACCCTGCAGTAGTCTTCATACGACTACAAATTGACGGTGAGAGTAAGGTACACCTTCTTGCAGCCAGAGCAAGAGTAGCCCCTTAAACACAGTCATCATTCCCCGACTGGAACTAATTGCTGCAACAGTGGGAGCTAGATTAGGTAATTCAGTGCTAGAAGGACTAAACTACCAAGATGTCAAGTTGAATTTCTAGACTGATTCGACAACGGTTTTAGCATGGATTCTATAGGAAGAAACATGGACTGTGTTTGTCAACAACCGTGTTAAAGAAATCCATCGGTTGACTTTACCAGAAATGTGGAGATATGTTCCTGGCCATTTGAATCCTGCAGATCTTCCTTCAAGAGTTGTCTGGCAGAAAAATTGTTAGCACTTCAATGGTGGGAGGGGCCGGAGTTTTTACGAAAGGACCGGCCAGAGTGGCCTGGTGAATTTCCACCTGCAGAGGCAGAGCTGATTTTGCAAGAAAAGAGAAAATCAACTCAAATAATGAGTTACTTTGTAGATACTTCATGTAGCACCCCAAAACATGTAAATAATGATCAGTGCAGGTACCACGATTTTAATTGGTATTACTTATATTTTTCAAGCTATGGAAAAATAATTCGGTTGGTTGCTTGGATAAAGAGGTTTATCCAAAATACGCGAAGAGCAAACCTTACAAGAGCTCGTGGAGAATTATCATGTGAGGAGATAATGTCAGCAGAAAAAATAGTCGCAAGATTGGTACAGGAAGAGCCTTTCTCTTCAAAAAATGACAAAAGTCTCATTAGCCTAAATGTGTTTAGGGATGAGAAGGGATGTCAAGAGTAACCACTAAAAGTGGTAGAGCTGTAAATACACCAAAGAGATTAGATTTATGATTACTGTATTTTGAGGTGAAAAATCCACAGCCTGCTTCCAGTCTCCGACCGGGTCAGGAATGGAATGAATGAAGCCCCCATCTAGCGGCGAGGATATGAACTGTGCCGGCTGCCGAGGCCTGACGCACTCCTCTGGGGCAATGATTAAATGAATGACAGATGGAATGAAATGATAGTGGAGAGTGTTGCTGGAATGAAATTTTGACAGGGAAAACCGGAGTACCCGGAGAAAAACCTGTCTGCCTCCGTTTTGTCCAGCACAGATCTCACATGGAGTGACCGGGATTTGAACCACGGACCCAGTGGTGAGAGGCCAGCGCGCTGCCGCCTAAGCCACGGAGGCTTACTGTATTTTGAGGTAATTATAGTTATTTATGTATGGTTGAGTTGTTCATCCACCAACTCAAGGTGGGAGTGTGTCATATCTTTTGGCCAAATATGCTACATTAAGATTGTCATTTTTTTCTTTATTATCTTTTTTCCACTGTTGTAAAATTAACTGTCATGGCATCCAGAAGTGTCAATAAATGGTTATTTTGAATTGATATATTTTCCTTAAATATAAAAGAAGAAAGAATCTGCGATACGCCGATGAGCGTAAAAGTAAAAAAGGTTGCCATAAACGGCATTGTTACCGCCACCGGGCCCACGATAGTTCCATCGCTGTATGTAGCCGATTTAGCTCTGCTTTACAGCTCTGGAAGTATGTCAATCGTGGAACGGCAATTGCAGATAGCTATTAACCGGGCCGACAGGTGGGCTCACGACCGGTTTTCATCAGCGAAATCCTCCGTCGTCCATTTTTGTCGGCTCCGAAGGCTACACTTACACCCTGAACTACATCTCAGTTATGCTGCGTTGCCGTTGGTTGACACTTATCGCTTCTTGGGGCTCCATTTTGACAGCAAATTAACGTGGCAGCCCCATATACGGCAACTAAGAACGACGTGTCTCAGGAAACTGAACATGCTCAAGTTTCTTGGTAGCACTACGTGGGGGGCTGACGGAGCGGTGCTGCTACGGTTCTACCAAGCCCTCGTCGTGTCCCGGCTAGACTATGGTTCTGCGGCTTACGGTTCAGAAAGACCGGCAACCTTGAAAATGCTGGACAGTATCCACCATAGTGGCGTTAGGCTGGCTACTGGTGCCTTCCGGACCAGCCCGATACCCAGCCAACTCGTCGAATCGGGTGTTCCACCTCTAAATTATCGACTCCATCTTATGCTTTTGGCATATACTACTAATGTGCGTCAGTACCCAATACGACCAGAGGTACGCCAGCCAGCCTCGAACCACTCGGCCTGTTGGTATTAGACTCGATAGCTCGTGTACTGAAATAGGAGTGGCTGTGGGCCCTAGCCTACTTTTCACATTTTGCAAAAATGAGGAAAAAGTAGACTTATGAGATCGATCCGGGAAAATGTGGTCTGTCTGGCTGTGTGTGTGTCCCCCCCCTATCAACTCCTAAACGGGTGCAGCAATCAAAACCAAATTTAGTATGAGTAAAGATGTGCACCGGAATATCTCACGTCCATATTTGAAAATGATGTCAGTGCTACCAACTGCTGAAAAACGCACTAGAAATTTGAGCTCCATGTTGGATATCTTGCAAGGTATGCATGGGAGCTATTCCAAAATTGGCACACATGTAGATAATACTATTTCAGTTTAATTTCCAGGAGGCCATACATGACAATGTTGCCAACATAATTTTAAGCCTTCTGATAAGTCCAATGTTTAAATGCATATAACTTCTACACTATCAATGGGATTTCAACCAAATTTTGTATGTAATATGTGGACATAAACAGATATGACTGAGCGTATTCTTAAGAGCCACCAGGGCTGCCAACTGTTAATAATTGCTCTCTCTATTTTTTTAATCCAAATACCAATATATCAGAAAGTATGCAAGCCGACAGCTTTAAACTATGCACACATATATTCTGACATTTTAGATTAATTTGGAGTAACTTATATACATTAGTTCTACCAACATGATTATAAGCCTGCTGATAGTACCAATTTTTAAATACATGTAACTTCTATACTATCAGTTGGATTTCAACCAAATTTCGTATGTGCTATGTGTAACATAACAGATATGACTATAAGTATTGTTAAGAGCAATCAGGGCTGCCAACTGTTAATAAATGCTGTCTATATTTCTTTACCCTAATATCAATATATCAGAAAGTATGCAAGCCAACAGCTCCATACTTTGCACACGTATAGCACCTGACTTTCTAGATTAATTTGGAGTAATTAATATAAGTCAGTGCTGCCAACATGATTCTATGCCTGCTGATAGGTCCAATTTTAAAATACATGTAACTTCTATACTAACAAATGGATTTCATCCAAAATTGGCACAACAAGATATCATAAAATTTCAGATTATTTCTGACCAGCACACGCATGGTATTGTTGGCAACATGCTTTTACGCGTGCTGATAGATCCAGTGTCTAACTGCATGTAACGTCCATTGGACTTCAACCAAATGTTGTATTCTGTACCTTAAGAGATGGAAATAAGAATATATTCAGTCACCAGGGCTGCCAACTGTAGTGCGTTATTAGGCTACATTACACCAGGTATGTTTTGAACTAATTAGATATTTCGATATTACCAACTTAATTTCGTCATTATTCTAGATAGGTTCATATACTGTAGAATAATCATTGGCATGAAAAGTAGGCTGTATAGTTCTTCACGGAACTTCTTGTCTTACTTACGAAACCACCCAACCATCTTCTTCTTTCCTGGCGTTTATCCCAGTACAGAGTCCGCTGCTCTACCACCCAACCATCAGAATATAATAAATAGGGGCCGGATTTTGGTGGTTTTTAAAATTGTCATTTTAGGTTTTCAAAAACATAAAATTGTTCTTTTTAGTTTTTTATTAGGTAGAATGGGTTTTTACAATAGGTTCATATGTTTAAAGGGTAGCGAAAGTTGACTTACATTGCATAAGGCTTAAAATTAATACCTCATTGTTAGTAGACAATCTGATTGCAACGAGAGAGTAAAAATTTACATAATGATGCGTAATCAACTCGCCTCCGTGGCTTAGGCGGCAGCACGCTGGCCTCTCACCGCTGGGTCCGTGGTTCAAATCCCGGTCACTCCATGTGAGATCTGTGCTGGACAAAACGGAGGCAGACAGGTTTTTCTCCGGGTACTCCGGTTTTCCCTGTCAACATTTCATTCCAGCATCACTCTCCACTATCATTTCATTTCATCTGTCATTCATTTAATCATTGCCCCAGAGGAGTGCGTCAGGCCTCGGCAGCCGGTACAGTCCATATCCTCGCCGCTAGATGGGGGCTTCATTCATTCCATTCCTGACCCGGTCGGAGACTGGAAGCAGGCTGTGGATTTTCATTTTCATGCGTAATCAAATTATCACCGATAACTTTACACTTTTAGGGATTGCAATAAAGCCAAGGATGTCGGAGATGATTTTCACACTCTATCTCGTTCAAATAATGTTGATTCTTTACAATATTGGATTCTTGGGAATAATAAGAGATTTATTCGCTCTTTCCTCTCGGTAAATAACCAAACAATAATATATAAGCTGGGAAGTGCTGAAAATATTTCATTTTTCCATTAGGTAGGATTGCTTTCAATCAACTGGAGCTAGGAATAAACACTATCTTCACATTTAATTTCAAGGATTATGGACAACATTTGAAATATACTACAATAAATTGTACAAAACTGCAATTAGTTATTTTTAGGTACTCGCGTATTATTTAGTTTATTAGGTAGTACGGAATTTCAGTGTGATTCGTAAAAGTATTTAGAAGTATGGGAAAAATAGATAAGAACCTAAGAATCCGGTTCCTAATAATAGGCTAACTGCGCCCCGATAGTATAAGGTAGTTTCTCTGTTGCTGGATAGCGAATTTTTGTACAAACTCAATTGTCTAGAATAATGAAAAATATAATAATAATAGTATACTAATAATAATCATTATTGACTAATAATTATGAAAATAATAATAACTGTCTAATGATGATAATAATAATAATAACAATAGTCTAATAATAAGTATTTCGCTGTCCTCTTGGAGTGACGATGTGGGTAGTCATAATATAGCCTTATTCTGAAAGCAGAGACATGAAATGATTGTCAATGATATGTAAGCCAACCAAAATTTGATTAAACTAGAGAATCGTCTGTACTCCCCTCTCCAACTCCAGGCAGCTTGAAATGTATAAATTTTATATGTGGACTCAAACCTCATGTCTCGGTGATAATCAACGTTGAAGTACAAACAAACACTACGGTGTTCCCGCAACTTAGATATACTTAGTTATATACGGAAAATGTGCCACGGAACCGCTTGATAGCACTGTGGTTTGCCCATTGCCCTACCTCACAAATCGTGTACGGTATCCCAAAGAAATTTTGATCAACCGATCACAACGAGGGGACGGAGTCGCGCAGCTTCTTTTGGGGTACAGGACCTCTACATTAGCTGAAACAGAAGGCTGGCGTGCTGTGAGGTGAGCGGGAAAATGGGATTGAGTGAGTAAATGCATGCACGTCGTCCCAATAAAAATAACAGCTACATGGCACGCCTTCTGCTCGACCTTGAGACGTCATGATGCAGCCTTGTAACAATACAATCCCGTTAAATTTGTAACGTTCCGCTCCGTCTGTTTGTTCCGTTATTATAAGTAGAATGTTCCGAACTGTAACGTATCGGATATTCCTCTGTTCATTTCGGTACGGGACAACGTAACGTTCCACCCGTCTCCAATACGCTGTACCGGTACAGGCTCGGCTAACATTCCTCTGTTCCAGATACCGGGTACGGTTTCAGAATCAGTTCCGTTCCAGGACGGTAACGTTGCGCTTGGAACAGGCAGCGGTAACGTTACAACTTGGAAATAACCTTGGAGATAACGGAATTTCTCCGTTCCACATAGACAAGAGTTCCGTTCCGCGTTACGTTCTGTTCCGGGTCCCTGCCTGGTAGTGTAGGCCTACTCATTTCAGTCGTAGGCTGGGTGAACCCCAAGGTTTTGTTTCTAATATCCAATACTTGAGAGTGAATCGAACTCATTCCCTTTCAGTCAAATCTCAGCGTCTCTACTGACTGGGTTACGCAGTCCTCTAATATAATGCAATGGAAACAGAAGAAATAAAAGTAAACATCTATGATTTAAACGAAATATAGCATACAAACTGCGCATTCATTTCCTCGAAATCAGGTATTCTTAACCTGTGAGGTATGCCTCTTGAAACTATTAGACTGATGACCTTGTAGTTTAGGCAAAGGACACTTCCCACATTATGGTACATTTTTGGAAAATTTGGTATAGATCGGATGTTTAGATTAGTCGTAATTTGATTATGCTTCGAAAATGTGAGTAGCCACCATTACGTTTCCGTCAATATGGCGGCGATATAAAACATGACACTGAGTTTTTCGTTGTTGGTGCTAACTCTGTACCAAATTTCGTTCAATTCGGTTTCGTCGTGATTCAATTGATAGGTGGCGACAGATATACACACTCACACACGCGATTTGCACATACACACGGCCGCCATCTTCGAACTGTTTGGCTGATGACCTTGTAATTTGGTCAAAACACGCTTCCTACAAAAAGGTATGTTTTTATAAAATTTGGTAGAGATCAGATGAATAAGTTAGTTGTAATTTGATTTAAGCTTTGAAAATGTAGGTGGCCGCCATTACGTTGCCGTCAAGACGGTGGCGATATAAAACAAGGCACTGAGCTATCCTTTGCTAGTGCTACCTCTGTACCAAATTTCATCCAATTCGGTTTCGTCTTGTTTGAATTGATAGGGGGGAAGGAGTCAGATATACACACACACACAGAGACTGACAACTTTTGGCCCGTGTAGATCTCATAAGCCTACTTTCTATTTTTGCAAAAATCGAAAGTAGTCTATAAAGGAATCTGTTGACATCGAATATAGATTTAGGTATTAGGTAGTCATTTTTGCAAGCCTTTGTCTGGAGCATGGCACTCTATGCTATGGAAGTGAAACTTGGACTGTTGGAGCAGCAGAAGAGAGGAGAATTGAAGCGTTTGAATTGTGCTGTTACAGGAGAATGATGAAGATCAGATGGATAGATAGGGTTACAAATGAAGGGGTATTAAGACGATTGGAAGAGGAGAGATGTTTCTGGCGACTGATAATGAAGAGAAGAAATAGGTTGGTAGGACACATACTAAGACACCCAGGAATAGCAAAGTATGTTAAGGAAGGAAGTGTCGAGGATAAGAACTGTAGGGGTAGACCATGGTTAGAATATATTAAACAGATTGTCTCGGATGTAGGGTGTGGTAGCTATATAGAGATGAAACGATTAGCTCAGGACATGGAAGCTTGGACTAAGACACCCAGGATTACAAACTTAGTTATTGAAGGAATGGTTGAGGATAAGAACTGTAGAAGTTGACCAAGGTTAGAATATGTAGAACAGATTGCCTTGGATGTAAGGTGGTAGCTCTGTAGAGATGAAACTATTAGCTCAGGACAGGGAGACATGGAGAGAATTTGGTAACTCAGCGCGTACATCCAATTGTGCTGTTTCAAAACACACGTCCATATTCACACACGTACGCTTTTGGTGATGACCCTACTAAATTTTGGTTTGAATTGCAAACACCCTTGTTTTTCATCAGTCCTGGTCTAAGTGTATGCAAAGTTTCACAGAGGTCGGGGGATTGACGTTCGCGTTCCCTCGTTAGTCCAAGATACATTTCCGTAGTTAAATAGTAAGGATGCGATCTCTGAAATAGGCGATTTCATATGAAATCGAACTGAAAATACGACACTTCAGGTTATATTTCTTCAAGAACAAAAAAAAAATAATCTGAACTAGGCATCTGTCATTAAACGTCATTCACGAGAATAGAGATTTGAGCATCCCTGCCGTGGTCATAAACAGACTGGAGTGAGTAAGTAAACCACGGCACGTCAGGTAGAGGCGGCGAGGCTCAGCAAATTGGAGCGGGAGATGTGACTTCCGATAAGCGACAATCGATACAAGTGGTTCAGCCTTTCCCGGAAACGTCCCACAGTTGAAACATTCAATTATATTCCCCTGCCCAGACTTTATAGCAGGGCTATTATTTTAAACGTAGGCTACATTCCCCAAATCTCGCTAATTGATACTTCACAGCACAACAACAAGTATTTACAGCGGGGTGAGAACCTCTCCCTGTCAGAGATACAAGAAGGACTATCACGATGAGACGTGAACAATACCAATCACTTCATTCCACTCAACTTTACGGAGGACGGGTGTGATTACCTTTAGGAGTGGGTAATTGTTACAGGTTTAGGCTAGCATTAATAAAAATGCCTGTTGTGGATAAATAGGGGCATTGCGGGAATATTCATTGTAATTGGGTATAGAGTTATGACAAAAGGTCAAAAGATGTCCGAGCCAATATAGAGTGTCGTCGGAAAAGGTTGCAGCAATTTCAAAAAATCAAAGTTCAGGAACTATTTGAGATATTAAAACGAGTATTTTTGATGTGTAACATCTTTCCGCTCGGTTGCTGGATAGTTTTGTGGGAGTGATTTTGAAAATTGGGGACGGAAGTGAATCGGGCGGAAGTGGATCGAACGGAAGTGGATCGAACGGAAGTGGATCGGACGGAAGTGAAGACGCACTGCCGGAAAACTGGGACGGAAGTGAATTGGGCGGAAGTGGATCGGACGAAAGTGAAGACGCACTGCCAGCTAGATGTACAATTGAAAATGTGTGTATTGGAAACAAGGCAGTAGCGCGAGAATGTTATGGCAATACAGTAGGCAGTGCATTTAGCAGGCACTGGTTTGACGAGCACAGTGGCAAATGTTTCACCGACTTTCATTTGTCATTGAGCAGTTTATGAAGCTTCACGTTCAAGGTTGAATATCACATGGGGTAGGACAAAGACGACAAATGACATTTAAGCAAGCGGCATTATTGTCAAGCTGTGGGTGAGTAGTCAAATATTAAATGCATAACAGAATGTTGTTATATGAGTGGAATAAAAGCTGTATATTCATCATATATCAGACTAGGTCATTTCATGATTGTAGGAAGCCATGTTTTGATTGTTTACGACGAATTGTATGAGAGCCTTGAGAATAATGAATGTTCTAGTTACTGAGGAATGTGCTCACGATATTTGAGAGTACAGTCGACGTTGTGTGTCACTTTGTTATTATGAATTATTAATGTAAAAGGAAGGAAGGAAGCTTGTAGTTTTGCGTGTCCGTTAATCTCACGATCATGATCCACGGTACCTCCCTTTTACGTGGAATGCGAACCACAGGACATGGCATTTCAATTCGAAAATCTCACATGTATTGACCGGGAATCAAACCCGGTCTACCTTGGTGAGAGACAAACAGCTTGACCGCTGCGCTACAAATGTGACAGTAGCATATCTCCAATTCAATCTATACATTCGTCATAGTACCAGTCTGAAAATGGAGTGTAAATTAACATTTTAAGAATGTCCAAGCTGTGTAGTATACGAGTAGGATAATATGTCAGATGTTACTCATCATATGCGACTACTGTAAGGCTCGTATCTTTTTTATCATTTTAAATGATCTAGTCGGCTTCGTCGTTACGTTACGACAACGTCACGAAATGTACCGAGCATGCACTGAGATGTGTGACGTCATAGTACCGCTTGGTGCATGTGTACTGAGTTCACTGGTGAGCTCTGGCGTTACGAGACGGCAACGACACGGCGAGCGTGACGTCATCCAGCCAGCTCCCTACATTCACCGCGTGCTCCAGCTCCCTCATGACTTGTAACTTTCTAGCGTTCTGATTGTTTCTTGATCATCTAACATGTCAAGAGTCTTTGGCTTCGAGCGAAGCGAGAAGCCTCCAGCCTTTCTAGCATTTTTCAGCATTTGTAGCATTTAAAATTACACACATCAAAAAAAGTTTTGCATCACCTCGGTTCCCAGATCTCCGGCATATAGACGTTGACTGTGTATATTGTATCCAAGATACAGTCCCTTTGACTGTTCATAGATGTCACTAAAACTGCTCAAAGATGTAAACAACCATGCATGAGCAGGGCCTATTAGACGGAGGGGGTACGACAGCCGATCAGTTCCAGTCATTCCACCAGGACGAAGGTACGCTGCTCATGTTGTCTGTAGTTCTACCATGCCTAGAAGGTCAATACCGCAGTTCGATCGCGTCCGCATTGTTACTTTGTGTCAAGAAGGGCTCTCAACAAGGGAAGTTTCCAGGCGTCTCAGAGTGAACCAAAGCGATGTTGTTCGGACATGGAGGAGGTACAGAGATACAGGAACTGTCGATGACAGGCCTCGCTCAGGCCGCCCAAGGGCTACTACTGTAGTGGATGACCGCTACTTACGGATTGCCGCTCGGAGGAACCCTGACAGCAATGCCACCATGTTGAATAATGCGTTTCGTTCAGCCACAGGACGTCGTGTTTCAACTCAAACTGTGCGCAATAGGCTGCATGATGCGCAACTTCACTCCCGACGTCCATGGCGAGGTCCAGCTTTGCAACCCCGACACCATGCAGCGCGGTACAGATGGGCCCAACAACATGCTGAATGGACCCCACGGAATTGGCATCACGTTCTCTTCACCGATGAGTGTCGCATATGCCTTCAACCAGACAATCGTCGGAGACGTGTTTGGAGGCACCCTGGTCAGGCTGAACGTCTTAGACACACTGTCCAGCGAGTGCAGCAAGGTGGTGGTTCCCTGATGTTTTGGGGTAGCATTATGTGGGGCCGACGTACGCCACTGGTGGTCATGGAAGGCTCCGAAACGGCTTTACGATACCTGAATGACATCCTCCGACCCATAGTGCAACCATATCGGCAGAATATTGGAGAGGCATTTGTCTTCATGGACGACAATTCTCGACCTCATCGTGCACATCTTGTGAATGCGTTCCTTCAAGATAACGACATCGCTCGACTACAGTGGCCAGCATGTTCGCCAGACATGAACCCTATCGAACATGCCTGGGATATGTTGAAAAGGGCTGTTTATGGACGTCTTGACCCACCAACCACTCTGAGAGATTTACGCCGAATTGTCGTTGAGGAGTGGGACAATTTGGACCAACAGTGTCTTGATGAACTTGTGGATAGTATGCCACGGCGAATACAGGCATGCATCAATGCAAGAGGACGTGCTACTGGGTATTAGAGGTAGTGGTGTGTACTGCAATCTGGACCACAAATGCTGAAAGTCTAGCTGTATGATGATACAACATGCAATGTGTGGGTCTCATGAGCAATAAAACGAGCTGAAATGTTGTTTGTGTTGATCTCTATTCCCTTTGTATTTAACGGTTCCGGAACTCTTGGAACCGAGGTGATGCAAAACTTTTTTTGATGTGTGTATATAAAGTCCAGTCTTTCAGATTGACTGTCTCTTTTTCTTTTGTTAAATTCACCATCTCAAAAAGTTTTTTTTTTTCATTCTATATAATGTTTCTATGTGCGTTCGACTGTTTCGTCACTCCTTCTAGGGCGTCCGGGGGACTTCTTCACGTCAACGCTGCCAGTTTCATGAAACTGTTCATACCACCGTCTAATGCTACTAGCACGAGGGGGATCCCTACCATAAACACGTCGGAAAGTGCGCTAAACAGTTATAACAGATTTTAACTTCATAACCACAACACACACTGTGATTTCTGCTGAACTGTCGCCATTGCAATCACACTCACTACTGAAACAGTGGCATGGCAGCTTCCTGTCGCGCACTCATTCTGTGCATCGGCTGAAGATGACGGGCGGAGTACAGTTACATCTAAAACTAAATCTCAATAAGTTCCTGATTAGTTTTCAGGTCGAATTATTGATTTATCTCACTCACAACGGGAGATATGATTTTTGAAATTGCTGCAACCTTTTTCGATGACCCTGTATTGATATCCTGAAAATTAATAAATTCTTAAAAATTAATTACAACCCTAGACATTGGTTTTCATAGGCCTAGATTAGCGCAGTCGGCGATGAGGCTCTATAATACTCTGTACAAAGTAGTAATTGAATTTGTTATATGTAAATTCTAATTCATTTATCTATTTATTTTTTCATCTTCTTCATCTTTCGGATGGGCCTAGTGGAGACACACTTGTTCAACTGTTGGGTTTTGAGTTTTGCTCAGTACTGACGCATCTTTTCCCGGTGAATTTCCTTTCTTTCCTCCGACCAGGGGTGTCTCTTTCTTTAAAGGTTTGTCCTGAAAACCACGGACTTACATAAGAATATGTCTCACAGTTTTTGTCTGTCTTGTAGGTCTGTTAGTCCCAGTTCTTTGATGTCATTCACAACTTCAGTCAGCCAAGTGGTACCTTGTTTCTCCTGAAGGTGAACAAGCGGTTTTCCAATCTGTTCGGAGGAAATCTTGCCACTCGACCATAAAAAGCTACCTTTCTTTTCCTGGTACATTCAGAAAGGCTCTCTATATGTACTTAGAGCTCTGAGTTGTGTTGTCTCTTTATTTATTTATAAAACATTAATATCGACAAACCATTAGTTATTGCAGAAAATATGTTGTCCCGCCCAGAAGGCTTTCTCTGCCGAAGGAGCAAGTTAAACGTTTCCATAGATACAAGATAGTGGAGATCCGTACTTTTGTAATGTTCCATTCGATTCCTATGGATGCAAAAGCTCAATTAAACGAAATGTATGAAATGATGGTATTTTATAGGGTACACAACGCAACGTTCATCATAAGAACATTCAATTACACTCCCTGATAAGGAAACGGAGTTATAACTACACCCACATATTTAGGAGAAAGTAGACAATTTGTTCCTTGATGAACATCTTGATTTTCCGTGTCCAAATACTCCGAGTAGGCCTAAATGTGTCAAACATGGTTAGCTAGTAACGCGTTAATAGTAATAGTTTTTTTTTTTTTTTTTGTCGTGTAGCCTCCTGAGAGGCCGAGTGCAGGTCTTTCTAATCGACGCCCGTGGGCGACCTGCGCGTCGGGATGAGAGATGGAATTGATGAAGATGAATGAAACTGGGCAAGGATGTGGAAGGAAGCGGCCGTGGCCTGTCAGAAGGTACTGTCCCAGCATTTGCCTGGTGTTGAAAATGGGAAACCACGGAAAACCATTTCAAGGACAGCCGACGGTGGGGCTCGAACCCACGCGTCTACCGAGTCAGCAGAGAGCTTGGCCCCTTGACCTAACGCAGCGCTTTAGCCCGCGCAGCCACTACTGTCGGTTATAGTAATAGTTACCTTAACGGTACGGTGGCGAGAGGGTAACGACGTTACTTATAAATTAAGTAGCCTACCTATTGCGCCGTTAGTTTTTAAAATAATTAAGTGAACTATAAGTACGTTACATTATAAAATAAGTAACTATAACACCGTTACTTTTAAAATAAGTAACTCTAATGTAGTTACTTTTCGAAATAAGTTACTAAAGCACCGTTATTTTAAAAAATAAGTAACTGTAATGTCGTTACTTTTTGAAATAAGAAACTATAAACGTTACTTTTTAAAATAAGTGACTGTAATGTCGTTACTTTTTGAAATAAGTAACTATAGCACCGTTATTTTTATAAGCAACTGTAATGTCGTTACTCTTTGAAATAAGTAACTATAACACTGTTACTTTTTGAAATAAGTAACTATAACACCGTTACTTTTTGAAATAAGTGACTATAACACTGTCACTTTTTGAAATAAGTAACCTTAATGGCGTTACTTTTTGAAATAAGTAACTTTAATGGCGTTACATTTTGAAATAAGTAGCCTAACTATAACACCGTCACTTTTTAAAATAAGTAACTACAACACCGTCACTTTTTGAATTAAGATATTTTAATGGTGATACTTTTTGAAATAAGTAACTTTAATGGCGTTACTTTCTGATATAAGTAACTTTAATGGCGTAAATTTTTGAAATAAGTAACGATAAAGCCGTTACATTTAAGAGTAACGAAGTAACGAAAACACTCGTTACTTTTTCAAGATCAGTTTTCAGTAGCACATGGGAATGGAAGCAACTACTTTCCATTAAGATCCAGCCCATATTCAACACAAACAATAACCTTAATCGAACCGGAAATTTATGAAAGTTTCTGGTACCTGCGCTTATCTGTTCCCTTTCCGTACGCCCGCTCTGGTGCCATAAACGTTCCAAATGATCTATCAGTCACAGTAATTCTGAATGTATCTGTGTATCTTGAATGTCTGAGAATAGAAAGTTTCCCACAATCTTTCGTGATGCACATCTAAAAGTATGTAAAAGATTAGGCCCGACCCTCAATCAGGGTTTTTGAAACATTCTCGGTATAAAATGTGCCAATCAGCTCTTGTAGCATTTGTTCCACCTCATGGTGTAACGGCTAGCGGTCCGAGCACGAATTCCGACTAGACCAAGAATGTTTAATTCTGGTGCGATGCCTGGAGTCTTGTGAGATAAAACTGAGAAGAGATGGGTTAAATTCCCACCTCAGCCATCTCGGAAGTGGTTTACCCTCTTCTACTCCAGGCAAATCCTGCGATAGTTCCTAACTTAAGGCCATGGCCACCTCCTTCCCAATCATATCTGCAATTTTAATTACACATACTGTGCCCATGTGAGACTGGCACAAGATTGAACCCCTGACCATTTATAGAAAGATATTCTAAAATTTTATAACGATTACAAGCAGTACGGAATTGAGCTCACTAGAGAGCGACCACAAAGACATTTCTGGAGTTGCAGGTGGTTAAGTGAAACGCATATATTCCCATTAGCAGAACAGCTAAAGTGAAAATCGCCATTAAAATGACTATTAATGAACTAGGGGAAGCCAGAGTCAAGAGGCCATAAATACTACTCGACATTCCGAGGTATAAGCGACTCCACAAAAATATTTACTTTTCAAGAGGACAGTAATGGCGGGAACTATTTCTTGAGAGGCACTTGAAGCTTAGCCCAGGAATTTGTAAGATCAGCAGTTTTTTAAGCATAAAGAAGGGGGACTTACAACCATTAAACCTAACGAAATAAACCCCCAGAGTTATTAAATCTGAAGTCAGACAAAATCAGGAACTACAACATTCGAAGAGTTGGCAGACCTGAAATTAGACACTTCAAATAATGTTAAGTCAGGAAAACGTCATCGTTATGCGAGCGGAATAATATCTGCGGAGTATACAAGGAATTAGGTCGGCCCCGCCGAGGGGATAATAATTATTTTAATTAATTATAAATAAACCAGCGAACCATTTTCGTTCCGCCAGCCGGCAATTGTAATATTATTACCAATTACACTTGGGATTAAAATTTAAA
Source organism: Meconema thalassinum (assembly GCA_946902985.2). Taxonomy (NCBI): domain Eukaryota; kingdom Metazoa; phylum Arthropoda; class Insecta; order Orthoptera; family Tettigoniidae; genus Meconema; species Meconema thalassinum. The sequence continues at coordinate 1,818,821,810 of OX336388.2, read as the reverse complement.
CAAGATTGAAGCTAGGATTCAGGATTTGCACTCCCGAAGCGAGATAGGGACTAATTGCTCACCAGAAATGAATAAATAGGCCTAAAGCCAGAGCAAAAGCGTGAAGTCTCAAGAAGTCTCAAGAAGTCTCATCAGTCGCACGAAGTCGCATGAAGTCTCAAGAAGTCGATCAGTCTGCGAGACAGCCGTGCAGGAGTGCACGTCGCGCCAGTGTCAGTCAGTCCACCAGATGCAAAGTAGAGACGCGCTATAGTTAAAGACCGTCAGTTTAGACCGAGCCTTACTATAGGCATGTAGGGAAAGTTACTCAGTACGGTCATACCAGATCGAGCCTCGGTGAAAAATTACGCTAGGCATCATAAGCAAAGGCATCAAAGTTCGAGCCTCAGAAAGGGCAAAAATATAAGACGAGTGCGCTAGGCAAATTAGTAAGCTGCAAGTGAAGCGTAGCGAATTCATAGTAGTTCGAGATCAAGTAACGTTCAGATCGTCGGATTATAAGATTCAAAGACACGCTAGAAACTGTAAACGTCAGAGGACGTCGGTTCGAGGAAGTAGAACATTTAAAGGGAACAAAAACCCTATAGTACACATTCTTCACGGAAGACAAAAATAGAAGAAAAACTAAATGTAAGATTGCGCCAGGAGCACAATAAACGAAAAGTATAGAGTTATAGTAAATGGACAAATAACAGTAATAAGTGAAGAAGCTCTATAAACAGTACTCGAGCGGAAGATAGGCACGGTACAAGTAAAATAGGAAGGAAAGAGACTTACCTAAAGGAGGAGAATAGGAGCAATCACACGTACAAAGCTGTAGAAAAAGAGACTTACCTAAACATAGGGAGGATAGGAGCAGTCACACGTGCAAACCAGTACGGGAAAAGACTTACTAGGATCATCAGCAACGTGAGGTTACTTTCATCGTACGCTGAGATTTGGTCCGTGTGAGAAGTGTAAATAATAATTAAGTGATTAAGCTACGGTAAAGTAGATGCTAACGCGAGCAAACCTGTTGGAACTGCGATGATGATCCAAGTTGTATAAAGTTGTGTTGCCGAAATAGGCCTGTAAAAGACTGAATGAAGTAATGATATGCTAGCAAAATATAGTAACGAAGTGTTAAAATGTATCAAAATGTATTCGTGTGTAAAGTTAGAGGCCAGAAATTGAAGAAGGTCTATTCGAGTGTAGCGATGGAGTGTTAAGGAAACCATGTTTGGGTGAAACCATCCAGAAATCACGTCATGAACTGAAAATGAGGGTGATTCAAAAATGTTTATAATATAAAAGTGAATGTATCATATGCTATTCAGTGATTTATGTATGAAATGTATGCACAATGAATAATCAAATGATATTAAGATGTCGGAGGGCAACCGCCAAGACGGTTTAAAAAAATGTTAAAATTAATTATAAAAGTGAAAAAAGAAATAATAATAATAATAATAATGAAAGCCCGTAACAATGGTTACATAATGATGAAATAAGATCTGAAAGGAGGATTTGAATATAATAACGTAAATGGCAAGTAAAATATATGCCAGATAAATGAAAGTAACGTAAATGAAATAAGCACCGTTAGAATAATAATAATAATAATAATAATAATAATAATAAATATTGAGTTTTATACTCCTAAGTAATAAATGTTGAGTTTTATACTGCGAAAGAATAATGTTGAGTAAATAATTGCATTCCGCAAGTTAATAATGAAGTAATGAATATTAATCAAAATAATGAATAATAAACTCGAGTTGAAATTATTAAATAATTGAAATAAATGAAGTACGTGGAATAATTGAAGGATCGTTGGGGATACCTTAAAATAATGTTATTATAACGCTTTTCAGCAAAAGATAAAAGTAATATGCTAAACGTAATAGTTGGAAATCGAACACCATGAAAATGAAGTAGGAAGTTATAAGCTATTAAGCTACGGTAAAGTAGATGCTAACGCGAGCAGACCTGTTGGAACTGCGATGATGATCCAAGTTGTATAAAGTTGTGTTGCCGAAATAGGCCTGTAAAAGACTGAATGAAGTAATGATATGCTAGCAAGTGAAATAAATATATCCTGTGACGTGCATAAGTTGAGAGATCAAAAGTATAATTGTCGGAAAGTCGTCGGTATTGTTTGTGCTAGGGTACGACCCACCTGATCGAACGGGGATTCGAGTCAGAGGTATTATAGTTGAGAGTCGTCGGTATTGTTTGTGCGAGGGTTCGACCCACCTGATCGAACGGGGATTCGAGTCAGAGGTATTGTGTTGCAATCTAAGTCCCGCAAGGCAATTGCAAAGTATGAGTATATGTTATATCCTACCAAATAAAGCGTGTGAAATGAAATGTAATGAGTTGTGATTTCCAATTATGGCACTGGTCACAAGGAATGTGAAATGAATATGAGTCAATGAGGGATACTGTCAATGAAAAAATATAGTAGCTTGGATCCTCAGGCGCCTTTTGTTTTAGAAGAAATGAAACATTTGAAAGTTTTAAAGAAATGAATGGAGCGAGGACAAGGTCATAAATCACAGTAATCGAGGGTGCGAGGGAGGTTTGGCCGCCCAGCCGACCGTCTCTAAATACGAGGGGAGAATACAATAAACGTTTGTATACAAAGGTTATGTTTGCTGAATAGATATTTAATGCGTTGTAGCGGAACATGCAAATTCCTAAATAAAAGGTGCTATATATATACACCGCGGACAGGCCAACAAGGACCACGCAAATATCACTTCTTTATAGGTCTAGTTTCCTTCTTTCTCTTCCAGAAGTCTTTCATCCTGGTCGACTGTGCAGCTCTTCTTTCAGCAGTCCATTCTCCTCTGTTGAGATTTTTCTTCTCCCCGACAAGAATTTTGAGACCAAAAATTTTTTTTCTGTACTCTATTCGATTTAGACAATCTTCTTCAGTAATTTTGAATTTTTGAAGTTCTTCTTTCATTTGTTTTACATAGCCTCCTTGTCCTTTATAGTTCCAGATTTTATCAAAAATTTGTTTGTTTAACCTTGAGCAATCCATGCGGACCATATGTCCGTAGAACTGAAGTCGCCGTTTTCTGATCATCACTTCAAGGTTGTCGATTTTACTATAAATTTCTGCATTCGATCTCAGTCTATAACCTTCCTGTGTTTTCCTAGGACCATAAATCCTTCTTAAAATTCTTCTTTCTATCTTGAGCAAATTCTCCATTCCGGTTATATTTGTAGTTTCCATGCCGTACAAGATGACTGGTCTAACAACAGTATTAAAATGTCGTAATTTTGCATTGATAGACAGGTTCTTTTTATTGTATATATTTTTTGTACAAAAATTTAATCTTTCCAATTTCCCTTTTTTGTTCTCGATTGCCAATTTATCCGTCCCATTGCTACTAATTATTTCTCCAAGATATTTAAATCGGTCAGGTGCTATGATATTGTGAAATAAATAATTGAATTGGTGGGTTTTTGAAAATCATCCCCACATTAAATTTGAAAAAATCTGATAATATTTGACCATAGTAGTCAAAGAATAAGTTGATCAATAAATATTCGATTCCTGCCTCAAAGAAATATATGAAATATAAAACGGGTTAACTCATAATTGAGTTTGCAAGTAACTGAATAATTGTATAGTAATAGCATGTGGTACATCACTTATAAAAAAAAACTACTGCATGGAAATGAATTTAGAGGGGACATGAATTCGAGGACGTGGCATGCATTTGTTTTAAAGTGTTGATTTGTTGTGTAAACTAAGGCTTACCGGTAGAGGTAACAGAATTTAAATGAATGATAATAAAAAGAGATTTAAAGTAAATAAAGAATGAATAAAGCCCAGAAGGGATGTTGATAATACGGTTAAATGTCCGTAAAGCCTTAGAGTAAAATGGTATGAAATGATAGGCATGCTCTATGTCTAAATAAATAAAATGTTGGGAAAAGAAAATGTAGATGAATACTCAATTATAAATGATACCTAAGCAAGATAAAGCGATAGTGTAAGATTATATGAATTTATGAGAAAGATTATGTGGTTTTGATAATTTTTAGATTTGGATTTTTCTAAAATATGTATGTTTTGTAAATTGTTTTGTATTATTCCTGGGAGTTTTTATAAATACACTCATGTCTTGTAACATGTTTGTTTTCAATTTAGTCTTGTAGATCCTAAAAAGTGCTATCATATCAGATGTGAGATCACGTTGTGGGTTGGACGTAACATGCCCCGAACCGCAGCAGCTAGCCAGCACGTGATTAAGCATTTCCATACGATATGGGTACAATACCAAGATATCTCAGCCCCTAAAATGCGCAACAACAACAGCTACATTTCGAACATGCTTTTGTAGTCAATTCTGAGAATCCAATTTTCTACTAGACAGACTGAGATCACAAAGCAACATTTCATTACTTACTCCCGACCTGTTTAAAATGTTTGGGGAGGGGGAGGAATTGGAACCAAACTTCTGTCATATTTTTTATGATGTACGCCAATGTGTTGTTAAAATCATCCGTGAGGTATTACTTCTCTGGTGAGATTGAAGTTAAAACGTGTTTGGTGTTGTGCCATTATTATGGAGTAGAAAAAAGAAAAAGTGATGTCTTGACCGTCATACGCCGTTATATTTAATTTCTCAAATTTGGTTGTAAAGTGTGCACAGTTAGATAAATAACACAGAGCTGTCACAGCTCCGCAGCGAACTTAAAAAATATGTGCATGTAAGGCATTGGTAATGCGATAGCTTGATATTATTATCATCCATTTCATATCGGCCATCTATGGACCGCGTCATTCCAACTGCCCCATTATCCGGGCTTTGCTGTTTTCCCAGTACGCCCATTTGGTTCTTAGTGGGCTTCTTTCATCATTTTTATATAGTTAGTCTATTATTATTATTATTATTTATTTATTTATTTCACACGTTACAGGCCTATTAGACCACGCGAAGCAATCATGACTTGTTGTTCTTTCTGTTTAACCATATTCTTCCATTTGGAGTCATTTCCACCATTTTTCTTTTCTTCTGCGTGTCAATTATCGGAATTGTTCTCTTTTCTTCTTGGTTGTTACTGGCCAGGATAACCGAGAAGATCAGTGGGCATTACTATAATTGCTGATCAAGGTTCGTATAGTAACTTTTTGCTATGCCGAATCATTATTTGCGGCACCTCTGCCCTTTTTGCTTCTCTTTTCGGTTACACGTGACAACCCCTTGTTTTTCTCTGTGCAGTCTTCAGTTTTTTCTCTCCCATGTAGGATTCTATATTTTTGAGCTCCCGCTCTCGTTTTCGAGATGCCGTGCTTTCTTTATCTTTTTATCCTTTTTGTGTTTTTATAAAAGGTGCGCGTAGTGGCGTAGATTTAGTTTATTAATCGTAATTCTGTGATGCCCGACAGTCCTGATTCCATCAAGGTAAGTCCCGACTTACTTCCCTAGCGTGTGTGAGTGTGTATTTGTGTATTTTATGGAATACTATGGTGTCTCGCCTATTAAGTATGTCCATAGTGTGTTTGTTTGTTCCCGTTACTTTTATCTCCTTACCTTTGTCCCTTTTGTGTGGGTATTTTGGTATGGGTTTACTGTGTGGTGTCTCCGCCCGAAGTAAGACCTATACCGTACACCACTTATCTAATTAGTGCCTTCATTATCTTTAGATTGCGTCTTTTCACGCAAGTCTACGAGTTTACCGTATTCCCTTCAACGTAACTTATTATAATGGATATCTTTTGTCTTGTGTTGTGATACCTTTCTCGTAATTATTTTTCATCTCGGTTACTTGCTCCTTTTTATGTTTGGTTATTTACGTCAGATCTACGCGTGCTTTTATTAAAACTCCGTCCTTTTCGGAATCCCTCACCTCCTCTGTTCTTTCCGAGCTATTAGGGTTACCGTTCGCTACTTTGACGGTAGGCCCATTTTTCCTGACTCTCTTGTCTAGCCCTTTGAATCTTTATTTTTCACAATGTAATTTTACTCTTTATGAGTATACCTTTCCCAAATGTGTTCACCCCTTTACCGTTACCTCATATCGATCATGACATTTACGTTTCGGTCATTTCGCCCATTATTTTACCTAATATCACATGTTTGACGTCCACTTAACCTCATTCATAGCATGTAATGCTTCCTCGTCATTCCTTGATGTTATCTCTTTGGTCAATACATTACCTCTCCATTGCATATGCATCGTGTCTGAGTACTTTATTTCGTACGATGATTGGTTCGTTATCTTTATGCAACTTGGCTAGGCCCATGGTTCTTTATAATAACTTGCATTCACAGCGATGTGAATATACGTTCAGTCCAAGCCTCTGAGACAATTCTCCTTTCATTCACCTAGTCCTGTTTCATGGACCCAGCGCTAGACTAAAAGTTGCATGTTTCCACTGCTGCAACATCTTCAAGAAAGTGAGGATCCTTATCAATAGTAAACGGAAGGTCGTTCAAATGGTAGCAGAGCATGGTTCTTGCAAAAATAATTATTCTTAGCCTCACGATCGGATTCATCATAACAAGGCTTCACTGGTTTTCCGTATGATTATTATCATTACAGCGAGGACAGATTAGTTTGGTTACTCCTTGCAAACCACTGCCAAAACAGAACTTTCTTTTTGCGGTTCCAAACATTCACGAAAGACCTGCGAGCTTTATTAACACTTCCAGCATAGAACAGAGGACTGGGAAGCACTCACATGAGAAGGGACATTCACACTAGGGCTGTAGGATCGGGATGCACTATCTTGGACAAGGTTCAGAGCATTAAAGCGAACATTAGTTCCTTGTGAATTAACACCAAGGGAAGTATTAAAAGAGGGAGAGTTATTGCCTAGATTGTTAGATGGTAGTGTTGTCCAACGAACGGGTGTAGTGTTGCCACGTTGCTTACATGCAGGGATATTGGTAGCATTACTTCTCTCATCGATGTCAAACGCTAACTGTGGGAGCATAGATTCCGAAGGCAGTGGAGGTGAAGAATATTGTTTACACAATCGGGAAGTTGCTTCAAATTCACGTCCTTGGACGAGAATGTCTTCAAGATCTATTATCGATGAACTTCGAATGAACTGTTTATATGACGGGTGTAAATTACAATATACAGTATCAATAGTTTCACGTGAAGACAGTGAAACAGGGAGGCGGGATATCAGGGTTCGAATTGCTATAACATAGTCTTCAATGTTTTTGCCGAGTGCCTGAGTGCGCGAGAAAATTTCATTCTTTAAGGCATACTCGAAATCAGATGGAGTGAACCTCTCCTTCAAGGCACTAACAAATATGAACTAAATGGCTATTGAACAAGACGGTACCATTTCAGGGCGTTTGCACATAATAGCATGGGAAGACATTGGATAATACTGTCAGGAACTAAACCATAACATGCACATACTAATTTTGTCAGAGAGTGAGAGAATCTGAACCGTATTCTTCTATTTGTAGTCATTTCCCCCTTTTATCTTTTCTTCAGCGTGTCAATTGTCGGAATTGTTCTCTTTTCTTCTTGGTTGTTACTGGCCAGGATAACCGAGCAGATCAGTGGACATTTCTATAATTGCTGATCAAGGTTCGTTATAGTAACTTTTTGCTGTGCCGAAACATGATAAGCGGCACCTCTTCCCTTTTTGCTTCTCTTTCCGGTTACCAGTGACAACCCCTTGTTTGTCTCTGGGCAGACTTCTGTTTTTCTCTCCCATGTAGGGCTCTATATTTTTGAGCTCCCGCTCTCGTTTTCGAGATGCCGTGCTCCCTTTATCTTTTATCCTTCTTTGTGTTTTTATAAAAGGTGCGCGTAGTGGCGAAGATTTAGTTTATTAATCGTAATTCTGTGATGCCCGACAGTCCTGATTCCATCAAGGTAAGTCACGACTTACTTCCCTACCGTGTGTGAGTGCGTATTTGTGTATTTTATGGAATACTATGGAGTCTCACCTATTTAGTATGTCCATAGCGTGTTTGTTTGTTCCCGTTACCTTTATTTCCTTACCTTTGTCCCTTTTGTGTGGGTATTTTGGCCTGGGTTTACTGTGAGGTGCCTCCGCCCGAAGTAAGACCTATACCGTACGCCATTTACCTTAGTTGTGGCTTCATTATGTTTAGATTGCGCCTTTTCAAGCAAGTCTACGACTTTACCTTATTCCCTTTATCGTAACTTATTTTGATGGATATCTTTTGTTTTGTGTTGTGATACCTTTCTCGTAATTATTTTTCATCTCGGTTACTTGCCCCTTTTTATGTTTGGATATTTACGCCAGATCTACGCGTGCTTTTATTAAAACTCCGTCCTTTTCGAAATCCCTCACCTCCTCTGTTCTTTCCAGGCTATTAGGGTTACCGTTCGCTACTTTGACGGTAGGCCCATTTGTCCTGACTCTCTTGTCTAGCCCTTTTAATTTTTATTTTTCACAATGTAATTTTACTCTTTATGAGTATACCTTTCCCAAATGTGTTTCCCCCTTTACCGTTACCTCATATCGATCATGACATTTACGTTTCGGTCCTTTCGCCCATTATTATACCTAATATCACATGTTTGACATCCACTTAACCTCATTCATAGCATGTAATGCTTCCTCGTCATTCCTTGATGTTATCTCTTTGGTCAATACATTACCTCTCCATTGCTTATGCATCGTGTCTCGGTACTTTATTTCGTATGATATTTGGTTCGTTATCTTTATGCAACTAGGCTAGGCCCATGGTTCTTTATAATTACGGCATTCGGATTGAACTTGCATTCACAGCGATGTGAATGTACGTTCAGTTCACGCCTCTGAGACAATTCTCCTTTCATTCACCTAGTCCTGTTTCATAGGCCCAGCGCAAGACTAAAAGGTGCACGTCTCCAGAACTCTTTCATTCATGCACTACTTGCCCTCTTCTTTTCTTCGGTCCACTTTGGTCCTTGGGCTGTTGGTGCTGCTCTCTCTCTGACAACACTTCCCATTTGTATACATTGTGTCGAAGGACGCTTTTGTCTAAGACGTCTTCTGGGTCGACCTGTGCTTTTACTACATCAATTTTGATTTGCATGATCTAGGGTGTAGTAATCTTGAGCCGCTATATGTATCTAAGAATTTTGTTGGTGAATCTGGTTTGTGGGAGTCTGCTAATGTGACCGTAAAATTTTAGTCGCCTCTTTCTGATGTCTGCTGTGAGGTTGTACAATTTATCTGTGGTGTCTCTGGAGTGAAGCCTGTATCCTTCATCTGTGTGCTTTGGTCCCATTATTATTATTATTATTATTATTATTATTTTATTATTATTATTATTATTATTATTATTATTATTATTATTATTATCATTATTATCATTAATAGGCTACTTCAATTTAGGAACTAGAAGAACAATTAATGCGCTGAACAATTTCATAATATAAATGTTCTACTAAGTCAATTGCAATGTCGGTTGCAGGAAACAGAGCAGTTGTAGTTATTCTGACTGGGGTGAAACGAGCAGTAAATTGGGCTGCATAACCAGTCAGGGGAAGGATGGAGGAACCGACAATGGAACTATAGACTACTCTGTGTGTGCTGTCTAGTCCAGCTCCAGCCACTTCTATGTTGTATTGTGTAGACTTACGTAATAACGCATCATCTTCACTAGACGCGCTCCACGATAGGAAACAGCAGTGGTACCGATTGGAGAACCAATCTTCGAATATGAGTTCTGAAAGTGAATACCTTAGAAGTATGTATTCCAGGATTTTTCTTACCCTCGCTCCAGGAATATTAATCGTCTGTTGTGATTGTTAATTAATTTCTGGTGTTCGGGACATGTTGGTCATTAGCCTCGTGTACTTGGGTGTGTTTTGAACTTGTGTGTTATTCTGTGCTTCTATGATGAATATAGTATTTTGTGTGCCTGCATTAGGGACAGGGGTGGAGGAGTGCATAAGGATTTTGAAATGAGATACTATCCCAGAATTTTCCTGTATGAAGTGTGAAATACCCCGTGTAAAACCACACATTAACGTTGTCAGCGCCAGATTTTTAACCGGCAATCTCCGGACTTGTTACAGGTTTGTGTAGCAATAAGCGCGCACTGGGAAGCATTCACTGAAGATTTTATGGCATGCCGGCAGGCTACTGTACTTACCATGGTACTCAACACTTTGAAATCACCATTTAGAAGAATAAAAACAAACTTGGAAAAAACTACGTCAATATCTAAGGCTGAATGAATTTCTCCCCTCGGAGGAACTTGCGGAAGGATATGCAATTCAAGAATCGGCCTTTCCAGTCACTTAGAACACTCAGACAGCTGAACTGATACGGGAGAAAAATCCCATTCGCTCCCGTGTTATTGATCGACGATGGATTGCGCTGTCAGCTATTTCAGTCTAATGAAAGGCTTTATTATAGAGTCGTTTCTACTATTCCAAAGATTTACTGTGCGGTTAAGACAGTTGATGATAGACTGTTCGATCATAGCCTCGCAAAGTCTCAGAGCTTCGACCAGTGACCATGTTAGTGCCATTTACAGCAAATGATGACAGATGGAATACCTTTTTCATGCCAACTTCTACCAAAAATAGTTATAAACGTCACTTATTTTATTATTATTCAGCAGAAACGTTGGAGATGATTGAGAAAGGTGGGCTTGAAAATTTCAGAAAAAGAAGAGAAAAATGCTTAGGAAAGTCCTGGGCCAAATTATAAAAGATGCATAGAGAAGACTAAGACCAAACAAAGAATTGTACCAGAAAAGTGAAGGTGTGGTTGAACTGATGAAGAAGAGGAGGACACCTCCTGAGAATGGATTGCAACAGTCTGACAAAAAGAATTTTCAATTTTTTCAAGAAGAGAAAGACAGAGCTCAAATGGTTTCTAGAAGTTCGAAAGGACCTAGCCAAGATAGGGGCACAAGAAGATGACTCAGGGAGAAATCTAGACGACTGATTAAGGATTACAGAGGTTTCCAGGAGACGGGGAAGCAGAAAATGACAAAGAAAAGAACCTACACAGAAGAACAGAAGAGGAAACTAGGAGAAAGGATGAGAAGATACTGGCAGAGTGTCAAGGCAGAGAAAGCAAATCATAATTTAAAGACTGTCAAGCGTGGTCCATAGAAGTTCTAGACGAAAATGAATAATTATTATTATTATTATTAAATTACCGACGCTGCGGCTGAGCTGCCATACAACTCACCATCACGCCTCACAGGGAGATACACGGTCAAACGGGATCGAATACTTAACGTGCGACAACTCACAATACCGATATATTTACCTAATTGTGGGGCACTGCTGTCATTATGGGTCGTACTTAGTCACAACTTAACTCAGTAATTAAAACACCCCACCCCCAACTATTAACCTACCAACAAAAATCATCTCACTCAAATTACTCATGTGATACCAAATACAGGCGTACACGTATGTACACCAGGTGAATCAGCTGCCCCTAATAATATTGTTTTATGCAGCCCAACTAGCATTATTATCAGGAAGGTCGATATTTCACTGCTTGTATCCCGTATGGTACCGATGCACTGCAAGCATATCCTGCAAACGATAACACTATTATTTTTCCCACGATGTGACTGCAGACTAATACGAGGGAAAATTCATAGTGCTCAGTATCGTTTGCGGGATATGCTTGTAGTGCATAAGTTCCAAACGGGATGCAAACAGTGAAATATCAACCTTCCTGACAACAACGGGTTCCGCTTTTTGGATCAATGCACGCCATTTCTTGCGATCTAATGCTTCCCGCGAGTTCAGGTTTCTTGATCGTAAATCTGCATTAATAGTGTCCAGCCACCGCAATTTTGGTCTCGCACGCTGTCTCTGGCCGTTGACCGCTAGATGGTAGGCCGAGCCGATGACTGAGCTCTGTGGTGCAAGGACAATGTGTCCATACCAACGAAGTCTTCATTCCTGCATTTTCTCATTGATTGGAGCTACGCCAGCTATATGTCGAATCCTTGTGTAGGGGATATGGTCTGAAGATCTTCGCAGCATCCGCATTTCCATGACATGAAGTGAATGCTCAGCACTTCTAGGTGCTGGCCAACACTAGGTGTCATATAATGCAACTGGACGTCCGACTAACTTTTTCAACCAAATACCAATTTATCCAAATCAAACCCACTTTACATTATAGCCACACCTCCAAAATACACTTTTCGAACAAAAAATTAAAATATTTACCATCAGGAACACCCAAAATGGATCAAAACAAATTCACCAATCACAGCCCAGTACAGACGCCCGCTCAGCCGGCATATTCAAATACAACCAATCACAACTCATCTTTAACACACAGTCCATACAAATCATTAAATCATCATATTTCCCATAGCGAGGCTTATAATATTATTATTATTTTATTTTTAAACAAATTAACCTACTTCAGGTCTTTTCAACAATTTCATACTATCAAACGCCAACCCACTAGAGGTCTGTCTTCCTTCCTTAAGCTAAAACCTAATTTTTAGCCTACTTTCGATTTTTGCAAAAAATGAAAGTAGACTTATGAGATCAACACAGGGCGAAAAAAGTGTGTCTGTCTGTGTGTGTGTATGTGTGTGTGTGAGTCTGTGTGTGTGTGTGTCTGTGTGTCTGTGTGTGTGTGAGTGTGTGTACTCTGAATGTCTGTCCCCCCCCTATCAATTCGAACACGGTGAATGCGAATTGAACGAAATTTGGTACAAAGGTAGCACTAGCAAAGGACACCTCAGTGTCATGTTTTATATCGCCGCCATCTTGACGGAAACGTAATGGCGGCCACAAAAATGTTCAAAGCTTAAATCAAATTACGACTAATCTAATCATCCGATCTCTACCAAATTTTGCAACAACATACCTTTATGGGGGGAGCATCCTTTGACCAAACTAATAAGTCATCAGGGTATTAGTTTGCGGATGGCGGCCATCTTTGTGTGAAAATCGATTCCCCTTATTAATTCGAACACGGTGCAACCGAATGGAACGAAATTTGGTACAGAGGTAGTACTAACAAAAGGCACCTCAGTGTCATGTTTTATATCGCCGCCATCTTGACGGAAACGTAATGGCGGCCACACAAATGTTCAAAGCTTAAATCAAATTACGATTAACCTAATCATCCGATCTCTACCAAATTTTGCAATAACATACCTTTATAGAGGAAGCATCCTTTGACCAAATAACTAGGTCATTAGCCTAATAGTTTGCGGATGGCGGCCATCTTTGTGTGAAAATCGATTCCCCCTATTAATTCAAACACGGTGAAACCAAATGGAACGAAATTTGGTACAGAGGTAGCACTAGCAAAGGGCACCTCAGTGTCATGTTTTATATCGCCGCCATCTTGACAGAAACGTAATGGCGGCCACACGAATGTTCAAAGCTTAAATCAAATTACGATTAACCTAATCATCCGATCTCTACCAAATTTTGCAACTACATACCTTTATGGAGGGAGCATCCTTTGACCAATCTAATAGGTTATTAGCCTAATAGTTTGCGGGTGGCGGCCATCTTTATGTCAAAATTGATTCCCCCTATTAATTCGAACACGGTGGAACCGAATGGAACGAAATTTGGTACAGAGGTAGCACTAGCAAAGGGCACCTCAGAGTCATGTTTTATATCGCCACCATCTTGACTGAAACGTAATGGCGGCCAAACGAATGTTCAAAGCTTAAATCAAATTACGATTAACCTAATCATCCGATCTCTACCAAATTTTGCAGCTACATACCTGTATGGAGGGAGCATCCCTTGACCAATCTAATAGGTCATTCGCCTAATAGTTTGCGGATGGCGGCCATCTTTGTGTCAAAATCGATTCTCCCTATTAATTCAAACACGGTGAAACCGAATGGAACGAAATTTGGTACAGAGATAGCACTAGCAAAGGGCACCTCAGTGTCATGTTTTATATCGCCACCATCTTGACTGAAACGTAATGGCGGCCAAACGAATGTTCAAAGCTTAAATCAAATTACGATTAACCTAATCATCCGATCTCTACCAAATTTTGCAGCTACATACCTGTATGGAGGGAGCATCCTTTGACCAATCTAATAGGTCATTCGCCTAATAGTTTGCGGATGGCGGCCATCTTTGTGTCAAAATCGATTCTCCCTATTAATTCAAACACGGTGAAACCGAATGGAACGAAATTTGGTACAGAGATAGCACTAGCAAAGGGCATCTCAGTGTCATGATTTATATCGCCGCCATATTGACAGAAACGTAATGGCGGCCACACAAATGTTCAAAGCTTAAATCAAATTACGATTAGCCTAATCATCCGATCTCTAGCAAATTTAGCAACAACATACCTTTATGGAGGGAGCATCCTTTGACCAAACTAATAGGTCATCAGCCTAATATTTTGCGGATGGCGGCCATCTTTGTGTGAAAATCGATTCCCCTGATCAATTCGAACACGGTGAAACCGAATGGAACGAAATTTGGTACAGAGGTAGCACTAGCAAAGGGCACCTCAGTGTCATGTTTTATATCACCGCTATCTTGACGGAAACGTAATCGCGGCCACCCAAATGTTAAAAGCTAAAATGTAATTACGACCAACCTAATAATCTAGTCTCTACCAAATTTTGCAACACCATATCTTTATGTGGGAAACATATTCAGACCAAACAGCAAGAACATCAGCCCAATAGTTTGCAGATGGTGGCCAAGTATGTGTGCAAATCAATTCCCCCTATCAATTCAAACACGGTGAAACCGAATTGAACGAAATTTGGTACAGAGGTAGCACTAGCAAAGGGCACCTCATATTCATGTTTAATATCCCTATAGCACGTTGTATTTCAACAAGCTACTACAACCAACATTCAATCATACTCCTTGAAAAGGACAAAGAGTTATAACAATACCCATGCATTTAGGAGAAAGTAGGCTATATGTTCTTTACTGAACATCTTGTTTCAACTCATTTGATTATTATTAATATTACTAAGCTGAAGCTGCTGCAACGCCGGCCATGGTGCACGTTAGCGGCGATCCACGGCGAGTACAACGAAAGTCATAACATCTACAGCATCGGTAGGAGTGTGCACTGGCCCACAATGGCCATCAGGCACATCCTGTTCCGAACTTAACCTGGAACAGATCTGCTACTCTCTATATCATCTTGCACTGCCCCTAAAAATTGATTAATTGCTCTGTATTTAGTCAATTAAACCAACAATCTTCATCCTAGCACAACTCAAGTCACTCACTGCAAACACCCTGGCCATAAGTCACTCATTAGACTAAAGCCAGAGGTAACGTCTAGATCTAGTATTACTACCATTATCTCCACACTTCATGCCATCAAACTAGAGTGAAAGGAGCCCGGTTCACGGGCACCAGACTCTTAATTTTTCACCCTGCATTGCACCTATCAGGTGCTTTGCTTGTCACAGCCTGAGAGTAGTAGGTCTCACCATTGTGCGGTATATCTTTGATTTTAGGTGGATAGGCATCTTCTTATCACAAAAAACACCGGTGATATCTCATCCAAGTCGCATTGATTCGTGCTCGCACATCTTCATTCACAGAGCTGTCGCTATGCAATCGTGAACTTAGGTATCGGAATGTATTTACCTTGGTAAGAGGAGCTCCATTAATACCTATAGTTCCAGGGGATGGAAACGTTTCGAGGTATTCAGTCTTGTGGATGTTCAAACGAAGACCAAATCTTTGCAGACGAACATGCCAAGTCTACCGGGTGAGTTAGCCTAGGTCATTGCGGCATGACTGTTGGCAGTCGCTCTCATCCGGGAGGCGAGGAGGTTCGAATCCCCCCGCCGTCAACCTTGAAGATGGTCTTCTGTGGTTTCCCATCTTCCTTCCAGGCAAATGCCGGGGTTGGTCCTTAACTATAGGCCACAGCCGCTACCTTCCAACTCCTCGACCCTCCCTTCCAACTTTCCTCCCCAACGGTACTTGTAGCTCACCCATTGGGTGTCCGTCTCGAAGCAGCTACAAAACTGGCGAGCCGAACATGTCCTCGGACACTCCCGGCACTAAAAGCCATACTCTAAAAAAATGGCAAGTCTGCACTTGGGTTTCAAGATCTTTACTGTCAGGAAAGTGGGAATAAATCTCTTATTATATCCAAGAATTCTATATTCTGAATAAACAAAACTAATTAAACGGGCTAGAGTGTGAAAATACAAAATACAAAAATACTTAAGGGCTGCTGATTCACCTGGTATAAATGACTACAAAATATTATATACCTTCGGGGTTGAATCTTTGCTTGTGTAATCGGTTGGTGTACGCCTAGAATGAGGGGATTATGTTCGATATTCGCACAGTTATTTCATATTTGACTCTGAAGATTTAAATTTAGGAATATGTAAAGATCTAGGAGGGTGTGATTCATGAAAGATGTGGTTGAGGCAAGAGTTATTACCATTACTCTGCCATTGACACTCCGTGTTGGAGCGTGAAGTTGGTTGTTTGACGACAGTCTTAGCTCCCACGCCACAGGAGACTTATGACTCGACATCCCAGCACGTCTGTTCACTCGAGCTTATAATCGCGGAGTAATGTGGTCGTGCCACGGCTCCGTGAACACAGTTGATAATATTTATTGATACTAGTAATTCACATGGCTGAAAACACGAAAACTGTCATGAATAGGTCTAGCAATAAGACATGGTAGAAAATAGAGCTTTAAATGAGATTAACCCAAAAGCTCTTGCATAATTTCTGACTTCGAAATAAGTCGTGTCTACTAATAGTTTAAGGCCAGTATCTTATTTTCAACAATAACTTCATTGTCTTATAATTTTGTTACAAACTTCACCAAATATTTTATTAGAATAATTTTTGTCATTAAGACACAAAACGATTATGATATGACTTTCAGTTTTTGAGTTTAATTTATTTAATACAATACAATTGGAGTATCGAATAAAATCTCCATTTCTACCTACAGATTAATTTGTGGACACTAAACCAATGGGGTTATCTTATTAATGATTTTTTTTCTAATTTCATGGTTGGTATAGAAACGTTTTGGTACATTAGAGACAAATCCCAAAACTGTTCTTGCCATTTAGCAGTGATTTTGTACTTTTTGCAATCGGTAACAAAATTTAAGCTGATTGATGTTGATAAGCGTTCAATGGTTAATATCCTCTGTGAGGGTTGAGCTATCGCAGGCTAAACTTTCACCAATTTACAGAACAGCTTCATGCCAACAGACTGTCTGCGATATATTGCGTAGGTGCGGGGAAGGAAAGTGATCTGGTATAGGGAACCAATGGAGCTGGAATTCACCGGATTGTTCCAAGATGAAACGCATAGTATATATGTATTCACGTTATATTGGAGCTAATTATCTGAACTGCGCCTCTACATTCATCGAAATAATAGACTAAGGCAATTGCAGAACAGTGGGGATTATAATAATGTAAGAAATGTATTCAGAAAACTGTACGGGAATTGTAACCAACAATGCAACATTTAAAAACTTCGAAGTTATAAAGAGAACGGCAGCTATTAGACACTTTAGGGACGGGATTCTCACGCTTAAATCTAAGTTTGTCCTTCTAAATACAAAAATACTTTAGGTACAGATGATCTCGTAGTTCCGCCCCTTAAAACAACAATATCTAACTAACAAAAATACTTTAGTACTATTCCGAATCACACACAAAAGAGCCATAATTATGAATTCTGTAGTACCTGAAAATACCTAATTGCAGTTTTTATCCATTTATTGTAGTATATTTGAATTTTAGGCCATAATTTTAAAAAGTAAACCTGAAGATAGTGTTTATTCCTAGCTCTAGCTGATTGAGAGAAATCATATCGGCCAGAAAATTCAAATATTCCGAGCACTTTTCTGCTTGTATATTATTGTTTGGTTATTTACAGTGAGGAAAGTGGGAATAAATCTCTTATTATTTCCAAGAATCCAATATTCTGAATAAACAAAACTAATTAAACGGGCTAGTGTGTGAAAATCAAATCACCTGTGACATCCTTGGTTGTATTGAATTTGAATAATTAATATATTTAAGGAGAGCAAATATTGCCTAAAAGTGTGAAATGTTCGGTGATAATTTGATGACGTATCATTATGTAAAATATTTACACTCTCGTTGCAATCAGATTTTCTACTATCAATTAGGCATTAATTTTAAGCATTGAGGAATTCATGTTAACGTTTGCTACACATTAAACATAAAAACCTATTTAAGATCGTATTCTACCTGTTAAAAACCTAAAAGCAATCTATTTTTTGTTTTTGAAAACATAAACCGACAATTTTGAAAACCAGCCCCTAGTCATTATTTTGTCTACTGAACATGCTTGACAAGCCACAACATTATTGCTCACCTGACACGTCCATTTTTCAGTTGTCGAAGTTACTGCACCAATGCCAAGCATGTTTCCGTGAGATACATTTCGCACCGTATACCTCAACAAGCCGGCATGAGTTTTGCAACGGTGAGGTACCCTTTAGAAACCAATATTTAAAGAATATCACACATCACACTACGCATTTCTGCGTTTGATTGTATTTCCGTGCTTGTAGCCAGACATTTTTAAACTAATATTGATAGGGCCAGATGAATGGAACGGAGTTGACTCAGTCTTGTGAGGTAAAATTAACAAGAGGCCGGTTCGATTCCTATCTCAGGCATCCTAGAAGTGGTGAATGACGGTATGATACCTAAATTAACGCAATAGTCACTTCCTACCTATATCCAAGCCTCAATTACAAATACACGCTCTAGTACAATCTTCATAACGACACAGGAAGGGAAATAAGTCATCCATAAACTCTTGTTACCTTAACTTTTGAAAGTCCTAAACAGGGCCGTAGAGAGCGATCACTGGCCCTATAACAAGGCCTTCCGGGTCCCTCCATTCTTATTCAACCTTTGACATAAATTTGGATTTACGGCATTAAGGTTGCTCATTCTTAACCCCGCATCAAAAGCGCAGTGGAAATTAGCTTGGCCGGCTTGAATATGTATTTACTTCGTTGTATCGAAACGTATTCAGGTACCACAAAAATATGCCATACTCTCAGAAATGTATGAAGTAAAGAGTCAATTTTTTCTGAGATTGAATTAGAAACTTTATGCTCCACAAATAGCTCCGGCGCGTTATAAATTGGTTGGTTAGTTCGTCAGTCTAGAGGCTGCGACAACGCGGCCATGTAGCCCCGTGTAGGGTAGAGTTAAGTTACTCCGTGATATCAAGTAACACCGTGATAAAGTGCATTTTCTCTATCACTACGTAGGTTCAATTCCGAAAGTTCTAAGTTTTTACCAACAGATGGCAGTAGAAACCAGGCATCCAGGAAGCCCTTGCGTTCTATCTTGGACCAACTCAATGAAGTTTAAAAAATATATTAACAGAGAGTTGACATTTCTACAAGTGATCCACATCCAGTGAAATCTGTGGTGAAGATTTTGATTTCTTATAAACAGCTGTTTCATTGTATAAGTTTCATGTTAACACCAGTCAGAGGTAAGATGCAGACCATTCGCAAACAAAACTTACATGCATATAGTGTTACGCATGCAAGGTGTGTGAGCTTAGCAATAAGTACGTTTTTCTTAGGTTGGACGCTGAGATGGCACCAAAACGGAATAAAGAGACTCGCTCCTACACAGCTGAAACACTTAAAGGAGCATTGAGGTCGATGAAGGTAGAAGGATGGTCAGTATACAAGGCCAGTAGACGTTTTAATAACCCGTGGAGTACACTAAAAGATTATTGTACAAAATATTCAGGAAGTGCAACCCTTGCAAATATTGGAAAGCCACTCGTTGTATCACCTGAATTTGAAGTGAAGATAATTTGTCAAGATAGACACAATAGATCGGTCTAGGCCTAATTCCAGACCCCAGAACAATGCCGATGATGGTTGTGGTGCGTTGGGTGGCTCCCCAGGCGGATGACACCAAGAGGAAGATTGGAGCCGAATGGATTGATTATCAGTTTTGTAATGTCTGGTACCGATAATATCTATTTTATGTGTGATAGGTGTAAGGAATCTGATAGTGACTAAAGAGACTTAAGATATGTTTAATAGAATGTGTTTTTTCTATTTAAAAAACTGTGTAGTGAAATGTTTCAATATGGCCAATATGGGGTAATAAAAACTTATAGTCTACATACAATTTGAACACTTTTATTACATTAAACATTAGTTTTCACGATTAAAAAGTGCACTGAATAGTGAACACCGTGCTATCACGGAGTAACTTGAACACTATCACGGCGTTACCTACTTCTACTTCAGGATTTTGTTAGTTAATACCTCGAAATAACTTATGAATATTTGTAAGATATATGCCAGAAATGTTCCGTAGGGTATCCCTCTTAAACATGAAACGAATTGAAATAACTGAAATCTAAAATTTCTGAAACAGTAACAACAACAAAAACTTAGTATCACGGAGTTATTTAACTTTACTCTACTTTGGGTGTGTGTAGAATCTGTCTGATAACCGGTGTTAATTGTGATGGCTGTATTAGAGTGTGTTATGTGTAATTCAGGTGAGGACTGCAGACGATCAATTTCAAGTAATTCATACTTTTGATTCCAAATGCTATCGTCAATGACACCTAGCTGTGAACTCGACTACTAGATGCCACCACAACCGACACCTGGCGATGAACGTTGAAACTTAATAGATCGTTAATCAAATCTAACCTACAAATTTAGCTTCACTCTTTTATATGCCATAAATCTATGCCATGGACCGGCTGGCTTTACTTCCCCTCCGAAGCAAGGCATACTGAGGGATTCTTAACGATCTTAAAAAATCCGACGACTTCAGTCGGTTTTGAACGCGCGATCTTGGGGACAGAAGCTCAGCATGCTACCCACAAGGCCACCGAAACCACCAAGTTATAAATTAAATGGACAACTCTGGCAACTTCACCATTTCCAAACAAGAAAATCGAAAAACACGATGGCTATTTATAAAATTATATGTTCACTTTGTAATGTTTTGGATACTATTCACTGGCTGTATTTACATCGAACGGAGTCATATCAGAATAGTTCATAATAAGTTTTGATATTAAATTAAATAATGTAGTCCACCTTAAATCCTTGTACTATCTCGGACCACTCAGCAAATCCGGGCCTCTCCCTCTTGTCGGGCCTAGTCCTATGCATGTGCAAGCAGAGATTGTGCCCACGCTTGTGCTTAATACTTCCTTCTTTTTTTTGCAAGCCATCGAGACTTTAATGACACCGTGTGTTAAATGAGGTGGGTGAGGAGGTCTGTAATTACAGCAGTATATAGCGAGAGTTTCGGGCGTGAAGAAAGAGCTGATCGTAAAGTTGGGGCCTCTCATGTGTGGCTTATGGTTTTATTTGGTCTACATCACATTGTTAGTGCAAGGACCGTGGTCCGTGCCGCAGGGGTGTACAACCTTGCACGGCCCAGCCACACTTCGTAAAGCACGGCTACGTCCCCCCACTTTTCATATATGAATTGCAGCCGAATGGCCAAAGCAGGGTAATTTAATTGAAATCCAGTGGACTCCCTACAAGTTCAATTTCAAGTACAGTATTTCCAACTTTCGCTACCAGGTGATACTGTCACTAACACCTAGCGGTGAACGTTGTAACTTAAAGAGCGTTTCTATCCAGCCAAATATAACCTACATATTTTGCTACACACCACCAATAATTGCAGTGACAGGTTCTTTTACATGCCATAAATCTATGACATGAACCCGCCGGCTTTACTTCCCCTCTAAAGGAAGGGATACTGAAGGATGTTAACGCTCTTAAAATCCGATGACCTCAGCCGGGTTTGAACCCGCGATCTTGGGCATAGTAGTTCACCATGCTACCGACTACGCCACTGAATCTGACGTCCCCCCTCTTTGTGTGTTGTTGTTGATTCTCTGGGGAATTTGCGACATTATTGTCACGTAACCCCGTGTACTTGGGTGTGTGTAGAATTCGTCTGATTACATGTGTCACTTTTCTTTTGTCGTGTGGCGTCCTGAGAGGCTGAGTGCAGGTCTTTCTTGTTGACGCCCGTGGGCGTGTGTCACTGTAATGTCTGTATTAGTGTGTGTATTTGTATTTCAAGTAAGATTTAGGTAGGAAGCGGCCGTGGCCTTTAAGTTAGGTACAGTCCCGTCATTTGCCTCGAGTGGAAGTGGAAAACCACGGAAAACATCTTCCAAGATGGCTAAGGTAGAAATATAACCCGCCCCTTTTCAATTTTGCCCCACGAGGCCTAGTGTACCCCGCTCCAGGCCTCAGACCAGAATTAAATTTCTTGGTAGAGTCGGGAATCGAACCTGGGCATCCATAGTGCCAACTGAGAATGTTAGCCACTACGCCACGAGGTGGCCCTGAATTATTAAGGCCAGGGATAGGGGTAGGTGACCCCGGGACTTCAAATAAGGTACCATCTCTGCATTTACCCTGGGTGAAACTACAGTCCAGAAGGCTGCTACTAACATAGTGATTAGTTCCTGCAATGTTCAAACGAGAAAGTCCAGCACTGAAGTGTGCCTTAAACACTACGGCTACACTAGAAGGTATAAATATATACTGGTTATTAAAGCAATCAAGTTATATGCTAGTTATCGTTACGTATCAAAGAGAAATAAAATTGGACTAAAGTAAGAGTTCATTATGAAAAATAACTGAGTACAGTAACAATGGTTCTGAAGCAACCCAAAGTGGAGGATTGTGTTCTATGGTCATTTAACAAGACTGAGCCCAATGCGATTGACAATCAAAATCTTTATTTACTTTCTGGGTAGGAAAACCAAGGCAGCGTGGTTCACAGAGGTGGAAAAGGATTCAAAAGAAGTAGAAAATACATACAACGATATTAATATACGTATGCCTCTTAAGATGAAACTAAAACAACACCTGAGTTTCCAGGAAAAGCCTAACGCTTGGTGTCCATGATTTGCCATTTTAGTGTGTGTCACCATGACGCCAACGCGTAAGAGTCGTTAATACACAAAATATTCAAAAGTGGAATAATAAAATTAAAAATCATAAAGTAGTAAGATTCAGCGACGAACCTGGAACGAGTCGGCAACAAGATCAAGACGATGTAATCATTTAGCGATCAACAACTACACACGAACTACTTCAAAGAAACGCGCAAACTTCTCCAACAGAAGACGAAGACAGACGATAACCGTATGGTTTCGTTCAAACAATACATGGGCATCAAGCGTTAGACCACATCCTTTGTCGTATATACATCACTAAATTTATCACTACGAGTTCTAGCGTTGACCCGTACATGGCCAAATCAAAATCGAAACATCTACTTCCGTTTTTACTGACAAGTCATGCACACCAAGCGTTAGACCACATCCTTTGTCGTATGTAGTTCACTAAATGTATCACTACGAGTGCTAGCGTTAGCCCATACAAGGCCAAATCAAAATAGAAACATCTACTTCCGTTTTTACTGACAAGTCACGCACACGAAGCGTTAGACCACATCCTTTGTCGTATGTAGTTCACTAAATGTATCACTACGAGTGCTAGCGTTGACCCGTACGTGGCCAAATCAAAATAGTAACATCTACTTCCGTTTTTACTGACAAGTCATGCACACCAAGCATTAGATCACATCCTTTGTCGTATGTACTTCACTAAATGTATCACTAAAAGTTCTAGCGTTGACCCATACAGGGCCAAATCAAAATAGAAACATCTACTTCCGTTTTACTGACAAGTCATGCACACCAAGCGTTAGACCACATCCTTTGTCGTATGTAGTTCACTAAATGTATCACTACGAGTGCTAGCGTTGACCCGTAAGTGGCCAAATCAAAATAGTAACATCTACTTCCGTTTTTACTGACAAGTCATGCACACCAAGCATTAGATCACATCCTTTGTCGTATGTACTTCACTAAATGTATCACTAAAAGTTCTAGCGTTGACCCATACAAGGCCAAATCAAAATAGAAACATCTACTTCCGTTTTACTGACAAGTCATGCACACCAAGCGTTAGACCACATCCTTTGTCGTATGTAGTTCACTAAATGTATCACTACGAGTGCTAGCGTTGACCCGTACGTGGCCAAATCAAAATAGTAACATCTACTTCCGTTTTTACTGACAAGTCATGCACGCCAAGCGTTAGACCACATCCTTTGTCGTATGTAGTTCACTAAATGTATCATTACGAGTGCTAGCGTTGACCCGTACATGGCCAAATCAAAATAGAAACATCTACTTCCGTTTTACTGACAAGTCACGCACACCAAGCGTTAGACCACATCATTTGTCGTATACACTTCACTAAATGTATCACTACGAGTTCTAGCGTTGAACCATACATGGCCAAATCAAAATAGTAACATTTACTTCCGTTTTTACTGACAAGGCATGCACACCAAGCGTTAGACCACATCCTTTGTCGTATACACTTCACTAAATGTATCACTACGAGTTCTAGCGTTGACCCATACATGGCCAAATCAAAATAGTAACATCTACTTCCGTTTTTACTGACAAGGCATGCACACCAAGCGTTAGACCACATCCTTTGTCGTATGTACTTCACTAAATGTATCACTACGAGTTCTAGCGTTGACCCGTACATGGCAAAATCAAAATAGAAACATCTACTTCCGTTTTTTACTGACAAGGCATGCACACCAAGCGTTAGACCACATCCTTTGTCGTATGTAGTTCACTAAATGTATCACTACAAGTTCTAGCCTTGACCCGTACATGGCCAAGTCAAAATCGAAACATCTACCACCGTTTTTACTGACAAGGCATGCACACCAAGCGTTAGACCTCATCTTTTGTCGTATGTAGTTCACTAAATGTATCACTACAAGTTCTAGCGTTGACCCATACATGGCCAAATCAAAATAGAAACATCTACTTCCGTTTTTACTGACAAGTCATGAACACCAAGCGTTAGACCACATCCTTTGTCGTATGTACTTCACTAAATGTATCACTACAAGTTCTAGCGTTGACCCGTACATGGCAAAATCAAAATAGAAACATCTACTTCCGTTTTTACTGACAAGGCATGCACACCAAGCGTTAGACGACATCATTTGTCGTATGTACTTCACTAAATGTATCACTACAAGTTCCAGCCTTGACCCATACATGGCCAAATCAAAATAGAAACATCTACTTCCGTTTTTACTGACAAGTCACGCACACGAAGCGTTAGACCACATCCTTTGTCGTATGTAGTTCACTAAATGTATCACTACGAGTGCTAGCGTTGACCCGTACATGGCCAAATCAAAATAGTAACATCTACTTCCGTTTTTACTGACAAGTCATGCACACCAAGCATTAGATCACATCCTTTGTCGTATGTACTTCACTAAATGTATCACTAAAAGTTCTAGCGTTGACCCATACAAGGCCAAATCAAAATAGAAACATCTACTTCCGTTTTACTGACAAGTCATGCACACCAAGCGTTAGACCACATCCTTTGTCTTATGTAGTTCACTAAATGTATCACTACGAGTGCTAGCGTTGACCCGTACGTGGCCAAATCAAAATAGTAACATCTACTTCCGTTTTTACTGACAAGTCATGCACACCAAGCATTAGATCACATCCTTTGTCGTATGTACTTCACTAAATGTATCACTAAAAGTTCTAGCGTTGACCCATACAGGGCCAAATCAAAATAGAAACATCTACTTCCGTTTTACTGACAAGTCATGCACACCAAGCGTTAGACCACATCCTTTGTCGTATGTAGTTCACTAAATGTATCACTACGAGTGCTAGCGTTGACCCGTAAGTGGCCAAATCAAAATAGTAACATCTACTTCCGTTTTTACTGACAAGTCATGCACACCAAGCATTAGATCACATCCTTTGTCGTATGTACTTCACTAAATGTATCACTAAAAGTTCTAGCGTTGACCCATACAAGGCCAAATCAAAATAGAAACATCTACTTCCGTTTTACTGACAAGTCATGCACACCAAGCGTTAGACCACATCCTTTGTCGTATGTAGTTCACTAAATGTATCACTACGAGTGCTAGCGTTGACCCGTACGTGGCCAAATCAAAATAGTAACATCTACTTCCGTTTTTACTGACAAGTCATGCACGCCAAGCGTTAGACCACATCCTTTGTCGTATGTAGTTCACTAAATGTATCATTACGAGTGCTAGCGTTGACCCGTACATGGCCAAATCAAAATAGAAACATCTACTTCCGTTTTACTGACAAGTCACGCACACCAAGCGTTAGACCACATCATTTGTCGTATACACTTCACTAAATGTATCACTACGAGTTCTAGCGTTGAACCATACATGGCCAAATCAAAATAGTAACATTTACTTCCGTTTTTACTGACAAGGCATGCACACCAAGCGTTAGACCACATCCTTTGTCGTATACACTTCACTAAATGTATCACTACGAGTTCTAGCGTTGACCCATACATGGCCAAATCAAAATAGTAACATCTACTTCCGTTTTTACTGACAAGGCATGCACACCAAGCGTTAGACCACATCCTTTGTCGTATGTACTTCACTAAATGTATCACTACGAGTTCTAGCGTTGACCCGTACATGGCAAAATCAAAATAGAAACATCTACTTCCGTTTTTTACTGACAAGGCATGCACACCAAGCGTTAGACCACATCCTTTGTCGTATGTAGTTCACTAAATGTATCACTACAAGTTCTAGCCTTGACCCGTACATGGCCAAGTCAAAATCGAAATATCTACCACCGTTTTTACTGACAAGGCATGCACACCAAGCGTTAGACCTCATCTTTTGTCGTATGTAGTTCACTAAATGTATCACTACAAGTTCTAGCGTTGACCCATACATGGCCAAATCAAAATAGAAACATCTACTTCCGTTTTTACTGACAAGTCATGAACACCAAGCGTTAGACCACATCCTTTGTCGTATGTACTTCACTAAATGTATCACTACAAGTTCTAGCGTTGACCCGTACATGGCAAAATCAAAATAGAAACATCTACTTCCGTTTTTACTGACAAGGCATGCACACCAAGCGTTAGACGACATCATTTGTCGTATGTACTTCACTAAATGTATCACTACGAGTTCTAGCGTTGACCCATACATGGTCAAATCAAAATAGAAACTTCTACTTACGTTTTTACTGACAAGGCATGCACACTAAGCGTTAGACGACATCCTTTGTCGTATGTACTTCACTAAATGTATCACTACGAGTGCTAGCGTTGACCCGTACATGGCAAAATCAAAATAGAAACATCTACTTCCGTTTTTACTGACAAGGCATGCACACCAAGCGTTAGACGACATCATTTGTCGTATGTACTTCACTAAATGAATCACTACGAGTTCTAGCGTTGACCCATACATGGTCAAATCAAAATAGAAACATCTACTTCCTTTTTTACTGACAAGGCATGCACACCAAGCGTTAGACGACATCCTTTGTCGTATGTACTTCACTAAATGTATCACTACGAGTTCTAGCGTTGACCCGTACATGGTCAAATCAAAAGAGAAACATCTACTTCCGTATTTACTGACAAGGCATGCACACCAAGCGTTAGACGACATCCTTTGTCGTATGTACTTCACTAAATGTATCACTACGAGTGCTAGCGTTGACCCGTACGTGGCCAAATCAAAATAGTAACATCTACTTCCGTTTTTACTGACAAGTCATGCACACCAAGCGTTAGACCACATCCTTTGTCGTATGTAGTTCACTAAATGTATCATTACGAGTGCTAGCGTTGACCCGTACATGGCCAAATCAAAATAGAAACATCTACTTCCGTTTTACTGACAAGTCACGCACACCAAGCGTTAGACCACATCATTTGTCGTATACACTTCACTAAATGTATCACTACGAGTTCTAGCGTTGAACCATACATGGCCAAATCAAAATAGTAACATTTACTTCCGTTTTTACTGACAAGGCATGCACACCAAGCGTTAGACCACATCCTTTGTCGTATGTACTTCACTAAATGTATCACTACGAGTTCTAGCGTTGACCCATACATGGTCAAATCAAAATCGAAACATCTACCACAGTTTTTACTGACAAGTCATGCTCACCAAGCGTTATACCACATCATTTGTCGTATACAGTTCACTAAATGTATCACTACGAGTTCTAGCGTTGACCCATACATGGCCAAATCAAAATAGAAACATCTACTTCCGGTTTTACTGATAAGTCATGCACACCAAGCGTTAGACCTCATTCTTTGTCGTATGTAATTCACTAATTATATCACTACAAGTTCTAGCGTTGACCCATACATGGTCAAATCAAAATAGAAACATCTACTTCCGTTTTTACTGACAAGTCATGCACACCAAGCGTTAGACCTCATCCTTTGTCGTATATACTTCACTAAATATATCACTACAAGTTCTAGCGTTGACCCATACATGGTCAAATCAAAATCGAAACATCTACTTCCGGTTTTACTGACAAGTCATGCACACCAAGCGTTAGACCACATCCTTTGTCGTATGTAGTTCACTAAATTGATGTAAAATGTATTATTTCTTTTCTGTTTTGTTATCCTATAATCTTAGTTCCCAAGTATACCGACAGTAGTGGCTACGCGGGCTAATGCGCTGCGTTAGGTCAAGGGGCCAAGCTCTCTGCTGACTCGGTAGACGCGTGGATTCGAGCCCCACCGTCGGCTGTCCTCGAAATGGTTTTCCGTGGTTTCCCATTTTCAACACCAGGCAAATGCTGGGACAGTACAGTACCTTCTGACAGGCCACGGCCGCTTCCTTCCACATCCTTGCCCAGTTTTATTCATCTTCATCCATTCCATCTCTCATCCCGACGCGCAGGTCGCCCACGGGCGTCGACTAGAAAGACCTGCACTCGGCCTCTCAGGAGGCTACACGAAAAAAAAATCCCAAGTCAAGTTTTGAACATTAAGTTCCCAGTCTGGAGGACTAGATACGTGATTTTTTTAATTTAATTCCTGTAAACAACAATGTTTTACGTATCCTTGACTTCTTATACCTGACTATGTAGTTAATATTAAAATATGACACGATTTTTCACTGTCTTTCCTGCCACTATGTTTATAGATTTTGTGGCCGCCCGCTTATTTCCATTTTAAACGATCCGTCCCAACGGGGGATCCGATCGAGTTACTTCTAAACAGGTTCCAAACCCTTGCCTGCTTACATGTGCCAAATCTTTACGACTAGAGCTTGCCGTCGTAAACACGGTTTGGTCTCTCGAAATGAAGAGACAAAGACTGCCTTTTATTTGATTGCAAGCGGCGTGTTTACGTTTGTCTCGAGCTCGGTATGTCTCGTCGGAGATATCATCAGCCTCCCATTCGGTCCAGGGTGACGAGTGCTGAACATCTTTGAACAACACGTAGCAGATGGTACTGAGTCGTAGCTTACTACTACACAAGGAGAAAACATGTCATCCTGCCCACACCGGTAGGTCCGTATAGAAGACTAGGTAGCTGCTCGCTCGGTGATTTCATCAGAGCTAGGCATCTTGGTAGACTGACTACCTTTTATTAATTGTTGTTGATCAACTATCAAATTTTTTTTATCAAATGTCTATGCATATATATTGATATTTGAAAATGTCTTTCCATATACTGTATCTTGAAATATCTAGAATAAATGCATTACAAATGCGTGTTGTCGCAAATGAAATGCAAATTCCAATCTCTAAACTCTATCTCTAAATGTATTCTAGAAGTGTGTTAATAAGGTATATGTCTCTTAGGAGGGGAAGTAAAGCCGGCGGTCAAATGGTATAGATTTATGGCGTGTAAAAGAACCTTCCATTAATTACACTTGTGTGAAGCTAAATTATAAGTTATATTTGGCTAACGCTCTTAGGTTCCAACGTTCGTCGCCAGGAGCCGACTGTGGTGGCATCTAGTAACCAAATTCAGAACTAGTTGTCGTTGACGGTGGCGTTTGGTAGCAAAATTGGGAACTACTTGAAAATTGAATGTCTGCAGTCTTTACTTGAATTAAAAACAGATAACACACACTAATACAGCCATCACAATTAACACCGGTTATCAGACAGATTCTCCACACTCCCAAAGTACACGGGGCTACATAACCACGTTGTCGCTGCCCCTAAACTGTGAAACCAACCAACCATCTTTTAGGTACAGTTAGATCCTTCTTTAAATGACGGAACCTTTCAGGGGCCGCGCGATGGGTGTATTAGGATGACTCACGGCCAGATAACTATCATGTACCGATTACAAAACAGCGGTTCTAGAAGCCCTGGGTATTGCCATAGCATTGATTACATACGCATCTGGCAAGATACAGTACCTTAGTTGTTGAGAGAGTTAAGAAGTGTGATGAAGTACTGCAGCCTATCTCGTATTCCGTGAACTTGTTTAGGTATAGATAAAGAAGACAATTTTCTTAGTGGAAATGTATCTTCTTTAGCAGTATTGCTTTACATAAGTTCGTAAATTTTAGCGCCGTACGATGTTTACTTGTGGGGGGAACCTCAAACAAAGGTGTACAGAAACAATCGCGTACTATGGAAGCTCTTGAGAACGAAATAACTGCACTGATACGAAATATCAGTCAGGATGAAATATGTGAATTACAGAGAGTGTACCAAAACTTCCTACGTCGATGCAATGTGTGTCTAGAAATTGAGGGACAGCATTTCCAGCAACAACTCTGAAATTATTTTAAATAATGGTGATTATTAAATACGTTGAAATGTGTAAATGTCTTATACTAGTTGGGCGCTACGCTGCTGCTAGTGGCAGTGCCTTGCTCGACAGGTACCTACGCACAGTTGCACGCCCGCGATGCGCTTCTTGCGAGGTCCCGCCATTTAGAGGACTTCGCTGTAATAGGGCGTTAAAATAATTTGTAACTGCCCACCCCAACTAATTGGACATAATCATGTTGACCGACTAAAAAGCAATTTTGTTAATGCTCTGATGCGTACCCTTACCAACCCGAAACATATTGGGTACATTAATGCATAGTACTTCGTTTCTTCCCTATTTTCATTTATGAAAAAAATAGGTTTATGAGAACGCCTTTTGTCCGTGTGTGTTTGTGTGTGTGTGTGTGTACGTATGTGTGTATCTGTGTGTGTGCCCCTCCCCCTCCCCCCCCCCCTAATGAAATCTAAATGGCTGGAGCGATTCCAATGAAACTTCGTAAGGTCATAGTACTATATCATCCGATCCCTTCAAATTTTATTACGTCTCACTAATCCAACACGGCGGCTGTGCGAAATATTTCACCGACATTCTATATCTCCGAACCAATACTGATAACACCCTGACATTTTGTACGGTGATAAAGGGCACTACTACAAGTTTGGCTATGTAACTTTCAAAAACCTGTTGAGTACGAAACTAACATGGCGGCCAAGCAAAATTGAAACATTTAAATAATTTTTCTCATGATTTAATTATCCGAGCGTAGTGAAACAAGGTCCAGGAAATGTTTATGCACATTGTAATGCATTGACATTTAATTTAGTTAAATTGTTTACATAACCTCGAGATGGCGACTGTGCGAAATTTTAAATATAAGTTTTAATTTCTTGGGTCCTAAACATACGATTGAAGTCAACATTTGAATAATGAACCTACGCAATAATTGTCATCTAACAGTACATAACTCTACGGCTTACATATATTAAAATCCAACATAGCGACGATCCGAAATATTTAGACGGTTTTCAATATCTGCTAATCTATGATAGCAATCAAACTGAAATGTTGTGTGTTGATAAAGGCTATGAACATAAGTTCACCTATGGGATTTTCAATAACCTTATGAGCACAAATCCAACATGGCGGTGACGCGAAATGTAAATACTGAAACGGACGTTTCTCGCGATTTAACCATTCGAGCGCAGTGAAACTTGGTACGGTAAATGCTTATACTAGTTTTAATCCACTGACATAGAATTTATTTCAATTGTTTTCATAGCCAAAGATGGCGGCTGAGCTTAATGTTAAAATCTCGTTTTTATATCTTGTGTACTAATCATGCTATTGAAGTTTGGATAATATATCTACGCAATAATCTTCATGTAATAGTACATAACTTTCTGGCCTACATATATAAAAATCCAACATGGTCACCATCCGAATTATTTAGATGGTTCTCAATATCTACGAATCTATACCAGCAATCAAAGTGAAATTTGGTATGTTGATAGAGACAATTAACATAATTAGGATATATTAAAATAGGCTGTTTAGTTTTGCATGGTACTGCTGACGTTGCCAGGCTCATAATACAGTATATTGGTAAATATCTGCCAAGTGACGTGTATTATGTGAAGGGGCGAGACACTGTTGTAACTTGACAGCAAGTGTGTCACTTCTGACGTGACACTGACCAGGCCAGCTCGGGTAGAGATAAGGCGCGACCAACGAGCTAGAGAAAGGTATACCTTTCTCTAGCTCGTTGGGCGCGACACTAGAGACACTAACCAGACGAGGGGCGGCAGCTGTCACCTCTGACCTCTTCTCCACAATCCCGAGTCACGTCGTCACATTCCACACCGCGGACAAATACTGTAGAACTATCAGCACCTGTTATGATCTTACACAGGTCAATAAAGGAGCACTTTCCTGTCCCACCCTCCCCGCAGGGGCAGATGACCTCGCTGTTTTGCCCCTTAAGGGAAGTCAGCTCAGGGGGAGGGTCAAATTTTGCTTTATTAAGTTTCAAAACTATTTAGTGTAGGCCTATTTTTGTTTGTTTTGTAGACGAAACTCTATTTCATATTTTGGTATAAAACTAACTAGCGGACCCGTGCATGTTCATAAACAACTCTTTCCCCAATAGGTTTATAATGAGAGACTTAAGTAAAAAGGTGTTTATTTCAACCAAATGATTATATCACAATATTTACATTTCAGTTAGAATTCCAAGTTCTACGTTCCCTAACTTAAGAAGCCAATCACTGAAACTTGGATCATCATAACTAGGGTTCGTAAGTTTAAGACCTAAAGACGTACAAAATATGCAAGCAAATATGCCCTAAAAACTAGCTAAATATGACCTAAAAACTATAAAATATGACCTAAAAACTTTAAATATGACATGAATTTTTTGAATAATTAGAGTCAAGGATCATGTAAGTATAAGAGATTTCTCACTTTTGGTTATAGAATTTCCGAGAGAGAACACCGCCTGAGGCTATGGATTGTACTTGCAAGTCTGGCAACATAAAAAGTAAAACGCCATATGAATGTAGCCTTTATTACGCGTAATTGAACAGTATGTTCTGCGGTGAGTTATTGATTATTGATGATGATAATAACACAAACATAATTGCGCCTTTCGCTAGGCGCTGAAATATACGTCCAGATATGTATATATATATATCAATGTTGGCAATAGATTTGTCACGAAGGACACAGTTATGCCGTTCAAGAGCTAATTCACCTTTAGGCTAATTAAAAATGCTCTCCTACTCTACATAATTGTTGGGATATTCGATGAATATAAAGAAAACTGTCCAAATGCAAACACTATATTGCCATAACCTCACTTTTTGCCTAGCATGCCGGCTGCCACCCACCCCTCCCCGTAGCCCTAAACCACAAATTTTATTGCAATGCAAAGGAGAATGGGTAAGAAAACAAACAAGAGACGAAATGCACACATTTATTCTCTATATATTTTTATTCGAGAGTAGGCCTAGTCAACATTGCCCACTGGTCAACACCAGGCAGATGAAAATTGCCGTATTGTTCTTACTATCATTATAATTCTTACATCCCGGTGCGTGGCAATTTTTCCTCCCTTGCAGTTGCATTATTGACTCAATTAAATTCAAATAAATAATCAAAATACTGAACAAATCAAAACAACCAACAACACCACGAGAAACATCAATCAAAACAGTCTATTCCCGCTTCCGCCAGTCGATTTGATGTGAACGTTCAGGAGTGGCAACTACGGAACCTTAGTGCTAAAATTAATTCTTCATTGGTTGGCAGAACATCCAGTACAGGGCCTTATTCCGACCCACGCGCTCCCTATTAACTGTCATCCCCCTGGTTAGAGTAGTCTATCACTAACATACGGTAAATGCTAAATGACGTCCGTAGAGGAGCGTCTGCTTGGAATCAGGTCTTCTAAACCTGCTATCTGCCTGTTCCGGGAAAAGAAAGAAAAATATATCCACTACACTATTCGGAAATCCCGTGTTTGAAACTCGAGGCAGATAACACGTACCTTGTTAACGACGCCTCAATTTAAACAACAATGCTGAAAATATAACCAAATATGACCTTATATCACTAAAATATGACCTAATATGACCAAAACATTAAAAATGGCTGAAATATGCATTTATAGGTAACATCAAATTGCTTTAAACGTGGTCAGAGACCCGTCAATCAAACTTATTCTTCTGATTTCGGGTCAAATGGGCTCGGGAAAAAAATATTACCTTTTCCTTAACATCCGAACCTTAATCATAACGCTGACCAGTAGTTGTTCGATATTTATAAAATTATACGATTTGAGTACTCATTCCTTTCATTTAACTTACTGTTTCTGAAATCCATGCAAAATGATAAAGGAAAGACCTCAGAATGTTAAAATGACACGAAACAGGCGGCACAGCGGCCAAACTGTGAAATGGACAGCAATAATGGAGCGTATTTTCCTACAGCAACAGTATCTGCTAATCGCACACTTCGTACATTTTTTAAAGTCTTTTTTTTTCTTCTAGAAATTATAGATATTAATGAAATTAGACTGCAATTCGTCACTGTTAATGTCTATTTTCTTTCATTTGAATGCTCATTTGTCACGATAGGTCGCTTGTGAGCACCGCAGGAGGGATCTATACTACTGAAATAATACGTATGATGATGCCATCATAAGCGTAAAGAAAGTTAGTTAGTTAGTTAGTTTGTTATTGTTGTTTTACAGGGAGGAACTGAGAGGTTATCTGACCCTAGCATAAAGAAAGTGTAGCCTACAAGTGTTTGTTGTGATAGTAAATAGCATATTTCAGACCAAGCCAGGGAATTGAAACTCCGATTGTTAAATTTATGAATTATATAGCCTAATGTTTCTGCACTTTTGACCGAGTTTTTCAGGAACAGGTAGAGAGTTGAAATTTTCACCATTTCTTTATCATTATTATATGTCTGTTGTTTAGTAGCCAAGTATTATACAACACTAAAAATATAATTTAAGCGCAAAACATTTCCCCCAAAAATAAACCTTCATTTAAAAAACATATATAGCCTAGTGGTATAACAATAAGCTAACAAGTAGTTCCGTGAAGAACTATACAGCCTATTTTCATATATCCTACTTATGTTAACTACCACTATCAACATAGAAAATTTCAGTTTGATTGCTGTAATAGATTCATAGATATTGAGAACCGACTAAATATTTCGGATGGTCGCCATGTTGGATTTTAAATATGTAGGTCCTAGAGTCATGTACTGTTACATGAAGATTATTGTGTAAGTGTAGTGTTCAAACTTCAATCGCATGATTAGGACGCAAAAAGTAGCAAGGAGATTTTAAAATTTCGCACAGCTGCCATCTTGTGGTTATGGAAACAATTGAAATAAATTAGATGCCAGTGGATTAACATTCGTATAAGGATTTACTGTACCAAGTTTCACTGTACTCGGATGGTTAAATTGCGAGAAACGTCCATGTGAATATTTATAATTCGCGTCGCCGCCAAGTTGGATTTGTGATCACCAGGTTATTTAAAGTCCTATAGGTGAACTTAAGTTCATACCCCCTATGAACATGAAAAAAATCAGTTTGATTGCTATAATAGATTCGTAGATATTCAGAGCCGTCTAAATATTTCGGATGGTCGCCATGTTGGATTGTTAAATGTATAGGCCATAGAGTCATGTACCAATAAAGGAAAATTATTGCTTAGGTTCATTATTCAAACTTTCACTTCGATCGCATGATTACGACACAAGAAATAAAATCTTAATTTTAAAATTCGCACAGCCGCCATCTTGAGGTTATGTAAACATTTGAACTAAATTAGATACCAGTGCATTACACTGTGTATAAACATTTCCTGTACCAGATTTCATTGCGTTTGGAACATTAAATCGCGAGAAAGGTCTATTTAAAAGTTTCAAATTCGCTTGGCCGCCATGTTCGTTTTGTAGTTAACCGGTTTTTGAAAGTCTTATAGATGAACTTCCAGTAGTGCCCTTTATCTCCGTACACAATTTCAGGGTGATACCGCTAATAGTTTCAGAGATATAGAATGCCGATGAAATATTTCGCACAACCGCCATTTTGTGGTTATGTAAACAATTGAACGAAATTAGATGTCGGTGCATTACAATGTGTATAAACATATACTGTACCAAGTTTTATTGCGTTTGGTTGGTTAGATCGCGAGAAACGTCTATTTAAAAATCGTAAATTCGCGTAGCCGCCATGTTGGTTTTGTAGTTACCAGTTTTTCAAATGTCACATAGATGAACTTCTAGCAGTTCCCTTTATCACCGTAATAAATTCCAGGGTGATATCGGGAATAGGTTCGGAGATATTGAATGCTGGTGAAATATTTCGCATAGCCGCCATGTTGGATTGGTGAGACGTAACAAAATTTGAAGGGCACGGTCGGGGTCGCCCGGAATAGTGCTATGAACCTACCGAGTTTCACTGAAATCGCTCCAGCCGTTTAAAGGTTATTAGGGGACACACACACACACACTTCTCACACACACACACACACACACGCACACACAGACACACGGACAAAAGGTGATCTCATAAGCCTATTTTTTTTTTCAAAATTGAAAATAGGCTATAAATTAGCTATTTTACTAGGATGAATAGAAATATATACTGGGTGAGTAAGCTGCCGTAAATAATAGTGTTTAATGCGGCCCCAATAACGCGTATTGTCAGGAAGGTCGATATTCCTCTGCTTGTATCCCATATGGCAGGCTGTTCCAAGTCCACGAGTTTGAGTAGGCGTACACGCGAGTACTCAGCAGTGATGCTCGGAGCACGGTTAGAGAGGGGCGGGGGGTGATAGCCAATACGTCACTGGGGGAAGGTCATAGCACAAGACCATGCGCTTCCTGCCAGTCATGATGTATCCACCGTGATGTGACGGTAGCCCCCCACAGCAGAGCTGTATTGCATGTTGCATGTTTTCTCACGCAAGGCGGCGAGTACTCCGCTGCTCATGGGCGAGTTGCTCGGCTGGAACAGCCTGCCATATGGTACTAATGCACTGCAAGCCTATCCCGCAAACGATACTGAACACTATTACTCACCCTTCGTATTAGTCTGTAGTCACATCAAGGGAAAAACAAGAAGTTCCGTGACGAACTAAACAGCCTACTTTTCTTAAAACTTAAGATTCATGCCAATGATTAATCTATATAGAACTATCTAGAATAATGACGATATTAAGTTGGTAATATGTACATTTCTAATTAGCTCGAAATATACCGGGCATAATGTAGCCTAATAAAGCACTACAGTTGGCAGCCGTGATGACTGAATATATTCTTAGCTCCATCTCCTAAGGTACAGAATTCAAAATTTGGTTGAAGTCCAACGGATAACATGGACGTTACATGCAGTTATACATTGGATCTATCAGCGCGCGTAAAATCAAGTTGGCATATTATCTCTTGTTGTGCCAATTTTGGATGAAGTCCATTTGTAGTATAGAAGTTACATATATTTTAAAATTGGACCTATCAGCAGGCTTAGAATCATGTTGGTAGCACTGACGTACATTAGTTACTCCAAATGAATCTAGAATGTCAGGTACTATACGTGTGCAAAGTTTAGAACTACTGGCTTGCATACTTCATGATATATTGATATTAGGGTAAGAAATAGAGACAGCATTTATTAACAGTTGGCATCCCTGGTTGCTGTTAAGAATACGCATAGTCATATCATTTATGGTACACACAAAATTTGATTGAAATCCTATTAATTGTATAGAAGTTACATGTATTTAAAAATCGGTCCTATCAGCAGGTTTAGATTCATGTTGGTAGCACTGACGTATATTAGTTACTCCCAATTAATCTAGAATGTCAGGTACTATACGTGTGCATAGTTTAAAGCTGTCGGGTTGCATACTCTCTGATATGTTGATATTTGGATAAAAAATAGAGAGAGCATTTATTAACAGTTGGCAGCCCTGGTGGCTCTTAAGAATACGCTCAGTCATATCTGTTTGTGTGTACATATTCCATACGATATTTGGTTGAAATCCAATTGATAGTGTAGAAGTTATATTCATTAAAAAATTGAACCACATGTGTTTCGGTGATTTGGTAGTGGTAGTAGTAATGAAGCATATTATTAGACTTATCACATTGTAGATTTAGACAAGGTATCGCGGATTTATCCGCGGATAATCGCATCTGCGCGGGGCTTTACCTATAGGGTTAGCTGGCTTCCCGTAAAGCAATAATAACTAACTACACCCCCCCCCCCCCCCACGCAAAAGATTTTTATTAAAGTTAATTTGATCACCTCGTGGTGTAGCGACTAACATTCTTAGCTGTCACCCGGGAGGTCCGGATTCGAATCCCGGTTCTACCGATGCCAAAGAAATCGGCTTGCGATTGATCCTCAGCCCTTCACAAGTGTTTCCCGACGAGCATGAGAATGGAAGCCAACACCGAACCCTTACAGTCTCTTGGGCGTGACTGCAGCGGCAGGATTATGGGGATATAAGGGCGCCGACTGGAAATGTGTTGTGTAGGCCGAAGCAACGATACACTCAGCCTCATGAGCAAAACTGAGAAGATGGGTTCAATTCCCACCTCACTCTTCCTAGAAGTTAATTCCTGTGGTTTCCCAGAAATAAACTTCGTGTTTGTTGTACTTACAGGCTACACTAGTACAGCAATCACAACGACACAGGTTATCAAACAGATTCCACACACACCCAAGTGGACGGCACTACATTACCACTATGTCGTAATCCCCTAAACGAATCAATAACAACAGTTACCAAAGTCGGTTAACCAATTAAGATTAACACACCAATAATTCCCAGAAATAACCTTCGATTTTTGTTGTCACATTTGAGGGGCTTAGATCTCGTCGTCATTTAGCCCAGTGTACTTGGGTGTGTGTATATACAATTTGTATGATTACCTTTGAAATTGTGGTGTCAGTGCATGTATTTGTAATTTAGGTTAAGATTGGGGAGGAAGTGGTGGTCACCTGTACAAGGAACCATCCCGGCATTTGCCTAGATTAGAAGTGGGAAACCACGGAAAACCACTTCTAAGATGGCTGAGGTGGGCAACCAGCACTCTTATTCTCAGTTTTGCCTCTCGAGTGTACCTTGTTCCAGCCTTCAGATCAGAATTAGATTTTTTGGCAGGGACGGGTATCAAACGCACACCCTACGAGTCCGAAGTCTGAATACGTATCTCGAGATCACATAAGGTGGCACACTGACCACCTCGGCTAGTATTCTTAGTTTTTACCCCCGGGGTCCGGATTTCATTCTAGGCTTCATCAAGAAATTAACGCTGGTCTGAGGGGTGGGATAGGGTACATTCAACTTTGTGTGGTACAACTGACAAGAGGTGAATTCAATTCCCTAGAAATAATCTTCCGTGGTTTCCCATTTCTACTCCAGACGAGCCTCAACATTAATATACATTACTATGCTTTTCTTAACGCCTCCGTGGCTTATGCGGCAGCACGCTGGCCTCTCACCGCCGGGTCCGTGGTTCAAATCCCGGTCACTCCATGTGAGATCTGTGCTGGACAAAACGGAGGCAGACAGGTTTTTCTCCGGGTACTCCGGTTTTCCCTCTCAAAATTTCATTCCAGCAACACTCTCCACTAACATTTCATTTCATCTGTCATTCATTTAATCATTGCCCCAGAGGAGTGCGTCAGGCTTTCGCAGCCGGCACAATTCATATCCTCGCCGCTAGTTGGGGGCTTCATTCATTTCATTCCTGACCCGGTCGGAGACTGGAAGCAGGCTGTGGATTTTCTTTTTCAATATGATTTTCTTATAGAATCACCAAGTGTTCTTAACAATTTGTCATCTTTCTAAAAGAAGCTTCATATGGCTGCTTTTAATTAATATTTATGAGATTGTGGGTGAATGAAATAATAAGGTGGTGGATATTATTGTTAGGCTAATATTATTATTATTCATTACTTCTTTCTTTCTTTCTTTCTTTCTTTCTTTCTTTCTTTCTTTCCTTCTTTCTTTCTTTCTTTCTTTCTTTCTTCGTTATGCCCATTCATAGAATGCGTTGGATTTTGTTAGTAGGCTTGGTGACTTTTGCCTTCCTCTCCTCTCAATATCTCTTTATGGACTCACTGTATTGGTTCTCGCGTTTTTCTGTTCGTCTTGTACCAGTCCTGCTTCTAGATTTCACCCTAAATGTGTGCTTATTTATAGAGGTTCTACCGCAGCTAAAGC
Source organism: Meconema thalassinum (assembly GCA_946902985.2). Classification (NCBI taxonomy): domain Eukaryota; kingdom Metazoa; phylum Arthropoda; class Insecta; order Orthoptera; family Tettigoniidae; genus Meconema; species Meconema thalassinum. The sequence continues at coordinate 1,818,781,448 of OX336388.2, read as the reverse complement.
AGCTAAAGCTAAAGCGCAGCGTTAGGTCATGGGGTCAAGCTCTCTGCTGATTCAGTAGACGCGTGGGTTCGAGCCATATCATCGGCCGTCCTTGAAATGGATTTCCGTGGTTTTCCGTTTTCAACATCAGGCAAATGCAGGGACGTTACCTTCTGACAGACCACGGCCGCTTCCTTCTACATCCTTTCCCAGTTTCATTCATCTTCATCCATTCCATCTCTCATCCCGGTCGCCCTCGGGCGTCGACTAGAATGACCTGCACTCGATCTCTCAGGAGGCCACGCGACAAAACAAAATACAGAGGTTCTGAAAATGACTAGGTTTTACATTCTCCTCAATGTTCAACTCATTCAGATCCACCCTTGTTTCCTCCAGCCAAATTCGTCCTGGCATTTTTAGCCTACTTTTCACATTTTGCAAAAATGAGGAAAAAGTAGACTTATGAGATCGAGCTAATGTGTGTCTGTCTGTCTGTCTGTCTGTCCTTCTGTCTGTCTGTCTGTCTGTCTGTCTGTCTGGCTGGCTGGCTGGCTGTGTGTGTGTCCCCTCCCCCCCCCCCCCCCTATCTGCTCCTAAACGGCTGCAGCAATCGAAACAAAATTTGCTAGGAGTAAAGATCTATACCTGAATATCTCACGGCCATATTTGAAAATATCAGTGCTACCAACTGCTGAAAAATCGCAATTGAAATTTGAGCTCCATGTTGGATATCTTGGAAGGTATGAATGGGAGCTATTTCAAAATTGGCACACGTATAGATAGAGGCTATACATGGCAGTGTTGCCAAAATGATTATAAGCCTGCTGATAAGTTCAAATTTTAAATGCATATAACTTCTACACTATCAATTGGATTTCAACCAAATTTCGTATGTGCTATGTGTACATAAACAGATATGACTGAGCGTATTGTTAAGAGCCACCAGGGCTGCCAACTGTTAATAAATGCTCTCAATTTTATTATCCAAATACCCATATATCAGAAAGTATGCAAGCCGACAGCTTTAAACTATGCACACGTATAGTACCTGACATTCTATATTAATTTGGAGTAACTTATATACGTCAGTGCTACCAACATGATTCTAAGCCTGCTGAGAGGTCCAAATTTAAATACATGTAACTTCTATACTATAATTTGGATTTCAACCAAATTTCGTGTGTGCTATGTGTACCATAACAGATATGACTATGCCGATTCTTAAGAATAACCAGGGCTGCCAACTGTTAATAAATACTGTCTCTATTTTTGTTACCCTAATATCAATATATCAGAAAGTATGCAAGCCAATAGCTGTAAACTATGCACACGTGTAGTACCTGGCATTCTAGATTGATTTGGAGAAAGTAATTAATATAGGCCAACGCTAGTGCTGCCAACATAATTCTAAGCCTGCTGATGTCCAATTTTAAAATGCATGTAACTTCTATACTAACTAATGGATTTCATTCCAAATTGACACAACAATAGATCATATTATTTCAGATTATTTCTGACCAATGCATGTATGTCATTGTTGCCAACATGATTTTACGTGCACTGTTAGATCTAATGTTTAACTGCATGTAACGTCCATGCTATCCATGGACTTCAACCAAATTTTGTATTCTGTACCTTAAGAGATGGAACTAAGAATATATTCAGTCACCTGGGCAGCCAACTATAGTTCTCTATTAGGCTACATTATGCCAGGTATACAGTATTTAGAACTAATTAGAAATTTCGATATTACCAACTTAATTCCGTCATTATTCTAGATAGATCCATATAGATTAATTATTGGCATGAATCTTAAAGTTTAAGAAAAGTAGGTTCTTTAGTTCGTCACGGAACTTCTTGTTTGTATTACTTATATTGTTCGTTAGTCTATTGTCCATCCTAAATCGTGCCCAAAATATTTCAAACCTCTCCTGAGTACAGTGTTTGTGAAACTGTCTGTGAGACTATAGAGGTTTGCAGGTCGTCTCTTGATCCAAATTCCTTTTTCTTGTGTAGAGCCGAATATTTTACTAGGCATTTTACATTCTTGCTTTTCGATGTCTGAAATTCGAAATGGTATGGTTTCTGATACATATTGAGCTTCTGGGACGATAACGGGTTTGTAATGTTTCAATTTCGCATTACGTGATATTCTTTTATTGTAGTGATTCCACGTTAGTCTGAATGCCCTGTGAAGTCTAGGGGTTCTTTCTGTGTTTGCCAAACTCTCCAATCTTGATGGTAGAATTATTTACCCATACGAGGATACCTGTGAGAACGTCCCATGTGCTGTTTAAATTTATCTTCGTTGAACTTTTGCCGAAAGTTCCTCATATAGGCCTACTTGGTTTTCTCAAATGATATCCGAAGGTCTGGCAGTGATGCTATAAGCCTACTATGTAACCTCTCGACAGCATACTTAGCTTCCTCCTTGTTCTTAGTGATGATCCCTAGATCCTCTTCAAAAGCTAAGCAACGTTGATTTTATTCCCAACAGTCCCATGCCTTTGATGTCTTGTTCCCGTTCTCTGATGACTTTCTAAAACCAATTTAAACAGAAGATAAGAGAGTTCTTCTCCTTTCCTAACACATGTATGTACTTCAAAGGGGTCAGAAGTTACCCCAAGGAATTTCCCTTTAGATATTGTGTTTGTGCGGACTAGATGGATCAGTTCCCTAGTCTTCCTCTCTACCTGTTCTTCTAACGTGTCAAACAAATTATTATGATAATAATTATTATTAATATTATTATTATTATTATTATTATTATTCATCTTTCGATTCGGCCATCTAAGGACCACGTCATTTCAATTGTTTCTTGTTGCATCGAGCTTTAACATCCTCCCAGTACTTTCGCATTAGTTCCCGATGCTGTTGTTTCCTTTCTGCAGTCCACTTCTTGCCAGTTGGAAGCTTTGGCTTTTCTTGGAAACATCGGTGTGCTGTTAGTTTTAGTTTAAGGGTGGCACGTTCCCAAATATCGTTACCTGTAATTCCCACTTCTTGTAAATCTTTGTCCACCTCAGTGAACCAAGCTCCCTTGGTTTATTATTATTATTATTATTATTATTATTATTATTATTATTATTATTATTATTATTGTTTCCGCCAGCACAAAGTTCCTCATTTCTCTACTAGAAAGCGCTATTGTGTTCAAGGAGATTAGATATCTAACATCTAACCTCCTTGACTTTCATAGTCAAGGAACTACGAAATTCGACATGCAAGCTACCCTCTGGGTGTCAAATAGCAAAGCTTGCACCAGGCACCCAAGGCCATACGATATTATTATTATTTATTTATTTATTCGTTAATTCCCCATAAGGAGAGCGTTACAACACAATCAATTTTCATGTTTCATTCTGGACCTTTCTTCTTTTTTCCCAAAAACCTCTCATATACACACTATGTTTCCTCTTTCTCTCTTCTGTCCACCTCTTTGCTGGTTGTCTCTCTTTGGGAGTTTGCTCAAACTTCTGTAGTCTAAGTTTTTCTCTGTATTTGCTCCTGTCTGCGATGTCTTCTGTAGAGATGTTTAGTTTCTTAAGGTCTTCAACGGTTTCCTTTACCCAATTGGTTTTTAGTGTGCTATTCGTAACTATATTAAAAATTTTCTTGGTCAGTCTGTCTTCGGTCATCCTATGTATATGTCCATAAAATTTTGCCCTTCTTTTCCTTATGTTGTTTGTAATCGTCTCTGTCTGTTTGTACAGTTCTATTGTCGGTCTCTTCATCCATATTCCCTCTTTCTGAACTGGCCCGTAGATCTTTCTCAGAATTTTTTTCTCTTGTTTTTCTAATTCCTTGATTTTTGTTCGTCCCTTGATTGCTGTCGTTTCTGAAGCGTATAAGGCCTCTGGTAAGACTACTGTACGATAGTGTCGTAATTTGGCATTGATGGAAATACATTTTTTATTGTAGTGGTTCCATGTAAGTCGGTATGCTTTCTGCAATTTAGCGATCCTGTCTTCATTGGATGCCAAGTTCAGTCCTGTTTTCTGTATAATCTCTCCTATATATTTGAAACTTTCCACTTGTGTTATTTTTCCATACTTGGTTTCCAGTGGGTGCTTGTCTGTAGATTTTGTGTCCATGAACTGTGTTTTTTCGTATGAGATTTGTAACCCTGTTTTGGCAGAGATTTCATGTAGCGTCTCTAGAGCTTCTTTGGCTTCTTTTCTGTTATTTGTTATAATCGCTACATCATCGGCAAAGGCCAGACACTTAATGTTGACTGTCCTTTTCTGGTGTTTTGCCATTTTTATGCCTTTGACTCCTTTTTCCCATGTCTTGATTATTTTATCCAAAACTGAGTTGAATAGAATGGGTGATAAACCATTATACGATATTATTATTATTATTATTATTATTATTATTATTATTATTATTATTATTCAACTATGACGGATCGTTAGATTTCTTCAATCAGAGGTTACATTTCTCAAACCCTCCCTTGTAATTCTGTTTTTCCCACAGGGATTTTTCTTTATGTATTCTTATTGATTTACGGTGCTGTATTTCATTTGTAAATATCTGTCCAGTTCTGACAATATAACCAAACATTTCTTAAGAATTGACACCCTATTTTTACAGCACATAGTAATAATAATAATATTAATAATAATAATAATAATGCTATTGGCTTTACGTCCATTTTAACTACTGCGGCTTTTAGAGACGCTAGGATGCCTGAATTTTACCTCCAACGGGATCTTTAACATGCCAGTAAATATACTGACACGGTTCCCTCGCATTCGCGCACCCTCAAATGCCATCTGACTGCACTACATTACATGGTGGTCATTGAGCTAGATAAAAGGTCTTCTTCGCGCACTGCTGCATAAACATGGAAAAGTTCAATTAGATATGTTAGTAATGTAGCGTGCTGTTGATAAGAAGGTGACAAGAGGGTCAGGCTGTTTCAGCAGCATTAGTCTGTGCATGATGAATGGGCTTGAACCAGCTCCATGGGGGGTCTGCCTCTGACACCTGTTCCCAGCTGGCCCCAGTCCAATTAACTCACACATAATGATATGCACGCAATTGGGAGAATTCTTCAACAATTTATGAGCAAATGTATTTACTTAACGCACCACGCTTGTCTAACGCTCCCTTAAATATGAGTCCATCAACTAACTGATTCTCTTAGATTTATTTCAAGATGGCTTGTTTAGTAACTCATAACTTTCTAAATTATGCAACCTATTAACACCGTATTGTTGTTTATTGGTTAATCTTCCCTGCATGATAAACAGAGTATTACCGCTGCGTCCATCACTTTAAAAGAGAGAAATATTACTCACTGCTACTAACAAGAATAGCTGAATGAATACAGCTTCAATAAGTCGTCTTCAAGTAATTAATCAGTCCCCAAATAATACATAATTACGTCTCTTTGATCAGGTTCAAGGTAAGAGCTAATTTATAATTTTCTTGAACGAAGTTTCACCGACACATCTTCATTACGCAGTGAATTTATGGCTGCACGCTTCGTAGGTGTATGAACCACTATATTTAGTAGCCATTAACGTTCTCTTCGAGTACCGTATTACACATCTCCCTACAGTGCTTTTAGTACCTGACAAAACTAGTTAGATATTCATTGCACGCAGTAAAAACGTCCACTTGCTTACTGGTGTGTTACTTGGGTGAATCAAACATTCTTCTCTCAATGTCGATGTGCAAAATCCTCTGGATTCAAACAATGACTGACAGTCTAAGCTCTACGTGATAACAGACAATCGCGATGTTCAACGCGTACCCACCGGCAAACAAAGATTTCAGCTGCGTTTGATTTTTAGCCCCTTTTAAGTATTTGTCGCGCAGCAGGGAAGCTGTTTTATGAGTGTAATAAATAAGCTTTAATTACGAGTTTCTATTTTTCAAGTAGCCACAATCCCTTTAAACCACGAGGGAACGGTCAGGACATCTGATGTCGAGAGAAAGGAAGCCGACACGGGACCTTCATTATGAACTGGACGGAACTTAGCGGCAAGATTAAGTGGATGAAAGGTTTGCGACTGGGTATCCGTTGACCATCACGACTTTGCCAGGCTTTTAATTGGGAATCGGGTGTGACGAGGGGGTTCTAAGAATATGTTATTGTCCATTCTGTTAGGGGCCCTGCGACATCTTAGTCATGTAGCCTCGTTTATTTGGATGTGTGTAGAATTTGTCTGATAATGTGTGTCACTGTGATGCCTGTCCTAGTGTGTGTATTTGTAATTGAGGTAGGATTTGGGTAGGAAGCAGCCGTGGCCTTAAGTTAGGTACCATCCCGGCATTTTCCTGGGGTAGAAGTGGAAAACTACGGAGAAACACTTCCAGAATGCCTGAGGTAAGAACTGAACCCGCATTTTCTCAGCTTTGCCTCACGAGCCCTCAGACCAGAATTAAGTTTCTTGGCTGAGCCGGGAATCGAACCCGGACCACCGCAGTGACAGCCAAGAATGCAAGCCACTACGCAGCAAAGCGGACGGTTCTAAAATGAGTGACAGTTGATAAAACTGGGCAAGGGTTTTTGAATGTGTCGTCCCTGTTTTTTACCCGAATTTGGATATGGAAAAATCATTTCAAGGTCAAACACCCTCATCTTCCGAGTTCTGGCATACCCTGGCACCATCTGACATCTGAATGTTTGAATGTGATGGGGCTCTGTGAGTATCGTGAGTCAAACAAGTAGTTCCGTGAAGAACTATACAGCCTATTTTCATATATCCTACTTATGTTAATTGCCACTATCAACATACACAATTTCAGTTTGATTGCTGTAATAGATTCGTAGATATTGAGAACCGACTAAATATTTCGGATGGTCGCCATGTTGGATTTTATATATGTAGGTCCTAGAGTTATGTACTGTTACATGCAGATTATTGTGAACGTGTAGTATTCAAACTTCAATCGCATAGTTAGGACACAAGAAAAAACAAGGAGATTTTAAAATTTTTCACAGCTGCCATCTTGAGGTTATCTAAACAATTGAAATAAATTAGATGCCAGTGGATTAACATTCGTATAAGGATTTACTGTACCAAGTTTCACTGCACGCGGATGGTTAAATTGCGAGAAACGTCCATGTGAATATTTATAATTCGCGTCACCGCCATGTTGGATTTGTGATCACCAGGTTATTTAAAGTCCTATAGGTGAACTTAAGTTCATAGCCCCTATGAACATTAAAAAATGCAGTTTGATTGCTAAAATAGATTCGTAGATATTCAGCATCGTCTAAATATTTCGGATGGTCGCCATGTTGGATTGTTAAATGTATAGGCCATAGAGTCATGTACCATTGAAGGAAAATTATTGCGTAGGTTCATTATTCAAACTTTCACTTCAATCGCATGACTACATCACAATAAATAAAATCTTAATTTTAAAATTCACACTGCCGCCATCTTGAGGTTATGTAAACAATTGAACTAAATTAGATACCAGTGGATTACAATGTGTATAAATATTTTCTGTGCCAGGTTTCAGTGCGCTTGGAAAATTAAATCGCGAGAAAGGTCTATTTAAAATTTTCAAATTCGCTTGGCCGCCATGTTCGTTTTGTAGTTAACCGGTTTTTGAAAGTCTTATAGACGGACTTCCAGTAGAGCCCTTTATCTCCGTACAAAATTTCAGGGTTTTACCGCTAATAGTTTCAGAGATATAGAATGCCGGTGAAATATTTCGCACATCCGCCATCTTGTGATTATGTAAACATTTGAACGAAGTTAGATGTCGGTGCATTACAATGTATATAAACATATACTGTACCAAGTTTCATTGCGTTTGGTTGGTCAAATCGCGAGAAACGTCTATTTAAAAGTCGCAAATTCGCTTGGCCGCCATGTTGGCTTTGTAGTTACCAGGTTTTCAAAAGTCACATAAGTGAACTTATAGTAGTTCCCTCTATCACCATAGAAAATGTCAGGGTAATATCGGTAATAGTTTCGGAGATATTGAATGCTGGTGAAATATTTCGCACAGCCGCCATGTTGGATTGGTGAGTCGTAACAAAATTTGAAGGGCACGGTCGAGGTCGCCGGGAATAGTGCTATGAACTTTCCGAGTTTCATTGAAATCGCTCCAGCCGTTTAGATTTTATTAGGGGGACACACACACACGAATCACACACACACGCACACACACACACACACGCACACACACACACGGAAAAAAGGTGTTCTCATAAGCCTATTTTTTCAAAATTGAAAATAGGCTAAAAATGAGATGGCTTTGATTCACCTCACAGGATGACTAGAAGTTAACAGATGTCGCACGCAACAATATTTAGAATGAGGAGTTCTAAATTCACTCAAGATTAGACAGGCGATAGCGTAACAACTGTACGACGAACGGCTCCACTGAGATAAGTACCCATATTACATAACAGAATTCAATTGCATGCTGTAATTTTATTTATTTTATTGTATTATTCTAATTTGTATACACGTGCATACTATTCATTCGTAATTCACAAACCCTCATAAATATTCAAGAACTAATCTTACATAACGTAGAAATTTAAACCTCAACACAGTGATCAGGATCTGACGATGACTACTTGATGGTTGAAACACGTAATCCTAAAAATTGACCATTATAATAGTGATCATAATTAATAGGCCTACAGTACATGCCATTTTTTCCAGGAGTGTTAAGATAAGATAAGATAATCCCGTAAATCCCTCATTGGCGAGAGCCACCTACCAGAGAGGTAGGGGTTGGCTCAAGTATTGTTATTTACTTACTATTCATATAATTATTATACAGGCCTACATTGTACCCCACCCAGTCATTGGGCAAATTCGTGTTCACCGACTGAAGAGTTACAACTGACAGTTTGTATAGGCAACCCTGAAAGAATGGCTTCAAAACTTTGCATTGCAAACTACGTTAAATCATTTTAGGAATCCTGAGGGGTGAATCGAAGTCATGTAATTTCTTGCCTCATATCACTGAGTGAGCCCCATTACATTCCAACCCTCGGGCCAATTTTTTTCCTTCCTTTTTGGCAGAGCAAGGAATCAAACCTGGATCTCAGGGGATAACATCCAGGAATGGTAGTCACTACACCACGAAGTAGTCACTGCTCGATCAATTTACTGACTTTCTCTCGTCTTGCTCATTACCAATGATGTGGTGGCATGACCAAGTCCTGCTAGTGTCCACGAGGTGATGCAAGAGCTGGCTGCGCGGCAGCCTCTGAAGGGACACAGATAAGAAGATTGACATGGCAACCAATTAGCAGAGGATAAGGAGGTCATTGAAGGGGGCGGTCCCCTGATAGCACCAGCATCCATCGCTCTTGTAGTAAGTTCATTGTTACCACAAGCCTGCCATTATAGTCTCACTGTACACTACAGTCTCGATTAAACAAATTACAGTGGACAGTAGCAACCTCCGATATGCACATTCTCGGTTAACACGGATATACTGTAATAGGATGAGGATATACGATCAAATTACTGTATTGACATTTTCATACAACTGGAGTAAAATATTACCCAAAAAAATTAACAATAGACTACATACTTTTGAAATCCTAAATATTTAAACTCTTTAACATTTTCAATAAGGTGTTTGAAACCATTATCAGTGTTGCCTTAGTAATCGAAATTTGATGTTTTTCAGTCGGTCAACACGATTGTTTCCAATTATGAAATATACAGTACCAGTATAATTATTCGAAATATCATTATTTATTTATTTTAAGCGAATTCTCCCAATAATGGAAGACGTCAAGCAAATAACTCAATCAACTATTTTGGTTCTTCTTGTTGTTCATTCTTCATTCTTTCATTCTTTCCGAGAACGTTATTATTATTATTATTATTATTATTATTATTATTATTATTATTATTATTATTATTATTATTATTAGTCTATCATTTTTATTACAAGGCAACATTCATGTTATTCAAAATAATGGTAGTGTACATTTTAAGAGTCTTGTTGCCATGGTAACCATATAGGTCTAGGTCACTCGCCCACCTGATATAACTCTTTTGAAGAAACTTGAATTTACTAGCTTTTAAAGGGATTTTTGTTGACACTAAAACATAAAGTTGGTAGCACTAATTTTTAGCCTATTTTCAATTTTGAAAAAATAGGCTTATGAGATCACCTTTTGTCCGTGTGTGTGTGCGTGCGTGCGTGTGTGTGTGTGTGTGTGTGTGTGTGTGTGATTCGTGTGTGTGTCACCCCCTAATAAAATCTAAACGGCAGGAGCGATTTCAATGAAACTCGGAAAGTTCATAGCACTATTCCCGGCGACCTCGACCGTGCCCTTCAAATTTTGTTACGACTCACCAATCCAACATGGCGGCTGTGCGAAATATTTCACCAGCATTCAATATCTCCGAAACTATTACCGATATTACCCTGACATTTTTTATGGTGATAGAGGGAATTACTATAAGTTCACTTATGTGACTTTTGAAAACCTGGTAACTACGAAACGAACATGGCGGCCAAGCGAATTTGCGACTTTTAAATAGACGTTTCTAGCGATTTGTCCAACCAAACGCAATGAAACTTGGTACAGTATATGTTTATATACATTGTAATGCACCGACATCTAACTTCGTTCAATTGTTTACATAATCACAAGATGGCGGATTTGCGAAATATTTCACCTGCATTCTATATCTCTGAAACTATTAGCGGTATCTCCCTAAAATTTTGTACTGAGATAAAGGGCACTACTGGAAGTCCATATATAAGATTTTCAAAAACCGGTTAACTACAAAACGAACATGGCGGCCAAGCGAATTTGAACATTTTAAATAGACCTTTCTCGCGATTTAATGTTCCAAGCTTACTGAAACCTGGTACAGGAAATATTTATACACATTGTAATCCACTGGTATCTAATTTAGTTCAATTGTTTACATAACCTCAAGATGGCGGCAGTGCGAATATTAAAATTAAGTTTTTATTTCTTGTGATGTAGTCATGCGATCGAAGTGAAAGTTTGAATAATGAACCTACGCAATAATTTTCCTTTAATGGTACATGACTCTATGGCCTATACATTTAACAATCCAACATGGCGACCATCCGAAATATTTAGACGATACTGAATATCTACGAATCTATTTTAGCAATCAAACTGCATTTTTTAATGTTCATAGGGGCTATGAACTTAAGTTCACCTATAGGACTTTAAATAACCTGGTGATCACAAATCCAACATGGCGGTAACGCGAATTATAAATATTCTCATGGACGTTTCTCGCAATTTAACCATCCGCGTGCAGTGAAACTTGGTACAGTAAATCTTTATCCGAATGTTAATCCACTGGCATCTAATTTATTTCAATTGTTTCCATAACCTCAAGATGGCAGCTGTGATTTTTTTTTAAATCTCCTTGGTTTTTTTTTCTTGTGTCATAATTATGCGATTGAAGTTTGAATACTACACGTTCACAATAATCTGCATGTAACAGTACATAACTCTAGGACCTACATATATAAAATCCAACATGGTGACCATCCGAAATATTTAGTCGGTTCTCAATATCTACGAATCTATTACAGCAATCAAACTGAAATTGTGTATGTTAAATAGTGGCAATTAACATAAGTAGGATATATGAAAATAGGCTGTATAGTTCTTCACGGAACTACTTGTTAAATTCCATATCACATCTTAGACGCTAGAACAAATAATCGAACTTTAGTAACTTTAATGACTTTTAGTCCAACACTTCGATTTAGTCGACTACCATCTCACGGCCGACAGGTGTACTAACATTTAATGATAGTAACTAAGATGTTCTTATAGCAACAGATGACGAACACTTGCTGCTATGGTAACCCTGGCCACGCTTATCACAGATAGACTTCCATCCCTAAACATATCCTTTTAATGACTGTTTAGTGGAACGTGACTTTTCAAATGACCAATTCATTTATTTTCTCTTAATCAGACGTGGATGTGTTTAGTTTGAATTATTATCTCTTCTCATACACATGTCTACAGTCGTTTACAGTAGGCTATTTTCTAGAACCATCAAGTGTTGTCAAACGTAAGGATGTGTACCTACAAGTAGGCTACAGCCTCTGATGTAACGCGAGCTATATGCACTGTAGAATGAACATTGATACATGCTAAACATGATTTGATTTAATTTAAAAAACGCATATCATTGCATTTTATCTCATTATAGTGTTAATTTGGATTTTCTAAATCGACTTTGTAATTTTCTGTGATCCGTTGAACTGAGAGTTGGTTGAGAAAATGATGTGTGATAACTGGTGACCCTCTGCAATGACACATAGGCTACTCAAAGTTAGCTTATCTCTTCTCATAAACATGTGTACAGACGTTTACAGTACATTCTAAAACCATTCAGTGTTGCCAAACGTAAGGATATGTCCCTACAAATACAGCCTTTTTGACTTTATCAACATACAAAATTTCAGCTTGATTGCTGTAATGATTCGCAGATATTGAGAACCGTCTAAATATTTCGAATGATTGCCATGTTGGATTGTTCTATACTTAGGCCATATAGTTATGTATCATGATTGAGGATTATTGGGTAAGTTCATTATTCGAACGTTCACTTCGATCGCTTGATTAAGACTCAAAAATTAAAAATAATTGTAAAAGTATGCACAGGCGCCATTTTGATTTTATTAAAGCAATTGAATAAAACGATATGCCCGCAGCTTAGATCATATATTATTATGTGACGTACTAAGTTACACTGTGCTCGGATGATTTAATCGGGAGAAAATGTCTTATGAATATCTTAACTTCGCTTGGCCGCCATGTTGGTCTTGTAGATAACAGGATTTTCAATGTCACATAGGTGAACTTATAGTAATATTCTCTATCACCATACGAAATGTCAGGGTGATATCTGTAATAGCTTCGGAGATACAGAATGCCGGAGAAATATTTCACGTGGCCGCCATGTTGGATTGTAATATTTATACTCCATTGAGTTACATATCATTATATGAAGATTATTGCGTAGTCTCATTACTCAAACGTTCTCTTCGATCGCAAAATTAGGAGACAAAAAATAAAAACTTTATTTTAGAATTTCGCACAGCCGCCATCTTGACGTCGTTATGAAAACAATTGAACTAAATTAGATGTCAATGGATTAGAATTTGTATAAACATTAACCGTACCAAGTTTCACTGCAGTCGGAGAGTTAATACGCGAGAAAATTCAATTTGAAATGTTTCAACTTCGTGTGGCCGCCAGGTCGGTTTTGTACTTAACAGGTTTTCAAAAGTCACATAGGTGAACTTATAAAAGAACCCTTTATCATCGTACTAAATTTGAGGGTGATATCGGTTACTGTTGCGGATATAGCCTATAGATGTCAGTGAAATATTTCGCGTGGCGGCCATGTTGGATTGGTGAAAAACATTAAAATTTAAAAGGCACGGTCGAGGTCAAACAAGATAGTAGTATGTACTTACCGAGTTTCACTCAAATTTTATTAGGGATACATATATACGCACACACGCACAGACAAAAAGTTCATCCCCATAAATGAAAATAGGCTAAAAAAATCAGGATTAGAGAAGCACCCATACAATTGGGTACAATAATCTTGAACTAATGGAAAAAAATTAGATTTTGGTTACTAAGGCATCGCTGAAATATGGCTTCCACGATAACGAGAGATGGGTACGATGTAGTACAAATAAAAGATCTATTGAATTTGGCCGTACGATGGTGAGGTATCTGCATCACAACTTGAGTAAATCTATTACACCGACCATGAACGTCCTCCATACGGGATAAATGTTTATAGTGGCGACTTGTGTTTAATTTTATTGATAGTTACTATTGATTTATGGCATGTTAAAGAACCTTCCACTAATTACACCGGTGTGAAGCTAAATTATAGTTAAACATTTGACAAACGCTCTTAGGTTCCTATGTTCGTCGCCTGGAGCCGACTGCGGTGGCGTCTGGTAACCAAGTTATGAACTGCTCGCGAGCACCAGGTTGAGAACGCCTGCCTTATATGAAGCAGCGACAGCAAGCATTAGTTAAAAGCGCAAAATCAAATCATGAAAAAAAATTCGTCATCCGCACACAAACCTATGATACTTTTTATTTAACTTAAGATTCGGAGCCAGAATGTTTTTAATAGGTCCAGACCTGATTTTTAGCCTATTTTCAATTTTGAAAAAATAGGCTTATGAGATCACCTTTTGTCCGTTTGTGTGTGTGTGCGTGTGTGTGTGTGTGTGTGTGAGGTGTGTGTGTGCGTCCCCTAATAAAATCTAAACGGCTGGAGCGATTTCAATGAAACTCGGTAAGTTCATAGCACTACTCCCGGCGACCTCGACCGTGCCCTTCAAATTTTGTTACGTCACACCGATCCAACATGGCGGCTGTGCGAAATATTTCACTAGCATTCAATATCTCCGAAACTATTACCGATATCGCCCTGAAATTGTGTACGGTGATAAAGGGCACTACTAGAAGTTCACCTATGGGACTTTCAAAAACCTGGTGACTGCAAAACCAACATGGCGGTCAAGCGATGTTGAGACATTTAAATAGACTTTTCTCGCGATTTAACCATCCAAATGTAATGAAACTTGGTGCAGCAAATGTTTATACACATTGTAATGCACTGGAGTCTAATTTAGTTCAATTGTTTACATAACCTCAAAATGGCGGCTGTGCGAAATATTTCACTGACATTCTATATCTCCGAAACTATTACAGATATCACCCTGAAATTTTGTACGGTGATAAAGGGTACTGATACAAGTTTATTTATGTAACGTTCATAAACCTGTAAAGTACAAAACGAACATGGCGACCAAGCGAATTTGAAATATTTTAATAGACTTTTCTCGTGATTTAACTCTCTGAGCGCAGTGAAATGTGGTACAGTAAATGATTTTGCAGATTGTAATGCACTGCCATCTAATTTAATTCAATTGTTTACATAACCTCAAGATGGCGGCTGTGTGAAATTTTAAAAATAAGTTTTTATTTCTTGTGTCGTAATCATGCGATCGAAGTGAAAGTTTGAATAATGAAGGTAGGCAATAATTGTCCTTGAATGGTACTTAACTATGGCCTATACATATAACAATCCTAAATGGCGAGCTTCCGAAATATTTAGACGGCTCTCAATATCTATGAACCTTTTACAGCAACCAAACTGATTTTTTTATGTTCATAGAGACTATGAACATATGTTCACCTATAGGACTTCAGTAACCTGGTGAGCACAAATCCAACATGGCGGCGACGCGAAGTATAAATATTTAAATTGACATTTCTCGCGAATTAACTATCCGAGTGCCGTGAAACGTTGCACGTTAAATGCTTATACAAATGTTGATCCACTGGCATCTAATTTATTTTAATTGTTTGCATAAACACAAGATGACTGCTGTGCGTAATTTTAAAATCTCGTTTTTACTTCTTGTGTTCTAATCATGCGATTGAAGTTTGAATACCACACGAACACAATAATATTAATGTAATAGTACAAAAATAAAAATCCAACCTGGCGACAATCAGAAATATTTAGACGGTTCTCAATATCTACGAATCTGTTACATCAAATAAACTGAAATTTTGTATGTTGATAGTGGCAATTAATATGAGTAGGATATATGAAAATAGGCTGTACAGTTCTTCATGGAACTACTTGTTTAAAATCAAAAACTGGCTTTGGGGTAGAGCACATTTTGCAGCAGCTATGACTGTTGAGTAAGACATGGAACGCGAATCTGCTGCTCATCGGGCACGTGCGTCACCTAAGTACAGTAGTATGAATTTTTAAAAATCTCGCTTTAGACTAGCGGTCCACACGAATTTACATTTCATGCCGTTATTGCAGTGTCCACACGCATCTGTATGAACAGCGGGAGATTCGGGTACGCATCCCAACTACGGTGACATTTTCAAGCTTCTTCATCAGTCACGTACCTTTTATGTTAGTAGCCTACACCCCGATGCGTAGTCGTGCTTGTCAAATCGTACACCACGGTCGCGCGGGCAACTGTAGCAACTCTGGAGATTGTAGGTTTGAATCCCGGCACTGACAGCGGCTATACTGAGCGTGGTTTACCCCGGATTTTCCCACACTCCCTCCAGGCAAATGCTATTACCTTACTTCTAGTCCCGGGGCACCTTCCCCATCCCTGTTCCTTATACAGATACACACACTAATTCAGTCATCAAAGGAATACAGGTCATCGGACAAGCTCAACACACATTCAACTATACGGGGCTGATGACCAAGTTGCCCTAAGCCCAAGTGAACTAACAACAACTTATTTTAGCACAATATGAATATGATACTCATCGAATAGTGACTAAATGACGCCAGTCATCCTCCACGTAGTGAGTCGAGTTTTGATATTCAAATAAACAAAATAGGACACCCCATTGTTTCATAATTCTGAGTGATTCATATTCTCTACAACAGTATGAGTCAAGGTATATCGTATAACAATAGCGCCCTGGGTACTTTGTAACAAAACAACATTAGCTGGGTCATATTATAGGAATTTGCGTCACGAATAGTCTATAAATAACAAAATGGACTCTCGGTTAGGGTTACCAGACGTCCGGATAAATCCACGCATGCCCTACAATTCAAACGTTTGTCTGGGGTCCGAGAGGAATTTCTTTACATTCGTTTATGTTCTCCATATTTAGAAACAAACATTTAAATAATTCAGTGGTTTCAGAACAACCGACAGCAGTAGCTATGCTCGCTAACTCGCAGCTCTAAGCCATGGGTTCAAGCGCTCTGCGAACATGGTAGACGTGGGTTCGAGCCCCACCATTGACCGTCCTTGAAATGGTTTTCCGTGGTTTCCCCAATTTTCA
This sequence comes from Meconema thalassinum, assembly GCA_946902985.2. Classification (NCBI taxonomy): domain Eukaryota; kingdom Metazoa; phylum Arthropoda; class Insecta; order Orthoptera; family Tettigoniidae; genus Meconema; species Meconema thalassinum. The sequence continues at coordinate 1,818,764,635 of OX336388.2, read as the reverse complement.
ACTCCAGGCAAATGCTGGAACGGTACCTTGTGACAGGCCACGGCCGCTTCCTTCCACATCCTTGCCCAGTTTCATTCACCGTCATTCATTAACTCCTCTCATGTGGTTGGCGTCAGGAATGGCATCCGGCCTTAAAAACCATCCGCCACAAAGATTTACATCGCATCCCTTCCCCGACCCCGTTGGAAAAAGGGAATAATATGGGGTAGACATACACACATACAGTGGTTTCAAATCAATTTTTCAGTCGCGAAAAAGAATGCGAAGAACAAGAAACAAGGAGTGTTTGCGAGGAAGGGGGGGGGGGGGGGGGGGTGCTATACGATCTATGGCAGCGATTCTCAGACTGTGGTACGCGTACGGGAACGATTCTTATTGAGAAATTGACTAAATGACAAAAGATTCAAACGTTGGGATCAGCTTTCGAGTTATACAATATTAACTTTCTTTCTTCATTGAGGAACATAGCGATATCTGACGCAGCACTATCACAGGTTTACCTACGGCTTTACTGCATTGGAGGGTTCTGCATTATTGCCTTAACACGTGCCTCTGTGAATCATTCTCAACAATGGAAATTGACGATTATTTCTGATTTCAAGAAACCAACCTTAATACGTTTGTGACTGTTAATGTTGCGCCATTCTTGTTCGACTTAAATAACTTGTGGCATTATTTTATTTCCTCGCTCGCAAATCGAAGCAGTTAATGTAATTGATTTTGGAGTTAAGAGAGTGTATGTTAATACCTTTTTCATTATTTTAAAAATTTTTGAATGGTTTGATTGAAACTGTATTGATAACACTTTTTAAACTGATCTTAACAATACTGCTGATTTTGTCTTTATGTTTGGGATTGTAACTACAATGGTTGATCGGATATCATTTACATTGTCAACTTTCAAATCATGTATTTAATGTCCAACATTTTGCATTTTGATGGCATCTGCGAAGCTATCCTTAACTAATTGGTCTATCAATGAAAATCTTCAGCTCTGATTGATGGTGAAACTGTATCATAATGAAAAGTAGTACTTTAATGACCCTCATTATTATACCGTTTTCTGACATATAATATTCACATTTCGATATCGTCGAACATAAAACACATTATGCTAAACTGCAAGTTTGGAATTATTTAAATATATATACTTCACCACACTTTTAATATTACCTATTAGGCCTATTACTTTTACTTTTATTTGTTATGTCAGTAACTTTCAACCATTTTTTTAAAATATGGAGGAGGGGTACGAAGTTTGAGAATCCCAGATCTATGGTACTATGAATGCGTATCGTGTGTGGGGAGAGAGTTTTATATTCTTTGAAGTGTTTTTCATTGCTGCTTGAATGCTGGCGAGTCTGCATTGTTGATTGTGAGTGCATTCTCACAACACGTGTTAAATTACACCACGGCTAAGAGCGATTTTCTACATTGCCAAAACAGAAGTGTAAATTTATTTAACGACATTTTAATAACTATAGAGTGAACATTATGATGTTGGAAGCCATTTTTCAGTGTTGCCTTAGTAATCGAAATTTGATGTTTTTCAGTCGGTCAACACGATTCCTTCAAAGTGGGAAGTAACGAACTTGAAGATCAATGTCATATTTCTTCTGGGAGATAAATCAGCCTCTTTAAAATTTGAATGATGTTTCACAATAGAAAATATGCAATATAACCAAAATAATATCCATTAAATATGTTTTATTTTAATCTATTTTAGCTTTCTGTGTTAGATTTTGTGAAGTCATATATTTACCTGAAATGTCCTACATTTTAGTATATATGTCCTACATTCCGCTAAAAGCATCTGGTAACATTACTCTCGGTGGACCGCCTATGTTCATGTTGTCCCTTCACAATGTACAGTAGGTCATGAATTTTTATCATTTTACATATCGTTAATTCAAAATACCCAAGCTACTTCTCCGGTATTGTACGCCTCACGGTGCAGTGTTTAGCGGTTGCCATTCTGATTGCCAATTTATTCCGCCAATACATCTCATTTGGGTTATGAACACTGGCAAAACACCCACGCATTTTCAATGGTGAAGACTTACATAAAGACAGTTAGGACAATCAATTTTCGTACAACTCGAGGTCTAGGGGTTAGAGTGATGGGTTGTCATATCAGTGGATTCAGTTCCCAACTACATTGAAGTATTAGAAGTTATTATTCAGTGTTGCCTACTTCTATTATAGAAAGCTTTCCAGTCGGCTAACACAAATCGTGCCCAATTACATTAGGTGGGAAAATAAGTATGGTATTTAACCCGTTGGGTGATTCGCCCGTCTATAAAAGTTGCAACTTCTCTTTTTATATTCCCCATTCACTTCTGAGTGCCGAGTTGATATCTGGCATGTTCTGCTATCTATTGGGCATTATGTAGTACTACTTGAATTTGGATCTTTTGCTTCCGGAAGCAACTACGTAAAATAGCATTTTGTCTACAGCTGGAGTTCATCTGAGATGTAAACAGTCATGGCGGAATAACAACCAAATTCTTCACACTGCCTTGTGATTTGGACCAATTGTTGTACTAATGAGAAGCAGCCTAATTATTTTAGGAAATAATTTTACTTTGCAACCTTTTATCTCGCATGGAGATGATCCAAGCATGGGCACAAAAAATTCAATTTTGATTCGTCTCAAAATAAAAATTTACGTAAACGTAGGATTTTGATAAAAACGACCCGAAACATTTTAAGCCTATCACCGCACTCCCTCCCCTGATAATAACAATTATGACTTCTACAGGCTTTTTAAAAAGCTAATGAAAAAGCTCTGCACTGAGGTAGCTAAGAGCTAACTGAGTAACTCATGCTTAAAAGGTTAAACATCCTAATCTGAAAGAAATACCTCATGCAAGATTTCTCTCTGGTTAGAATGTTTAAATACCTGTTTTCCCACCTAATGTAATTGAGCACAATTTGTGTTCACCGACTGGAAAGTGGAAACCTTTCTATTATAGTTCCCAGCTATGTGCTATGAGAAAAGATGTAATACAAGCTTGCAGTACTGAAACGGTATCGTTGACGTGCAAGTCATTCGTGTGGTGTCAAATTCTAAGACTTACATCAGACTAGTGGGCCACACGAGTTTGCATTTTATCCCGGTATTCATTATCTCTATATATATCAAAATGAAAGTTTGTCTGTTTTTTCTGAATTTCCACGGAAATTTGCGATATTTGCACGTTTCAGGCTGTTTTATAACGGATGCGCGCAAAATATTTTTTTGTCTGTCTGTCTGTCTGTCTGTTTGTCTGTGTGTCTGTGGACAACTTCTTGGAGTCCTTATAACTTGAGAACGGCTGGGTGGATCAACGTAAAATTTGATACAGATATCCATCAGAGGCACCACACTAAGCATTGATGTAACTCTTCTCCGTACCTCTCATAAAAGGGGCCCTGTCCCCTTAAAATACATGCTGAAATAGGAGTAGAAGGGTGAAACAAAGCTCATTTTCAGCCCCTCAATGTGAGAAACGAAACTCGGGGGCCCTAGGGCCCCCGAAAACCACATTTTAAGGCCCTAAAACCAACAGTTTTTGAGATATTCCCCGAAAACTAATTTCACTTAATAAATTAATGAAAGAATGCATGCCGGTAACCATGGCAACTGAATCTCAGAGGTCCATCTATTTCTGTAAGACGCAATGCAATTCCATTTATTACATTACTTTGAAGGTTTGCAAACGGCTATAAGGTTATAACGGATCCAAATTAAGCTGAAATATTCATTAATACATACACACATCAAAAAAAGTTTTGCATCACCTCGGTTCCAAGAGTTCCGGAACCGTTAAATACAAAGGGAATAGAGATCAACACAAACAACATTTCAGCTCGTTTTATTGCTCATGAGACCCACACATTGCATGTTGTACCATCATACAGCTAGACTTTCAGCATTTGTGGTCCAGATTGCAGTACACACCACTACCTCTAATACCCAGTAGCACGTCCTCTTGCATTGATGCATGCCTGTATTCGCCGTGGCATACTATCCACAAGTTCATCAAGACACTGTTGGTCCAAATTGTCCCACTCCTCAACGACAATTCGGCGTAAATCTCTCAGAGTGGTTGGTGGGTCAAGACGTCCATAAACAGCCCTTTTCAACATATCCCAGGCATGTTCGATAGGGTTCATGTCTGGCGAACATGCTGGCCACTGTAGTCGAGCGATGTCGTTATCTTGAAGGAACGCATTCACAAGATGTGCACGATGAGGTCGAGAATTGTCGTCCATGAAGACAAATGCCTCTCCAATATTCTGCCGATATGGTTGCACTATGGGTCGGAGGATGTCATTCAGGTATCGTAAAGCCGTTTCGGAGCCTTCCATGACCACCAGTGGCGTACGTTGGCCCCACATAATGCCACCCCAAAACATCAGGGAACCACCACCTTGCTGCACTCGCTGGACAGTGTGTCTAAGACGTTCAGCCTGACCAGGGTGCCTCCAAACACGTCTCCGACGATTGTCTGGTTGAAGGCATATGTGACACTCATCGGTGAAGAGAACGTGATGCCAATTCCGTGGGGTCCATTCAGCATGTTGTTGGGCCCATCTGTACTGCGCTGCATGGTGTCGGGGTTGCAAAACTGGACCTCGCCATGGACGTCGGGAGTGAAGTTGCGCATCATGCAGCCTATTGCGCACAGTTTGAGTTGAAACACGACGTCCTGTGGCTGAACGAAACGCATTATTCAACATGGTGGCATTGCTGTCAGGGTTCCTCCGAGCGGCAATCCGTAAGTAGCGGTCATCCACTACAGTAGTAGCCCTTGGGCGGCCTGAGCGAGGCCTGTCATCGACAGTTCCTGTATCTCTGTACCTCCTCCATGTCCGAACAACATCGCTTTGGTTCACTCTGAGACGCCTGGAAACTTCCCTTGTTGAGAGCCCTTCTTGACACAAAGTAACAATGCGGACGCGATCGAACTGCGGTATTGACCTTCTAGGCATGGTAGAACTACAGACAACATGAGCAGCGTACCTTCGTCCTGGTGGAATGACTGGAACTGATCGGCTGTCGTACCCCCTCCGTCTAATAGGCCCTGCTCATGCATGGTTGTTTACATCTTTGAGCATTTTTAGTGACATCTATGAACAGTCAAAGGGACTGTATCTTGGATACAATATACACAGTCAACGTCTATATGCCGGAGATCTGGGAACCGAGGTGATGCAAAACTTTTTTTGATGTGTGTACAATGTGCTTAAGGGGTCAAGGGGTACTCTAGAATTTTTTCACGCGATTTACACGTGTGGTACGGAAGGTCTATTATATCCCTTCTCTATTATATAACAAGTAGTTCCGTGAAGAACTATACAGCCTATTTTCATATATCCTGTTCATGTTAATTGCCTCTATCAACATACAAAATTTCAGTTTAATTGCTGTAACAGATTCGTAGATATTGAGAACCGTCTCAATATTTCAGATGGTCGCCAGGTTGGATTTTTATTTTTGTACTATTACATTAAGATTATTGTGTACGTGTGGTATTCAAACTTCAATCGCATGATTAGAACACAAGAAGTAAAAACGCTATTTTAAAATTACGCACAGCAGCCATCTTGTGATTATGCGAACAATTGAAATAAATTAGATGCCAGTGGATCAACATTTGTGTAAGCATTTAACGTGAAACGTTTCACGGCACTCGGATTGTTAATTCGCGAGAAACGTCCATTTAAATATTTATACTTCGCGTCGCCGCCATGTTGGATTCGTGCTCACCAGGTTACTGAAAGCCCTATAGGCGAACATATGTTCATAGTCTCTATGAACATAAAAATTTCAGTTTGGTTGCTGTAAAAGATTCATGGATATTGAGAACCGTCTAAATATTTCGGAAGCTCGCCATTTAGGATTGTTATATGTATAGGCCATAGAGTTATGTACCATTCAAGGACACTTATTGCCTAGGTTCATTATTCAAACTTTCACTTCGATCGCATGATTACGACACAAGAAATAAAAACTTATTTTTAAAATTTCGCACAGCCGCCATCTTGAGGTTATGTAAACAATTGAATTAAATTAGATGGCAGTACATTACAATCTGCAAAATCATTTACTGTACCACATTTCACTGCGCTCAGAGAGTTAACTCACGAGAAAAGTCTATTAAAATATTTAAAATTCGCTTGCTCGCCATGTTTGTTTTGTACTTACCAGGTTTATGAATTATACATTGGTAAACTTGTACCAGTACCCTTTATCACCGTACAAAATTGCAGGGAGATATCTGTAATAGTTTCGGAGATATAGAATGTCAGTGAAATATTTCGCACAGCCGCCATTTTGAGGTTATGAAAACAATTGAACTAAATTAGACTCCAGTGCATTTCAGTGTGTATAAACATTTTCTGCACCAAGTTTCATTACGTTTGGATAGTTAAATCGCGAGAAAAGTCTATTTAAATGTCTCAACTTCGCTTGGCCGCCATGTTGGTTTTGTAGTCACCAGGTTTTTGAAAGTCTCATAGGTGAACTTCTAGTGGTACCCTTTATCACCGTACACAATTTCAGGGCGATATCGGTAATAGTTTCTGAGATATTGAATGCTAGTGAAATATTTCGCACAGCCGCCATGTTGGATTGGTGAGATGTAACAAAATTTGAAGGGCACGGTCGAGGTCGCCGGGAATAGTGCTATGAACTTACCGAGTTTCACTGAAATCGCTCCAGCTGTTTAGATTTTATTAGGGGACACACACACACACACCTCACACACACACACACCCACACACGCACACACACACGGACAAAAGGTGATCTCATAAGCCTATTTTTTCAAAATTGAAAATAGGCTAAAAATGAATGTTTGTCTGATTTTTCTGCATTTCTACGGAAATTTGACACATTTGCCCGTTTCAGACTGTTTTGTGACGGATGCACGCAAAAATATATTTTTGTCTGTCTGTCTGTGGACAATTTTTTGTGTCCTTATAACTCGAGAACGGCTGGGTGGATTAACGTACAATTTGATACAGATATCCATCAGAGGCACGACACTAATCATTGATGTAACACTTCTCCGTACCTCTCATAACAGGGGGGCTACCCCCTTAAAATACATGCTGAAATAAGCGTGAGACAAGGCTCATTTTCAGCCCCTCAATGTGGGAAACAAAACTCGGGGGCCCTAAAAGGACCCCGAAAACCACATTTTAAGGCCCTAAAACCAACAGTTTTTGAGATATTCCCAAAAAACTAATTTCACTTAATACATTAATGGCGGTAACAATGGCAACATAATCTCAGAGATCCATCTATTTCTGTGAGACGCAATGCAATTACATTTATTACATTACTGTGAAGGTTTGCAAACGGCAATAAGGTTATAACGGATCCAAATTAAGCTGAAATATTCATCAATACATATAATGCGCTTAAGGGGTCAAGGGGTACTCTAGAATTTTTTAACGCGATTTACACGTGCGGTTATGGTACGGAAGGTCTGTTATATCCCTATCCCTATATTGTTATATTATTATTATTACTATTCTTTTAATTATTATCATTATTATGGCGTACAACGACGAGAAAAAGCTCATTTTCAAACCCTTGGTGTCAGAAACAAAACTCGGGACCCCTCAAGAGCCGTAAAGGGTCCCCGAAAACTATATTTTAAGGCTCTAAACCCAACAGTTTCTTAGATACTCCCAGAAAACTAATTTCATTTAATAAACTAAAGAAGGAATGCAAGCCACTAACCATGACAACAGTATCTCAAGAGGTGGCATCCAACTTTCCATCTATTTCTGGAATAAGTAATGCCACTCCATTTATTACATTTCTGTGAAAGGTTGCAATTGGCTATAAGGTTATCACGGAACCAACTAAAACTGAAAAATGCATCAATGAGCTTAAGGGGTTCAAGGAGTACCCTAGATTTTTTCACACGACTTACACGTGCGATAGGTCTATTATATCTCCAAACAGCAACATTATTTTCAAAAATTCCTGATTTGAAATAGTAGACTGTTTTTTGCTGATTTTAGGAATTTGGGCCATTGGAGGCTAAAAAAAACTGAATTTTCATGCACCACAAGCCTTTATAATTTATAAAAGGGGTCTTCCTGTAGTTGGGCACTTGACACAACGTTTAGGGTCAGTTCGTATGTGACGTGTATTGCGATTCGTCTACGAGGTTTTGAATTTTATTTTCACGCCAGGAAGAACACGTTAGGTAAATTTAGTTTGAGAGCACATTTTAACTAATAATTTTTCTTTGCCACAAACAGGTTCCAAGCCCCTAAACTTTGCAGCAGTAGCTGGTTATCTGGTTATTAATACCGAAGACCGTTCGAAGAATGGGTACTTCTGCTAGTCTAATATATATAAGTGAAAAAGTCTGTATGTATGTATGTGGGTTGGTTCCGCATACAAATCTACACCGTTCCACCAATCTCAACCATATTTTGCATACACATAGTTTAGGACCCAAAAGGAACCCCTGGCTACTTGAATTTTCGATAGTCTTTCTAAATCTTCTGATTTCGGCCCTTTTGCACTCAAGCACAGGCTAATCAAATCATAAAATATACTCATGAAGGAATGGCAAGGCAGATAGTTTCCATGGCAACATAGCTCAAGTCGAGACTCGGCCGACTAGATGCCAATTGCGCTCTGCACTACCGGTATAGAAAATGAGAATCTTTACTTGAAATCCCGTTAGTTACTCAACTGCTCACACAGCACTGTCAACCGAGTTTAGCATAACAAAGACTTGACACTATCTTCTTTCTACTATATTGTTACGGCTGTGAGTTTGTTTTGTCGCCTCGCCGCGTTGAGTCACAGCTGCCCCGGGCTGTGTGTGCTCTGCCTCAGTGTATTACGTGCGCGTTACGCAACGGGCTGCGAAGTGAAAGGGATGGTCCAGAATATTCGTGACCCAGCCAGTGAAGGAAATCTCGAGAAGCCGTGTGACCTGGACGATTCTAGAATTCATTGAGTCACCAGCCTGCTATATAAGCGGCCTCAACAGTGACGGGACGGAGTTTTTGAGGACAGTGTTCTTGAGCGAGTGTGATTTCACTGAGCGACAGAAGTGTGGTGACGAAGTTCCGTGCGAGTTACGAAATCCAGTGACATTGTTTCCCCAGCTTGTGGACAGCGAAACAGCGTGTAGCAGGTTATCGTAAGTAACTGTAGTTTGTGTACATGAGGAAGAGGTGCAGGTCAAGGCCACCGGACTCATTATAACGGTTTAACTTCTGTGGTTTGTTGACAAGTGAAAGGGGCAAGAGCGCTCAAGGAAGAGACTTGAGGAAGCTGGAGCAAGGTTCTACTTGCTTGTATTTGCTGTTGAGTGGTGTATCCTTCTGGCCGCAATAAAGTTAATTATTTCTTTAAAGGAAGAATCTGTGTTGTGCTTCAACCCACCGTAATCCAGTTGACAAAAGTGCCACTAGGGGGGGGGGGGGGTGGCACGCAACAACTGGTTTCAGAAGCCGGATTACGAACTCAAGCACAAGCACAACACCTGACGCTCCTGGTTTCAAAACCCGAGCAGGTCATTTTCTCTAATTTTCCTGTGAGTGCATGCCCTTTACAAGACAAACAACTAAAATGGAGGCGCAATTGGGAGCATTGCCAGAAAAGTTACGTGGCATGGAAACCAAGATGGAAGACGGCCAGAAGAAGATGGAAGACGGCCAGAAGAATTTAACCAAGGACCTAACTGCTAAATTAGAAGACGGCCAGAAGAAGATGGAAGACGGTCAAAATAAGTTAGCGGAGGACCTGAAGAAGATGGAAGACGGCCAGAAGAACTTAGCCAAGGACCTGAAGGATGGCCAGAAGAAGATGGAAGACGGCCAGACTAAGCTAGCACAAGACCTGAAGAAATTATCACAGGGCCTACGTGAAGAAGTCACGGCAGTGGAAAAGAAATTCGACGCCTTACAAGTGGAAGTTGCCGAGCTGCGCCGACGCCCGCTGATGTGGGTGGAGGAGAAATTCAACGCCTTACAAGAAGAAGTTGCCGAACTGCGCCAACGCTCACTGACGGGGGTGGAAGGGAAATTCAACGCTTTAGAAAAGGAAATTGCTGAGCTGAACCAACGCCCACCGACGGGGATTGAAGCGAGATTCAACGCTCTTCAAGAGGAAGTTGCCGAGCTGCGCCGACGCCCGCCCACAGGTACACCGGGAACGTCAGGAACGGGACAGAGCAGAGTGACGCCCACAACCTTCGACGGAAAGGTCCCGTGGAGCACATACGTCAGTTCGAGGTGGCCTGTTCCATAAATAACTGGAACAACACCGAAAAGGCTACAGCTCTCATTGTAGCGCTGAGAGGTGACGCCCTTAACGTCCTTCAGGCCATCCCGACTGGATCCCAGGACTACGCTTCACTGATCGCCCATATGGAGTCCCGATATGGAGATGGACATCGCACGCCTCGTAAGGCTCGCCTATCCAACAGAGCCGGCCGACTTTCTGGAACTGATTGCGACTCAGACCTTCACCGACGGGCTACGGGACTCGGACACTCAACAGGCGCTGCGACTCGAGCGCAATAAGACCCTGGCAGATGCGCTGAGCCACGCACTTGAGTTCGAGACGGCAAAACAGGCATCTAGAATGCACGCGCGGGTGCGTCAAGTGGACGTCGACGAACCAGCCAAAGCCGACAAGACCAAGCCCTTGGCCGATGAACTGATGGAGGCGCTAGGCCGGTTCTTCAAGAGTCGCAGTACCACCAACAAAAACGTAGCCGAAGGTCATCCGGAGAGGCGGCACGGAAGAGGACTACCGACCTGCTGGACCTGCCGTAAGAGAGGCCACCTGAGCAAGGACTGCGGTGATCGCGGCCGCCAAGGATTTCCGTCGGGACAGTCAGTCGTAGGGAAACCGCGCGGCCCAGGAAAGCAAGTATCAGCCAGCCTTGGGGGGCAAAGGTTGGCTTGTGACAGTCGTCAAGCCCCGGCAGTCCAAGTTCGTTTGACGCAGTTACGGAGGGATAATAGCAGCCTGATGGTCGACGGAGTCGTCAACGGAAAGAGCTGGCCCATGCTAATCGACACGGGAGCATCGAGGACCATCGTCAGTCTCACCGTGATCCCGAAGTGGAGAGTGCAACCCACACAAAGGAACCTCCAGCTAATAACCGCGACCAGAGAGACCACACCGGTACTTGGCGAAGCATCACTGGAGTTCGTCATTGGTCGACGGGTGATAAAGCATCCAGTGCTTGTGGCTGAGGTATCAAATGAAGTGATCATCGGACTGGACTTCCTGGACCAGAACAACATCATCATGGATCTGAGTACCAACACTCTGCACTTCGGAAGTGAGGAACTTGCTTTGCAACCAGCACACGAGGCCGTCGCCGCACGACGAGTAAGGATGAGAGAGGACGTCATCGTTCCCGCCAGGACGGAAGTCAGCGCTGCCGTAATTGTCGACGGAACAGCTGAGGGAGTAGCGGCTGTCATCGAGCCAAAATATGAGGACATCCAGACAATAGGATTGCTAGTTGCCAAGACTCTCATCAACACGACGTCTCCGCCGTACATCCGCCTGTCCAACCTGAACGACTACGATATTACGGTTCACCGGGACACCGACCTAGGAGTCTGCGAGCCCGTTACCTGGATTGCCCGCATCACAGATACGACGGACGGACACCTGCAGACGGACAACCGAAGAAGACGCGCACTGCCAGAAAAATTACAGAAGCTGTACCAAGGATCCCAGGACCATTTAGACGAGGAACAATCACGCCAACTTCAGGACCTGCTACGCGAGTTCCAGGACGTCTCCTGCGAGGGGAGCAAATACTTCGGCAGGACAAGCTTGGTCCAGCACAGAATCGACGTTGGGGACAGCGCACCGATTAGGGCCCCATTCCGACGTGTCCCGCTCGCCAAGCAAGCTGAAGTCGACCGGATGGTAGAAGAGATGAAGGAGCAAGGAGTGATCGAGCCATCACATAGTCCTTGGAGTTCTCCGGTCGTGCTAGTAAGGAAGAAGGACAGTTCCACCAGGTTCTGCGTGGATTACAGGCGGGTGAATGACGTCACGAAAAAGGACAGCTATCCTCTACCCCGGATCGACGACACCCTGGACACCATATCAGGGTCAAGATGGTTCTCCACCTTGGATTTGAAGAGTGGCTACTGGCAGGTGGAGGTCCACTCTAAAGTCCGCGAGAAAACTGCGTTCTCTGTGGGCAGCGGGCTCTGTCAGTTCACCGTCATGCCATTCGGTCTGTGCAACGCCCCTGCGACCTTCGAAAGGCTAATGGAGTCCATTCTGAGGGGACTACACTGGAAGACCTGCCTGGTCTACCTAGACGACGTCACCGTTCTGGGAAGAAGCTTCGAGGAGCACTACAGCAACCTGAAGGAGATCTTGATGAAGCTATGGGCTGCCCAGTTGAAGTTGAGCCCCAAGAAGTGTCAGCTCTTCCAGAAGCAGGTCTAGTACCTTGGGCATATCGTCTCCGAGGAGGGGGTGCGCACCGACCCAGAGAAGACCGCAGCTGTGATGAGTGGCCAGTTCCGAAGGACAAGTCCCAAATACGAAGCTTCCTGAGACTCTGCACTTATTACCGTCGCTTCGTGAGAGGATTCGCTGACATCGCCAAACCACTGCATCGACTGACTGAGAAGGACCAACTCTTCACGTGGACAGCATAATGCCACAGTGCCTTCGAACAACTCAAGCAGGCTCTGTGCACCGCGCCCATTCTGGCCTACCCCAGACCTGGAACAGGGTTCATCGTCGATACCGATGCCAGCGACTTTGGTTTAGGGGGAATCCTGTCGCAAATAGTGGACGGCGAGGAGAGAGTAGTGGCCTACTTCAGCAAAGCCTTGTCGAAGCCAGAGTGGAACTACTGCGTCACCAGGAAAGGAACTCTTCGCCATCGTGGAGACCATCGAACACTTCCTCAAGTACCTGTACGGGCAAGAATTTCTCATCAGGACCGACCATGCATCCCTGCGGTGGCTCCTGAACTTCAAGCAGCCCGAGGGTCAACTCGCGCGGTGGTTAGAGAGGCTTCAACAGTACAACTTTAAGATACAGCACAGGAAAGGCCAACTGCATTCTAACGCCGACGCCCTGTCACGAAGACCGTGCCCCAAAGACTGCACCTTCTGTACCAGAAGAGAGGAGAACACCGGGATACAGTGCCGAAGGACTACCGTGGAACTTCATGGGAGCTGGAGCCGCGAATCTTTCACGCGGGCACAAGCCGAAGATGATGACCTGGGACTGATAGCCGAATGGAAGAGGGCCTGTGTTCCCAGACCCGGGTGGAACATTGTGAGCGTCTGCAGTCCAAAGTTCAAGTCCTACTGGGCGCAGTGGGACTCGCTGATTGTAAGGGATGGCCTCATCTGCCGGACCAGGGAGAGCACTGACGGGAAGACATCTCGGGAACAAGTCGTCGTACCAAAGGCTATGACGGAGGAAGTCCTGAAGGAAGTCCATGGAGGATCATCTGGTGGACACCTAGGGATAAAGAAGACCTTGGAGAAGGTGAGAGAGCGGTTCTACTGGATCGGAAGCCAAACTGACGTGGAGAACCACTGCGCGAGTTGCCACGATTGCGCAGCCAGCAAGGGCCCAGGACGAAGACGACGGGGTCCACTGAAGACCTACAACGTGGGCGGCCCCATGGAGAGAGTGGCCATCGATGTTGCTGGGCCATTCCCGTTAAGCGAGGCAGGGAACCGCTACATATTGGTCGTCAGCGACTACTTTACCAAATGGCCGGAGGCGTATGTGCTCCCTAACCAAGAAGCCGCGACGATCGCAGAGACCCTGGTGAAGGAATTCGTCAGCCGGTACGGAGTACCCCTGGAGCTGCACTCCGACCAAGGGAGGAACTTCGAGTCGCAGGTGTTCCAGAACCTATGCCAGCTGCTGGGAATCCGGAAGACAAGGACAACGTCGCTACACCCTCAGTCGTACGGGAAGGTAGAGCGATTCAATCGCACCATCGAGAACCATCTCCGAATAGTCGTCAGCGAGCACCAAAGGGATTGGGACAAACATCTTCCACTATTTCTCCTGGCCTACCGCGCCGCCGTGCGTGATGCCACCGGGTGCACGCCAGCCCGGGCCATGTTTGGGAGGGAGCTCCGCCTACCTGTCGATCTTGCCTTCGGCCGACCTGGAAATGATCCGGTCCCGGTAAGCCAGTATTGTCAAGAACTGGTCGACCAACTGGAGGACGTGCACACGTTCGCGAGGAGTAAGCTGCGGATCGAGACCGACCGAATGAAGACCCGACACGACCAACAGACGGATGCTGGTGGATTCCACGAGGACGACCTGGTCTGGCTCTTCAACCCATTACGGAAGAAAGGTCTGTCACCCAAACTGCAGAAGTCCTGGGAGGGCCCGTACCGAGTCATGAAACGGATCAACGATGTCGTCTACAGGATCCAGCGGAGCCCGAGGGCGAAGATGAAGATCGTGCATCGAGATCACCTAGCAGCCTACGGAGGGACACAGACGGACCTATGATTGATCGGGACGATCAGCCTTTTAGGAAGGGGCTGGTGTTACGGCTGTGAGTTTGTTTTGTCGCCTCGCCGCGTTGAGTCAAATTTGCCCCGGGCTGTGTGTGCTCTGCCCCAGTGCATTACGTGCGCGTTACGCAACGGGCTGCGAAGTGAAAGGGATGGTCCAGAATATTCGTGACCCAGCCAGTGAAGGAAATCTCAAGAAGCCGTGTGACCTGGACGATTCTAGAATTCATTGAGTCACCAGCCTGCTATATAAGCGGCCTCAACATTGAGGGGACGGAGTTTTTGAGGACAGTGTTCTTGAGCGAGTGTGATTTCACTGAGCGACAGAAGTGTGGTGACGAAGTGCCGTGTGAGTTACGAAATCCAGTGACATTGTTTCCCCAGCTTGTGGACAGCGAAACAGCGTGTAACAGGTTAACGTAAGTAACTGTAGTTTGTGTACAGGAGGAAGAGGTGCAGGTCAAGACCACCGGACTCATTAAGACGGTTTAACTTCTGTGGTTTGTTGACAAGTGAAAGGGGCAAGAGCGCTCAAGGAAGAGACTTGAGGAAGCTGGAGTAAGGTTCTAATTGCTTGTATTTGCTGTTGAGTGGTGTATCTTTCTGGCCGCAATAAAGTTAATTATTTCTTTAAAGGAACAATCTGTGTTGTGCTTCATCACTCACTCACTCACTCATTCATTTATTCATCACGATATCTCAGAAACCACGGAACGGATTGGAATGAAATCTGGTATGCAGCTTCTGCAAGGGCCGCAAATTCCCACTAATAGAGGATTTTTGGATATTCAGGTTCTAAAAGGGTATTAAGGGGGTAGACCTGCATTTCATTGAATAGCAATATATCCCGATTGGTTTCATTGGGGGATGTGATACTCGGCATATAAACTCATCATTAAAAATAAGAAGACGTGTGTCTGAGGGTTTTTCGATGTGGTGTATATTATGAGGTGAAAGGGGTGAAAAGTGGGGATTGAAAGATTCCTAACGGAGCGTGTATCTCTTAAACGACATAGGTGAGAAGTTTGAAACTCAGCGGGAAAAAAATCAACTTAAAAAATAAGTAAATATGTGTTTGAACGTTTTTCATAAATCCAATTTTAGGGGCCCATGGGGAGAGATGAAATTCTGGGGGGGGGGGGGGAACAGGAAAGAAAGTGTCCTAACTGATTGACTGAATGACTCACTCATCAAACTCAGGGGGAAAAAACTGCTTTAAAGTAAGTAAATAGCTGTTCGACAGTTTTTTTCATAAATCAAATTTAAGGGGTTCATGGGGAGGGGTGAAATTCTGAAAAAAGGAAATTGAAAGAAAATGTCCTGACTCACCCACACATCATCGCCCAGCCAAAATTATTGAAGTTAGAAACATGACAGTTTGGGGATATGTTCATTGTATGTCAAAACCGTCTACTAAGGGAGGATTTTCGGATATTCAGGTTCTAAAGGAGTCTTAATGGGGTTAAACCTGCATTTCATTGAATAACAATATCTCCCGATTGGTATCATTGGGGGATGTGATACACGGCATATAAACTTATCATTAAAAAGTAACAAGGCACGTGTCTGAGGGTTTTCCGATGAGTTTATGAGGTGAAAGGGGTGAAAAGTGGGTATTGAAAGATTCCTAACGGAGTGTGTATCTCTTAAACGACATAGGCGAGGAGTTTGAAACTCAGTGGAAAAAAATCAGCATAAAAAATAAGTAAATATGTGTTTGACCGTTTTTTTTTCATAAATCCAATTTAAGGGACCCATGGGTAGGGGTGAAATTCTGGGGGGGGGGGGGGGAACAGGAAAGAAAGTGTCCAAACTGATAGACTGACTGACTCACTCATCAAACTCAGGGGGAAAAACTGCTTTAAAGTAAGTAAATAGCTTTTCGACAGTTTTTTTCTATCAAATTGAAGGGGTTCATCGGGAAGGGTGAAATTCTGAAGAAGAAAAATTGAAAGAAAATGTCCTAACTCATTCACTCAATCATCATCGCCCAGCCAAAAATATTGAATTTGGAAACATGACATTTCGGGGATATGTTCGTTGTGTGTCAAAACCGTAAA
Organism: Meconema thalassinum; assembly: GCA_946902985.2. Taxonomy (NCBI): domain Eukaryota; kingdom Metazoa; phylum Arthropoda; class Insecta; order Orthoptera; family Tettigoniidae; genus Meconema; species Meconema thalassinum. Next base: position 1,818,748,055 of record OX336388.2, on the reverse strand, counting down.
CTAAGGGAGGTTTTTTGGATATTCGGGTTCTAAAGGGGGTTAAACCTGCATTTAATTGAATAACAATATCTCACGAGTGGATTCATTTGTGGATGTGATACTCGGCATATAAACTAATCATTAAAAACAAGATGTTCAGTAAAGAACATATAGCCTACTTTCTCCTAAATGCATGGGTATTGTTATAACTCTTTGTCCTTTTCAAGGAGTATGATTGAATGTTGGTTGTAGTAGCTTGTTGAAATACAACGTGTTTTAGGGATATTAAACATGAATATGAGGTGCCCTTTGCTAGTGCTACCTCTGTACCAAATTTCGTTCAATTCGGTTTCACCGTGTTCGAATTAATAGGAGGAATCTATTTTGACATAAAGATGGCCGCCATCCGCAAACTATTGGGCTGATGTTCTTGCAGTTTGGTCAGAATATGTTTCCCACATCAAGATATGGTGTTGTAAAATTTGGTAGAGACTAGATTATTAGGTTGGTCGTAATTACATTTTAGCTTTTATCATTTGGGTGGCCGCGATTACTTTTCCGTCATGATAGCGGTGATATAAAATATGACACTGAGATGCCCTTTGCTAGTGCTACCTCTGTACCAAATTTCGTTCCATTCGGTTTCACCGTGTTTGAATTAATAGGGGGAATCGATTCTGACACAAAGATGGCCGCCATCCGCAAACTATTAGGCGAATGACCTATTAGATTGGTCAAAGGATGCTCCCTCCATAAAGGTATGTAGTTGCAAAATTAGGTAGAGATCGGATGGTTATGTTAGTCGTAATTTGATTTAAGCTTTAAACATTTGTGTGGCCGCCATTACGTTTCAGTCAATATGGCGGCGATATTAATCATGACACTGAGATGCCCATTGCTAGTGCTATCTCTGTACCAAATTTCGTTCCATTCGGTTTCACCGTGTTTGAATTAATAGGGGGAATCGATTCTGACACAAAGATGGCCGCCATCCGCAAACTATTAGGCGAATGACCTATTAGATTGGTCAAAGGACGCTCCCTCCATAAAGGTATGTAGTTGCAAAATTTGGTAGAGATCGGATGATTAGGTTAATCGTAATTTGATTTAAGCTTTGAACATTCGTGTGGCCGCCATTACGTTTCAGTCAAGATGGCGGCGATATAAAACATTTCGTTCCATTCGGTTCCACCGTGTTCGAATTAATAGGGGGAATCAATTTTGACATAAAGAAGGCCGCCATCCGCCAACTATTAGGCTAATAACCTATTAGATTGGTCAAAGGAGCCCTCCATAAACGTATGTTGTTGCAAAGTTTGGTAGAGATCGGATGGTTATGTTAGTCGTAATTTAACTTGAGCTTTGAACATTTGTGTGGCCGCCATTACGTTTCTGTCAATATGGCGCCGATATAAAACATGACACTGAGATGCCCTTTGCTAGTGCTACCTCTGTACCAAATTTCGTTCCATTCGGTTTCACCGTGTTTGAATTAATAGGGGGAATTGATTTTCACACAAAGATGGCCGCCATCCGCAAACTAGTAGGCTAATGACCTATTCATTTGGTCAAAGGATGCTTCCTCTATAAGGGTATGTTGTTGCAAAATTTGGTAGAGATCGGATGATTAGGTTAATCGTAATTTGATTTAAGCTATGAACATTTGTGTGGCCGCCATTACGTTTCAGTCAAGATGGCGGCGATATAAAACATGGCACTGAGGTGCCCTTTGCTAGTGCTACCTCTGTACCAAATTTCGTTCCATTCGGTTCCACCGTGTTCGAATTAATAGGGGGAATCAATTTTGACATAAAGATGGCCGCCATCCGCAAACTATTAGGCTAATAACCTATTAGATTGGTCAAAGGAGCCCTCCATAAACGTATGTTGTTGCAAAGTTTGGTAGAGATCGGATGATTAGGTAAATCGTAATTTGATTTAAGCTTTGAACATTCGTGTGGCCGCGATTACGTTTCAGTCAAGATGGCGGCAATATAAAACATGACACAGAGGTGCCCTTTGCTAGTGCTACCTCTGTACCAAATTTCGTTCCATTCGGTTCCACCGTGTTCGAATTAATAGGGGGAATCAATTTTGACATAAAGATGGCCGCCATCCGCAAACTATTAGGCTAATAACCTATTAGATTGGTCAAAGGAGCCCTCCATAAACGTATGTTGTTGCAAAGTTTGGTAGAGATCGGATGATTAGGTAAATCGTAATTTGATTTAAGCTTTGAACATTCGTGTGGCCGCGATTACGTTTCAGTCAAGATGGCGGCAATATAAAACATGACACAGAGGTGCCCTTTGCTAGTGCTACCTCTGTACCAAATTTCGTTCCATTCGGTTCCACCGTGTTCGAATTAATAGGGGGAATCAATTTTGACATAAATATGGCCGCCATCCGCAAACTATTAGGCTAATAACCTATTAGATTGGTCAAAGGAGCCCTCCATAAACGTATGTTGTTGCAAAGTTTGGTAGAGATCGGATGGTTATGTTAGTCGTAATTTAACTTGAGCTTTGAACATTTGTGTGGCCGCCATTACGTTTCTGTCAATATGGCGCCGATATAAAACATGACACTGAGATGCCCTTTGCTAGTGCTACCTCTGTACCAAATTTCGTTCCATTCGGTTTCACCGTGTTTGAATTAATAGGGGGAATTGATTTTCACACAAAGATGGCCGCCATCCGCAAACTAGTAGGCTAATGACCTATTCATTTGGTCAAAGGATGCTTCCTCTATAAGGGTATGTTGTTGCAAAATTTGGTAGAGATCGGATGATTAGGTTAATCGTAATTTGATTTAAGCTATGAACATTTGTGTGGCCACCATTACGTTTCCGTCAAGATGGCGGCGATATAAAACATGACACTGAGGTGCCTTTTGTTAGTACTACCCCTGTACCAAATTTCGTTCCATTCGGTTGTACCGTGTTTGAATTAATAGGGGGAATCGATTCTGACACAAAGATGGCCGCCATCCGCAAACTATTAGGCGAATGACCTATTAGATTGGTCAAAGGATGCTCCCTCCATAAAGGTATGTAGTTGCAAAATTTGGTACAGATCGGATGATTAGGTTAATCGTAATTTGATTTAAGCTTTGAACATTCGTGTGGCCGCGATTACGTTTCAGTCAAGATGGCGGCGATATAAAACATGGCACTGAGGTGCCCTTTGCTAGTGCTACCTCTGTACCAAATTTCGTTCCATTCGGTTCCACCGTGTTCGAATTAATAGGGGGAATCAATTTTGACATAAAGATGGCCGCCATCCGCAAACTATTACGCTGGTGACCTATTGGTTTGGTCAAAGGATGCTCCCCCCTTAAAGGTATGTTGTTGCAAAATTTGGTAGAGATCGGATGATTAGGTTAGTCGTAATTTGATTTAAGCTTTGAACATTTGTGTGGCCGTCATTACGTTTCCGTCAAGATGGCGGCGATATAAAACATGACACTGAGGTGTCCTTTGCCAGTGCTACCTTTGTACCAAATTTCGTTCAATTCGCATTCACCGTGTTCGAATTGATAGGGGGGGACAGACATTCAGAGTACACACACTCACACACAGACACACACACAGACTCACACACACACATACACACACACACACACACACACACACACACAGAGAGAGACTCGCACACACACATACACACACACAGACAGACACACTTTTTTCGCCCTGTGTTGATCTCATAAGTCTACTTTCATTTTTTGCAAAAATCGAAAGTAGGCTAATAAGCAGACATATGTCTAAGGGTTTTTCGATGTGGTGTATTATTATGAGGTGAAAGGGGTGAAAAGTGGGGGTTGAAGGATTCCTAACGGAGCGTGTAGGCCTATCTCTTAAACAACATAGGCGAGAAATTTGAAACTCAGAGGGGAAAAAAATCAGCTTAAAAAGTAAGTAAATCGGTGTTCGACTGTTTTTTCATAAATTAATTTAAGGGGCCAATGGAGTGGGGTGAAATTCTGGGGGAAAAAAGGAGAGAAAGTGTCCTAACTGACTGACTAACTCACTCACTCATCATACTCAGGGGAAAATACAGCTTAAAAATAAGTTAATAGGTGTTCAAGCGTTTTTTCATCAATCCAATTTAAGGGGCCCATGAGGAGGGGTGAAATTCTGGTAAAAATAATTGAAAGAAAATGTCCTGTCTGACTCACTCACTCATCACGCCCAGCAAAAACTATTAAAGTTGGAAACATGAAATCTCGGGAATATGTTCGCTGTATGTCGAAAACGTTAACTAAGGAATGTTTTTTGTTTATTCGGGTTTTAAAGAGGTGTTAAGGGGGGTAAACGTGCATTTCATTGAATAACGATATCTCATGAGTTGTTTCTTTGGGGATGTGGTATTCGGTACATAAACTAATCGTTAAAAATAATCAGACATATGTCTAAGGGTTTATCGATGTGGTGTATATTATGAGGTGAAAGGGGTGATAATTGTGGGTTGAGGGATTCTTAACGGAGCGTGTATCTCTGAAACGACATAGGCCAGAAGTCTGAAATACGGCGGGAAAAAACAGCTTAAAATACAAGTAAATAGGTGTTCGACCGTTTTTTCATAAATCCAATTTAAGGGGTTCATGGGGAGGGGTGAAATTATCAAAAATAAATGAAAGAAAATGTCCTGACTGACTCACTCATCATCGCCCAGCCAAAATTATTGAAGTTAGAAACATGAAATTTTGGGGATATGTTCGTTGTATGTCGAAAACGTCCACTAAGGAAAGAGTTTTGGATATTCAGGTTCTAAAGAGGTTTCTTTAGCGTATGGCGTTTAGTGCCGGGAGTGTCCGAGACAGGTTCGGCTCGCCAGTTTTGTAGCTGCTTCGAGACGGACACCCAATGGGTGAGCTACAAGTACCGTTGGGGAGGGAAGGTGGGATGTACGGACGAGGAGTTGGAAGGTAGTGGCTGTGGCCTATAGTTAGGGACCAACCCCGGCATTTGCCTGGAAGGAAGATGGGAAACCACAGAAGACCATCTTCAAAGTTGCCGGCGGGGGGATTCGAACTTCCTCGCCTCCCTGATGTGAGCGACTGCCGGCATTCATGCCGTAACGACCTCAGCTAACTCACCCGGTTCTAAAGAGGTGTTAAGGGGATAAACGTGCATTTCATTGAATAACAATATCTCACGAGTGGTTTCATTTGGGGATGTGATACTTGGCACATATACTAATCATTAAAAATAACCTGACACATGTCTAATGGTTTTTCGATGTAGTGTATATTATGAGGTGAAAGGGATGAAAAGTGGGGGTTGAAAGATTCCTATCGGAGCGTGTATCTCTTAAACGACATAGGCGAAGACTTTGAAACTCGGAGGAAATCAATCAGCTTAAAAATAAATAAATAAATAAATAAATAGATAAATAAATAAATAAAATAAATAGGTGTTCGACCGTTTTTTCATAAATGCAATTTAAGGGGCCTATGGGGAGGGGTGAAATTCTGGAAGAAAAACGTCCACTAAGGAAGGATTTTTGGATGTTCGCTCTCATCGACCAACCAAAACTATTCAAGTTAGAAGAATGATATTTTGGGGATATGTTTGTTGTGTGTCGAAAACGTCTACTAAGGAGGGATTTTTGGGTATTCAGGTTCTAAAGGGGTGTTAACAGGATAAAACCTGCATTTCATTGAATAACAATATGACACGACTATGACGCGAGCGAAGCGAGGCTAAAAATGAGATGGTGTGTGTCTGTGTATTACTCAATCACGCAAGTACCACTGGTCCGATTTACATGAATTTTATATGGAAGTAGCTGATTTACCTGGTTAACATATAGGTTACTTTTGATTTCAATACTTTGCACTATTTAAGGATGGCCATTTTAGTGACGTCACTACACCCTTTGGTTTCAAACTTTCATAATTCCATTTCAAATAAAAAGAGAACGCTAAGAAATAGCAAACTTCTGATGGCATATGTGAGGTTTAAAATTACATTTACTATCCGAAAGGTATCTCCAACGGTTAGCGAGTAAAACCTAAAATAGTGCTATAAAACACGGTCAACGCCGAGCGGTGTAGTTGGACAAAATGTTCCATCCTTAATCTCCCTCTACGCAGCACCTCGCCTATCCCCTGTTTTAACTGTCACCTTCACATTTTTATTTATTTATGACGCGTAGCGAAGCACGGGTACTTCAGCTAGTTAACACTATAGATGGCCTTCACTCTAATCTGCAAGCCTCTGTGACCAAGCAATTAGCCTTCACTATCCATTCCGTCTTCTGTGGTATTGAAGTATGTATTGTGACTCCGAAAGTGAAAAGTCCTGCGTTTGACTCCTGGTTCTGCCAAGAAATTTAATTCTGGTCTGAGAGCTGGAACAGGATATACAGTACGCCTGCTCAGCCTAATTGAAACAATGCTGAGAAGAGATGGGTTCGAATCACATCTCAGCTGTCTTAGATGTGGTTTTCTGTAGTTTTCTCGCCTCTTCTCGCCAGGATGGTTCCCAACACAAGGCTACGGTCACTACCTTCTAAAATTCTAGCCTCAGTTATGAATACACATACTACTACAGCCATACAATGGCACAGATAATCTGACAGATTCCACACACGCCCTAGTACACGGGGCCACATGACCACGATGTCGCAAAGCCACTAAATAATCAACAACAACCTCCTCCACCATCGCTTGTTTGGCAATCCTCACTTTACTCTCCTCTGGCCCTACAACTCTCATCTTGAAATCATTCAACACTGTGTTTAACTATCACCTCATTGGACTACCTCTTTTCTCTTACATTCTATGGCTGAGTTTATTAGTCTCTGAGGTAACCAGTTAGACTTTTCTCAGAGGTCTATGGTACCTTTTATTTCTATTCCTCCACTGTAATAATAATAATTAAAATAATGTTATTTGTATTACGTCCCTTTTTACATCTGCAGCATTTAGAGACGCCGGGGTGCCGAAGTATTGCCCTGAAGGGGATCTTTAACGTGCCAGTATATCTACTGACATGGCTCCCTCGCATTTGCGCACCCTCAAATGCCAGCTGACTGCGCCAGGATTCGATACTGAAACCTTGGGAACAGCAAGTGAGAAAGTTACCGCTGAGCAAATCCTCCTCTGTCTGTGGTTCGCTTGAGCTCTAAGGTGTTCGATGGTTCGCTGGATCTTCAGCTCACGTCCTGATAAAGCATATATTGGAACTGGTATGGTGTAGTCCCAGGGTGACTCAACAAGAAGAGGGAAACGTTGGATAAGTGATTCAACAAGAAGAGGGAAGTGTTGGGCAAGTAATTCAACAAGAAGAGGGAAGTGTTGGGCACGTGATTCAACAAGAAGAGGGAAGTGTTGGACAAGTGATTCAACAAGAGGAGGAAAGTGTTGAACAAGTGATTCAACAAGAGGAGAGAAGTGTTGGACAAATGATTCAGCAAGAAGAGGAAAGTGTTGGACAAGGGATTCAACAAGAAGAGGGAAGTGTTGGACAAGTGATTCAACAAGAAGAGGGAAGTGTTGGGCACGTGATTCAACAAGAATAGGGAAGTGTTGGACAAGTGATTCAACAAGAGGAGGAAAGTGTTGAACAAGTGATTCAACAAGAGGAGAGAAGTGTTGGACAAATGATTCAGCAAGAAGAGGAAAGTGTTGGACAAGGGATTCAACAAGAAGAGGGAAGTGTTGGACAAGTGATTCAACAAGAAGAGGGAAGTGTTGAACAAATGATTCAACAAGAGGAGGAAAGTGTTGGACATGCGAGTCAACAATAAGAGGGAAGTGTTGGACAAGTGATTCAACAAGAGGAGGAAAGTGTTGGACAAGCGAGTCAACAAGAAGAGGGAAATGTTGGACAAGTGATTCAACAAGAAGAGGGAAGTGTTGAACAAATGAGTCAACAAGAGGAGGAAATTGTTGGACAAGCGAGTCAACAAGAAAAGGGAAGTGTTGGACAAGTGATTCAACAAGAAGAGGGAAGTGTTGAACAAATGATTCAACAAGAGGAGGAAAGTGTTGGACAAGCGAGTCAACAAGAAGAGGGAAGTGTTGGACAAGTGATTCAACAATAAGAGGGAAGTGTTGGTCAAGTGATTCTGTAAGATGAGGGAAGTGTTGGACAAGTGATCCAGCAAGAAGAAGGAATTGTTGGACAAGTGATTCAACAAGAAGAGGAAAGTGTTGGGCACGTGATTCAACAAGAGGAGAGAAGTGTTGGACAAGTGATTCAACAAGAGGAGAGAAGTGTTGGACAAGTGATTCAACAAGAAGAGGGAAGTGTTGGACAAGTGATTCAACAAGAAGAGGGAAGTGTTGAACAAATGATTCAACAAGAGGAGGAAAGTGTTGGACAAGCGAGTCAACAATAAGAGGGAAGTGTTGGACAAGTGATTCAACAAGAGGAGGAAAGTGTTGGACAAGCGAGTCAACAAGAAGAGGGAAATGTTGGACAAGTGATTCAACAAGAAGAGGGAAGTGTTGAACAAATGATTCAACAAGAGGAGGAAAGTGTTGGACAAGCGAGTCAACAAGAAGAGGGAAGTGTTGGACAAGTGATTCAACAATAAGAGGGAAGTGTTGGTCAAGTGATTCTGTAAGATGAGGGAAGTGTTGGACAAGTGATCCAGCAAGAAGAAGGAATTGTTGGACAAGTGATTCAACAAGAAGAGGAAAGTGTTGGGCACGTGATTCAACAAGAGGAGGAAAGTGTTGGGCACGTGATTCAACAAGAGGAGAGAAGTGTTGGACAAGTGATTCAACAAGAGGAGAGAAGTGTTGGACAAGTGATTCAGCAAGAAGAGGAAAGTGTTGGAAAAGTGATCCAGCAAGAAGAAGGAAGAGGGAAGTGTTGTATGGACAAGTAGTTTTACATGAGGTGAGAGTTAGATAACTGATTCTAAGAGAAGAGGGAAGTGTTGGGGAGGTAATTCTACCAGAGACGTGCGTGGGACAGTGATTCTACAAGAAGTGACAAATGAGGACAGTGTGTTTTAAGAGGCAAGTTTTGAACAGTTCGTTTGTGAAGAATAAGGATTGCCTCTTGGTATATGAAGTTGCTAACATGCATTTCAAGAACCTATTAATCTTATAGGACAAATACTGGAGTTCTGCGGTGGGCTTTTGGGTAAATACAATGTGTATATTTAGCTTTAGTGGCTTGATATAGTTATTTACAGAAATTTCATCCTTCAGAAAAAAAAACTATTTAACTTAAGTCAGCTGTAGATCTGAAGATCATTCAGAGCAATATTTCATAACGGTGCACTGTAAATCTCAGACTCATGCATATATCATAGGAACTAGTTTTGTCCCGCCGCGAGTGCAGAATCCACAGTTGACTGAGCAGCAGATGGATGAGGTTAGCTCAGCTGACTTGGCGAGCACCTGCGGACATCAATTTTGGCAGCTTACAGTATTTCCTTGTATGTGTGACCTGCTTGCGAGTCATGACTAATGGACTGGTCTCTGCTGGGTGGCAGACAAAGACCATGAGGGCAAAGGCCACGGCGGACCAAGTGAAAGGAGCTTTGTCACAGCTTCCTTCATCGCGTCCCTGACCTAAGGATAAAGGGCGGGGTTGTCGTGGGACACTCAGTTCATACTTGCGGAACGTACTTTAGTTAATCAAATCAAATCAAATCATAACATCTCGCTTTAAGCTTCCACGTTAGTTAGTGGTAGGGTGTCTGACTCGTGTTCCCAAGATCGTAAGTTGGATCTCAACCGAGAACGTAGGACTTCTAAGGGCGAAAAAATAATTAGATTTAAACTTGTACGAGGGATGATCAGAAACTAAGGTTACAAGGCCGGTATTCCTCTAGATTCGTCTATTATAGAGAAATTAGTAGTGTGGGGTAACTGTGCAGAGTTTCAGCCACCCGCCACCTCAGCGCTAGTTGTAGGTGAACAACTAATGGTGACTCGTTTAGAAAACAGCCACCCGCTACCTACAGCGCTAGTTTTAGGTAAACAACTAATTGTGACTCGTTTGGAAAACAGCCACTCGCCTCCTACAGCGCTAGTTGTAGGTGAACAACTAATGGTGACTCCTTTGGAAAACAGCCACCCGCCACCTACATTGCTAGTTGTAGGTAAATAACCCCCCCCCCCTTTCTTTTTTTTTAACGTATGGCTTTTACTGCCGGGAGCGACCGAGGACATGTTTGACTCGCCAGTTTAGTAGCTGCTTCGAGGAGGACACCCAAGGGGTGAGCTACAAGTACCGTCGCGTGTGGAGTGTTGTCTGGGGAGGGAAGTTTGAATGTAAGGACGAGGAGTTGGAAGGTGGCGGCTGTGGCCTATAGTTAGGGACCAACCCGGCATTTGCATGGAAGGAAGATGGGAAACCACAGAAGACCATCTTCAAGGTTGCCGGCGGGAGGATTCGAACCTCCTCGCCTCCCGGAAGTGACCGACTGCCAGCAGTCATGCCGTAACGACCACGGCTAACACACCCGGTGATAGTACCCAGAAATACACGAAAACAACAACTGCCACCAAAAAGCTACGCCAATTGCAAGAGTCCAAAATAATACACGACAAATATAGGCATTCAACTAGTACTGTATTGCACTACTAATACAAAATGAAAGGTGTATAGTTAAAATGTCGTACGCATGCGGAGCTTGAACCTACGACTTCCGGCCTTGTACGCTTTTGTTCTACCACTTTTTAAACGCGGAGAAACTACAATTCATGGTTGGTTGGTTCCTCAGTTTAGGGGCTGCGACAACGCGGTCATGTAGCCCCGTGTACTTTGGGTGTGTGTAGAATCTGTCTGATAACTGGTATTAATTGTGATGGCTGTATTTAGTGTGTGTTAACTGTTTTAAATTCAAGTAAGGGCTGTAGACATTGAATTTCAAGTAGTTCCTACGTTTTCCGCCATACACCACCGTCAACGACTACTAGTGCAGAAATTGGTTACTAGATGCCACCGCAGTCAGCTCCTGGCAACGAGCGTTGGAACCCAAGAGCGTTGGTCAAATTTAACCTATAATTTACCTTCACACAAGTGTAATTAGTGGAAGGTTCTTTAGCATGCCATAAATCTATGACATGGGACCGCCGTCTTTACTTCCCCTCTGAAGGAAGGCATAGCCTACTGAGGGATTTTTAACGATCTTTAAAAAATCCGACAATTCATGGTAAGAGTTGACCTATGACGCCTATGCAATTGTCATCCACTAGTTCTAATTAACATGCAGCAGGCAAGTTATTCTGTACCTTTCTCTAAATGACTTTTACTAACCGTACGATAATCAACTTAAGAGCTACAAACCTCTATTTGTCATCAAAGTGATCGTGAAGAATCCACTAGACTACTTGAAACAATAACAATGGGTTTCAGAAGATCACACCTTGGAACAAAGAAGAGGATCACGGATGCTGTATGGTCCATGCCTCAAGGCTACCACAGGAATGTTTTCCCGCTCTGGTTTATTGCCCGTGATTGACTGAGTGAAGGGGAATGTCTCCAAGCTGAGCACAGTCGTGACCGAAGAGGCAGACGTGGCCTAAAATGTAAATCAGTCACCGCGCACCACAACATGCATCATTTCGTAATTAGAATCTTTTCAATAATGCATAAGCTTCCTCGTGGACAGTCAATTCTACCTTTCACACGATATCCTATATCTAGAGCCCTGTGCGGATAAGCAAAACGTTATCCGCATCCGCCCCACATTCGCACGACTGTTATCCGCATCCGCCCCGCATCCGCTCGACTATTTTCTGCATGCCCACGTACAGTATGTTATCCGAATCTACTGACAGTACAATAGGCGTAATAGTTTTAATAAAATAAATCATAAATTACTAAAGCAGCATATTGGGGAGCGTGAAGGCGCAGTGGCTTAGCTGCTCGTCTTTCACCCGGACGGCTGGGGTTCGAATCCCGATGACAGTGGGGTGGAATTTTCACCTGAAAAATCACGTGGCGTCAGGAAGGGCATCCGGCCTTAAATCCCCGGCCAAAACCAAAATGAGCCTGGTTGGCTCCGGCGACCCCAATTAATTGGGAAATGCCGAAGAAATAGATAGACTAAAGCAGCATATTTGGACATTTGAGGAAAAAGTCGCTCCCTTAGGCTTTGTATGTCCTGTGATATGTTGAAAATAAATGTTTTTCAGCCAGAATTGCAACCTCTTCCTGTTCGGAGTGTTAATTATTCTTAATGACATAATTTGAATGAGATTAGCTGAAATCATCATCTTACATTTGTCATGAAAAGAACATAACGGGAAAATATGATATGTCATAAACTTCCTGGTCCTAATAATGATATTAAATATGCTCGGATTGTATTCTAAAAACTATCCGCGAATTTTCTCCAAGTATTATCTGCAGCTTATCAGCTATTCGCACAGCCATGCAAACTATATCCGCATGGCGAAAAATTTTGCGGTTATCCGCGGGTTTATCCGCGGATACCCGCATCCGCGCAGGCCTTAATCTATATCCAGCACCGATGCCAGTCTGATGAAAACACCCCTGAAGACAATGTGGGCAAAACCTCCCCACCCCACTCTTCCAAGAGTGTGATGGTTTACCAGTCAAGCTGCTTGTCCCTCATCAAGGTGGACCGGGAACGATTACCGGTTAATGCACGTGCGTTTTTCGAATTGAATTGAAAATCCACTCAGATTTACCTCCCGAGTCAGAGGGTACCCCGGTTCTAACCTTCAGACTAAAACTAAATTTCCTGGCAGAGATAGGAATCGAACCAAGGACCTAGAGGAGCTGAGCTTCAGTATGTACTGCGAGACGACAGAAAACGGTACACACTAGTGTAGGTGGGGAGTGGGGTAAATTGTTGTTGCTCTCCTTTTTTTAGTATTAGCAGCAGCATTGTTCCTTTTAGAGCACCTACACTCCAGAAGCACTATGTGGAGTCCCAATGCCTTGATGTTTGAGGATTAAATAAATTCTTATTGTAGTGGAATAGTTCTCCCACTTTTCTCGTTAACGACTGGCGTCTCAAACGTTAGGCAGTGTCACGCATCAACAATTACCATTGTTCGCTGCTGACCAATAGCTGACGGTTCTTGACCAATAGCATCCTTGCTCTTTCACTCCATGAGGACTCCTGAGTCCAGTCTCGCTGCTTGCTTTCAGTGGCTACGGTGGAGAGTTGACAACACTGTGCCTCGAGCTGGGAAAGCCCCGCAGACATTGAATGTAAACATGGCCACCCAGCTAGGCTTCAAAAGCGAGTGGGTCGTTAATGAGGAAATTGAGAGAACTATATATGGTTTAGTGGTTAGTGTCCTTTTCTGTTAACCCTGACGACCGGGTTCGATTCCCTCTCAGCTAAAACATTTAATTAATTTTATTCCGAGGGTAGTAACGGGGTAAACTCAGCCTCGTGAAGCAAAAAAGAAGAGACGGGTTCGATTTCCACCTCGGCCATACTGGAGGTGGTTTCCCACTTCTACTCCAGACGAATGCCGGGAGGATTTTGAAATGAAGGCCACGGCCAACTCCTTCGCATTCCTCACCTGAATTACAAATATACACACTAATACAGTTATCACAATAACACAGGCTATCAGAGAAATTCCACATACACCCAAGCACACGGGGTTACATGACAACGATTCCGCAAAGCCCCTAGATAAATCAACAACAAGAACTCCATTGTAGCTAGGGGCGTGGTGGCTCAGCGGTCTAGCTGTATGCCTCTCATCAAGGCGGTACGGGTTCGATTCCCGGTCAATGCATGTGAGATTTTTGAAGTGAAATGCCATGTCTTGTGGTTCGGATTCCACGTAAAAAGGAGGTCCCGTGGCTCATAATCACAAGATTCACGGTCACGTAAAACTACAATCTTCCTTCCTTTTTCCACTGTAGCTATGCCCGGAATGGCATTGTTCAGACTCACCCATACCTCCGTTTAATTACGATTAGGGGCCGATAACCTCGATGTTAGGCCTCTTAAAACATCAATTCTCATCATCATGAATTAATCACGATAAACGAGAATGAGTAGTGGCGTAACTATGGGGAGCTCAACATAGGGATCAATCCCACGTCAGAGCTAAATAATTATGGTTTGTTGGTTCCTCAGTTTAGGGGCTGCGACAACGCGGTCATGTAGCCCCGTGTACTTTGGGTGTGTGTAGAATCTGTCTGATAACAGGTGTTAATTGTGATTGTTGAATTAGTGTGTGTTATCAGTTTTCTTAATTCAAGTAAGGACTTCAGACATTCGATTTTCAAGTAGTTCCAACTTTTGCTACCAAACGCCACCGTCAACGACCAACTAGTTCTGAACTTTGTTACTAGATGCCACCGCAGTCGGTTCTGGCGACGAACGTTGGAACCTAAGAGCGATAGTCATATCTAAGCTATAATTTAGCTTCACACAAGTGTAATTAGTGGGAAGTTGTTTATCATGCCATAAATCTATGACATGGGACCGACGGCTTTACTTCCCCTCCGAAGGAAGGCATACTGAGGGATTTTTAGCGCTCTTAAAAATCCGACGACTTCGACCGGGTTTGAGCCCGCGACCTTGGGCATAGAAGCTCAGCAAGTTACCAACTACGTCACCGAAGCCACCACAAATAATTATAATTGAATTGCAGCCAATGGCCATAGCGGGGTATTTTAAGTGAACGCCCGAGGGCTACCCATCAACTTCAATTTCAAGTAGTTCCAACTTCAGCTACCAGAGATGCCACTGTCACTGACACCTAGCCGCAAACTTTCAAACTTGATAGAGCGTTTCTATCCAAATAACCTAGAAATTTAGTTACACACTACCAATTGTAGTGGTAGGTTCTTTTACATGCCATAAATCTATGTTATGGACCCGCCGGCTTTGCTTCCCCTCCGAAGGATTTTAATGGTCTTAAAATCTGATGACTTCGGCCGGGTTTGAACTCACGATCCTGGGCATAGCAGTTCATCATGCTACCTACTACGCCACCGAAGCCAAATAAGGAAAATATGAGATTTGTTGAAGTTTATAATTTTGAAGAAAAAAAACGTATCTTCGGATTATGTTTGAAAGCATTTCTTTTCACTCGTGTAACACTCTTAGTGTTACCCTAACTTAAGATTTCCTAAATGAACAAAATGGTCAGGTGTATATCCAGAGGTGTGGTACTATCTTTCCTCATCCTTTAACAAAAATACGCCTCTTGTTAGTTGGTATCCGAGTGTAAGTTCCATTTTGGAAAGTGAATAATTTTGAGTTTACTTGTATTGCTGTTTTTAGTTAAACTTTAGTTGTAAATTGCTTATTTATATTCACACAATGCCGTGGATTGGAAAGGGCCAGTTGAATTCGCGAAGAAAACTCGACTTTATAACTTAATACCAACGAAATTGTTAATATTCGAGCATTTGCACATTGATAAGTGCAAATACAACGTATCAAATATAATTAAATCAAATACGAAAAAATATACTGTAGATAAGGGTTTTGAAACTTTGGGATCATATGTAAGCCTTCATTTATTTTGTCTCATTATGTCCGAGTTCTCACCCCCACATGGGCCGATAACCTAGATGTTAGGCCCCTTAAAACAACAATTATCATCATCATCATCATCTCACCCCCACCCCCTCAGTGTAAAATTCATTCAGCTCATCCACCTCTAGAAGCAAACCGAAGTTACGCAACTGAGACTGAGACGCCTGTTATGGCCCGTGCCAACAATGCTGTTATCATCAGGAGATGGCATCAGACCAGGAGCTTACGTAACGGAGTTATTACCTTGCTCCAATTTTTTCTTCAGTCAGAAATGCTGAAGCATATTCTCCAAAATCGCTGTTAAATTTGCAACTTTCCTCGTGAATATAAACACCATTTGTTAATGCTAGTAATATTCGATCGTGGGAATAAAATAAATTCTGGTTTAACACCAATACAATTATCTCCTGTGTTCATGAAACTAATATTTTAAAACACATGGGTAGCCTAAAAAGAAAGGGAGGAAGGAAAAGGAAGGAAGGAACGAATGAAGGAAGAGGAAGGAAAGAAGGAACGGAAAGTAGAGAAAGAAGGAAGGAACGAAGGAAGGAAAAGGAAGAAAGGAAAAGTAAGGAAGGAAGGAACGAAGGAAAAGGAAGGAAATGTAAGGAAGAAAGCAAGGAAAGAAGAAGGAAGAAAAAGATAGGAAAAGGAAGGTAAGAAGGAAGGGAAAGTAAGAAATGAAGGAAGGAACGAAGGAAGGAAAAGGATGTAGGCTATAGAAGGAAGTGAATGTAAGAAAAGAAAACGAAGGAAGGAAAAGGAAAGACAGGAAGAAGGAAAGAAAACGGAAGGAACAAAGGAAGTAAAGAAGGAAGGAACGAAGGAAGGAAAAGGAAGTAAAGAAGGATGGATCGAAGGAAGGAAAAGGAAGGGAGGGAAGAATGAAAGAAAAAGGAAGGAACAAAGGAATTAAAAGGGAGTAAAAATGGAAAGAACGAATGAAGGAAAAGGAAGGAAGAAAAGAAGGAAAGAAATAAGGAAGGTACAAAGGAAGGAAAGGGAAGTAATGAAGAAAGGAAGGAAGGAAATAAATTCTTATATACTGAACCCAACGCCTCACATGGGTACAATACGGAAGGAATTTGTAAAAAATACTTCTTCTCACTTCTCAAGGAATATTAATTCCAACTATTGAGTAAACATTTTATCTTCCTGGGAGAGAGCAACACAATAAACAAAACAAGCGTCTAAAACAGTGGTTCTGAACCCGTAGAAGTCTGCGGACCACTCAGCGTGAAATTGAATCATGTACGGACCACCCCTCCTTCCCCCCTCCCCAATACACCTTATCAGTTGTAACCCTTCCTCAATAACACTTATTTTAGAGATACTGTATTTCAATTCGAAACATGATAGTCATCGTCGCGAATACATTCGAACGATTCTCGTTCAACGCAAATCATTTTCTAAATCCCCATTTATTGGCCACTTTTTTATACGTGCTGGTGGACCCTTCTCTCCCGCGGACCACTGCCGAGGCACTCGCGGACCACCAGTTAAGAACCACTGGCCTAAAGAGAAGCGAAGCTGTTTAAAGATAAAGTCAGTTCTACAGTCTGTAAGAATGTAGTTTTCCCTACAGGAGCTTCATAGACCGTAGTACAGACAGCTACAGTGCGAGTCATGTTACTTAAAACATTGCAAATTTATATAGGCTAGTTTATTCTTACAAGCAAATTTATCAGCAGAGATTATGCTACCAATATCGATATTTATTTCGAGACCATCCATATTGTAACATGTGGCTTCTAAACATCAGTGGCAATCCAGCAACAGGAAAATCACTATATTTGTAGTTATGGTGGACAAGTGGTAAGGTTTCACTCCTATAGAGCATCCAGCGTTTAGAAAAGACTGTGGGTCTTATGGGCTTTTACTTTTAACGGATATCCCCCCTACACTGGTTTTGTTGTCTCACCTTTTATCATGAAGGAATTCTGAACATATATATTTTTCGTCATAATAGCTTCCTACAATTATCTGCCAATTGATTACCTTTGTTATTGCATACAAGTATTGTTTATATTACGTCTTAGTAATTAAAAATTTTTCGAGGTTAGCACGCTGGAAAGAAGAGCCTCGTCCTGTGCTGCATGCTCGCCCGGAGTGGAGCACGTGCTCAGTTCCGTCGACAACATAAGTTCTGAAGCACTATCCGTCATTGGTGTTACTGGTGTGTGTCTGTTTTATTTTCTGTTCGATCGAATCATGGCTGCCGACAGTTGGGTTCCAACCCACATCTCCCGAATGCAAGCTCACAGCTGCGCGCCCCTAACCGCACGGCAAACTCACTACAATATTACAAATATTCATCTAAACAAAACAACATGAATAAAATTGAAAGATATTAAATTACAACCTAACTAAAAACTAAAGAGGTGATGATCAACAGTATTGCTGACATAAAACTTGTTAACATCGTCTGCATACATCCGAGAAGGAAGGAAGGGTTGTGCTCTCGACATCTGTCAATCAGTAATGCGTCATATCACAACGAAATGAATGTCGTTATTGGTTCTCGTCGCATGCAGTATCCTTAATACTGGTCCAATCCGTTAACATCTGCAAAACTGTTCCTTCCTGGGCGTGTTCTATTTCAGTTAGCTGCTGGGGTTGTGGTTGTCTCGCTAACTTATGAAAGCGCAGTACTCGAAGCGGGTGAACATAACGTATGACGTCAGCGCTACCTCTGCCTAGAGTTAGCAACACTGTCGCCATAAGGCTCCACAGTCTTTTCTAAACGCTGGATGCTCTATAGTAACTCCTCTAAGGTTACGTGAACTATAGAAGGACAGGCAGACGGACGGGAAACTCACTGGCAATATAAGGACCACCTGAAAATGAAAAATAATTTTCCTCTGTCCTTTATCATAAAGCCCTTTGCTCTTTGATGAAGTGATTTTACTATCAGCGTTATGTTCAGCTGCGTGCAGAGTTCGAGGTTGAAGAGTGACCAGTTCAAAGCTCTGAGTTTCCTTGAAACTTCAAAAAATAAACACAAGAAGTTATATCGTAAATGCAATGTGCAGCGATCAATCACTATTTTTCTAGAAATCACAGCGTGCAAGCAAAACATTGACCTGCAATAAATAAGAAGAGCAGAAGATTTATGTTTGTTGAGTTGGTATGTGGGACTGTCCACTCAGTGGGCTGCTTGTGTGTTACAAGTACCAATTAGTGTAGCGCTAATTATCGAGTGTCCTCCGCGACCTACAAGGAGTAATTAAAAGTACAAGGCATACGCTTCCTTACCGAGAACCACCCGGATGTTGCGATGCTCTACTGATAACGATAGAACACACGATATATGGCAGTTAAGCAGTGTCGCAGGTAAAGGGGTGCTGATCAGGCCTGGGCTGTGTTTAACTCATTTAGACAATTTAAATTAATATCAACAATATCATTAATTGGTTTTCTCATGTCTGCGCATCGTGATCCAACCAATATCACACATACAGTTACGACAGGGTAGTGCAGTGGTCAAGCAGCTTGTCTCTAACTACGGCAGGCCGGGTTGGATTCCCAGTCAATGCATGTGAGATTTTCGATTATGGTGTTGGAAGCATTATTCAATGTTGCCTTTTTGTTGATGTTGTTTGAGTCTTCAGACCTTCGACTGGCTTGACGCAGATCTCCATGCTTCCCTGTGCTGAGCTAATCGTTTCATCTCTACATACAGTAGCTACCACACCCTACATCCGAGGCAATCTGTTAAACATATTCTAACCTTGGTCTACCCCTATTCAATAACTAAGTTTGCTACTCCTGTGTGTCTTAATATGTGTCGTACCAATCTATCTCTTGTCGCCAGAAACATCTCTCCTCTCCCACTCGTCTTAATACCTCTTCATTCGTAACCCTTTTTACCCTTCTGACCTTCATCATTCTCTTGTAACACCACATTTCAAAAGCTTCAATTCTCCTCTTTTCTGCTGCTCCAACAGTCCAAGTTTCACTTCCATAGATTAATCCAAATGTAATGCTTTTCAGTCGGTCAATACGATCTACGCAATTGTAATGGGTGTTTCCATAATCCTGAAAAAATATTTATATGAGGTTTACAGTGTAGACAGTGGTTGGTAGCGGCTGAACGAGAACAGACCACACGTAGCTCCAACAAACAGCTAAGTTTACAATCCACTCTAACCTGACCATTTAATAACAATCACAGATACCACATAAAGTAAACAAACTTGAAGGTCAATCACACTAACAATATCTTAACAAAGAAAATGATCACACAAAACTAACAACTCCTGACAAGTTGCGCAAGTTTATAATAACTGCTCTAACTAAATAAGTTACTTGTAGACATAGATTTAATAGCCAAAGTGTAAAAGATCTGATGATGATCGCTTGACGATCGAAACTGGTCATCCAAGAGTATTTATTAGACTAATATCATGTTGTTTTTTCAGGTTTAGGGAAACACTCATTATACATTGTGTACAATCGGGTTTACCGACTGAAAATCACAAAATTTTGATGAGATTTTCGAAGCGAAGTACTGTATCATGTTCTGTGGTTCAGAGTTCTTGTAAAATGGAGGTCACGTTGTGTTGGGGTAGCACGCCTGCCTTTCACCCGGAAGCTCCGGGTTCGATTCCTGGCTCCAAGAAGGATTTTAGAAACTGGGCTGGAATTGGGTGCACTAAGCCTCGTGAGGACAATTGAGTAGCTGTCTGACGGTGAGACAGCGCCCCGATCACGAAAACCAAGATTAACGTCCAAGGGGACCCGATTTGCTGATCACGCGTCATCCCAACATCAGCAGGCCAAATGGCTGGGCAGCGATCGCTTGGTAGGCCTAGGCCCTTCATATGCTGTAGTGTCAGGGGTTATGTGGCTCACGATCGCGAGATTAACAGACTCGTAAAATTACAAGCTTCCTTCTTGTAACATACAGTGGGGCATGGTCACGCAGCAGTCAGGCTATTTACCTCTCACCAAGCTGGACCGGGATCGATGTTCGAAATTAAATGCCATGTCCCGTGGTTTGGATTCTATATAATAAGGAGGTACTGTGGCTCATGCTCGCAAGATTGACAGCCACGTAAAACTACAAGCACCTTTCTGACATACTGTACAGTAGTGTCAACATCCTGAACGGTCTTCGTAAGGATTTCCCGTCCTACCCATATGCTCCCTGTCTTTTTAACCCACAAGTTACTACGTGCATGGCATCTGCAATAGGGAGCTACAACAAGCTCCATAGGTCGTAGGTTCAAATCCCAACGCTGAAAGCAGCTGAGCAAATTTTTCCTCTGAGCTTTTTCAACACTTCCATCCACCAAGTCAATGGCGAGGTGATACTTTTTTTTAAAGTCCAGAGTTCCAACTCCAAACCTTATGGTTCTTCACTTTCGCCCCTTCTGTACATCTTGTACATGGGTAGAGTAACATCCGACATACAAACACCTCACCCATAGACAATCTTATATGCTGATGATGTATGACTTCTCGCCGATCAAACTCGTGAAAATCTCAAGAATCGTGCTCTCTGCTGGAAAGATCGCCTGTGCAAAAATTGTTTAAAACTCAACATAGGAAAACCCGAATGTCTGCAATGTGGCATACAAACCAATGGTAGCATTAAAATTGAAGACCATCAACTCATTAAAACCTCTAAATTAAGTACCAAGGTTCTCTCATCACTTCGGATAGTGAAACCATTCTGAATGCCCGAGCACGAGTAAATTACTGCGTGGCTGAAGACACTAAGTCACTGGAGTACCGTGTGATAAGAAAATACCTAGCCATCTGAAATGAAAAGTTTACAAGACCATGATAAGGCTAGTGGCACTCTATGGCACAGAATGTTGGCCGGCTTCAACCAAACAAGAAAAATCCCTCCATCGTAAAGAAATGAAAATGCTGCGTTGTTCCATGGGTATTAAAAGCCTTGACCATGTCAGAAATGAACATGTAAGGAAACAAATGGGAGTTGCAACAATTAAAGACAAAATGAGGGAAGTGCGTCTTTGCTGGTATGGGCATGCCACTAGATGAGAACTCTGTGATAAAAACGACCCTCCGATATGATCCAGGAAGACATCGACCCCGTGGGCGCCCAAATAAACGATGGATGGATAGAATCAGTGAATACCTACTGTTGAGCGGCCTCAAACCTGAAAATACTCTTCACAGGAAGAAGTGGGGGGGGGGGGATGTAATCTGAAATGTAAGCTTTTCCTTAAAAAATCATTACAACCATAGTTTTGAGTTAAAGGCATGAAACGTTGTGTATAGATAGATACCTAACTGTGATAAATTATAAAAAAAAGTAGAGACCTAGATGTGAGGCATATTTATTAATATTATAAGACATTTAACAGTTATGCCCTTTTTAGACGAAAGACATAACAGGAATTGTAATGATACAAGCACTTCGAAATTTTTACTGTATAAAGCTATCACTACAATACGAAAACTGAACTAAAATAAACTACATATGCATATTAGTTCTTTACTAAAAAAAATCTTGAACTTACTGTCGCAGAAATTAGACATTTTTCATCACATAAAACCCTATAAATAAAAAATTAAATAAGTAATGATTGCAATTATAGTTCCATATATTCCACAATGTGTAATGAACAACTACTGAAAAAATCATAGCTCTGCGATTTATAGTTTTTGAGAAAAGGCTTCAGATTTTTCAAGAAATGTATATTAGAGAAAAATGCATTTAAACATTTGGTTACCATATTCAAACATGAAAAATGCTTATTTGATTATTTTAAATCCTCCATATTCATACTCTTCATCCTCCAACATTCTTTTCTGCCCTCTTATTTTCTTTTTGACTTCCAGCTCAAGATCAGACATTCCTTTCTCAGCTTTCATAAGTCTATTCTTGTCGATGGTGTTGAACGCCTTTATGGTAATTACTCCTGGATTCACACCAAGTATAGGTGCAGAGCATGAAATTTAATCTTTTTATTGAACTTCCATGCCTCCATTAACTATAAAATTTATACACAATGTAAATTATACTATGTAGATTACGAATAACACGTTTCCAAAAAATCGACTTTTGACACAAATTTCATTACAATCCCCTTAACAACAACCAAGCAAGCGGACCCTGCGTCAGCGCGGGAAGTACGCTAGGAAAGAAGAAAATAATATTAATAATAATAATAATAATAATAATAATAATTAATAACATTATTAATATTATTTAAAACATATAATAACATCCTTTATCTGTTTTATCTTCAAAGACGCCAGGGTGCTGGAATATTTCCCTGGAGGGGCTTCTTAACGTGCCGGTAAATCTAGCGATACGAGATTGTCACATTTACGAAGGTGGATCAAAAACTTAGTTGCACTAACGCGCTGCAGCAGCGCGCTGTGTGTCGCAAACGTGAGCACAGCGGAGAAAGGGACAGACACTGCCCACGCGTCTGTTCGGCAGGTCGCGCTGTGGTGTCTCGTCTTGTATGGTGTGAATAGCGGCCAAAAGCAATGGCGCGTCGACTGGACGTTCACTCCAAAGATGGGTCCCACGTCTTCTCACCGATGATCACAAGGGACAACGTTTCCAATCCTCCCTGGCATGTTTGCAACGCTATGCCACAGACGGCAACGGGTTTCTGCGGCGAATCGTCACAGGCGATGAAACGTGGGTTCACTACTTCACCCCCGAAACGAAGAGAACATCAATGGAATGGGTGCACCCATCATTATCACAACGAAAGCAGGCCAAGGTTCAACCTTCAGCCGGTAAGGTTATGACGACAGTGTTCTTTGGCATGGGGTGTTTGCTGCACGTGAAATTCATGCCGAAAGGAACGACGATCAACGCGGCGTCGTATTGTCAAACGTTGCACTGGTTGCGTAAAGCGATTAAAGAGAAGCGCCGGGGGAAATTGAACGCCGGTGTGATTTTGTTGCACGTTAACACAACACCTAACAAGGCCCGCCAAACGAGCGAATTGCTGCAGCGTTTCAAGTGGGTGGTCTGGCAACATCCACCCTACAGTCCCGACCTAGCGCCATGTGACTTTCATCTGATCGGCAAGCTCAAAACGGAGCTCGGTGGTCGACGGTTCCTGGCCGATGAGGAGGTGAAGGCCGCTGTCTCCGTGTGGTTACAGAACGCTGGAGGAACTTTCTATGCATCCGGCATCGACAAGTTGGTTCTGCGTTCGCAGAAATGTTTTGAGTCCCTTGGAAACTATGCGGAAAAGTGACGTTACATTGTATGTCGTTATAGGCGTGTTGCTGTTGTATAGGTGGTGCAATAAAGGGTCATACCTGGGAAGTGCAACTTATTTTTTGATCAGCCCTCGTACATACCATCAGACTGGCCGGAATTTAACTCATTATCTTAAGTTTTGAAGGCCAATTCAATCCGTCAATTAGATAAGTGGCTTGCGAGGTAATTATACGTGGTTATAAAGTTAGTGTCTTTATAATTGGCAGCTTTTACTTTAACAAGTGGCGTGATGGCGAAACGTTCAAACCACTTGCCTCTCAACAAGGTGGACTGCGTTCGATGCCCAATGAAAGTATGTGATCTTTTCGAGGTTAAATGTTACGTCCTGTGATTCAGATTCTACGTAAAACGGAGGTGCCGTAGTTTATGACTGCGAGATTAACGAGATTAAGTATCTTGCTATTTTATTGACAGCAATGACAAGGCAAGTTTTGGTGGCTGAATCTTCATTCTAAAATACGTCCCCAAAGACCTTATTATTAGTGTTCAATTTATGCATCGATCATTTGCTGAGGGCATACATTGGTGAGGCAGAACTCATATAAGCTGTTATTTGGCTAATGTTGATGATCTGATTTTAATAACCTGCTATGTCGAAAGGCCACACGCTAACATATCAGATCTTGAAAAGAAATATAGCAATTATGCTATGAAAAGTAGCATTTCAAAGACGAAAGGAAGAGAAGCAAATGGATTGATTGCCAGGTGGAAGACTGTGAACTAGGACAGGTGAACCATTTCAATTACCTCGACTGTGGACTCTCTAAGAATGGTTGTATTGTGCATTGATAGAAATAGAATTGTGTTGTTACAAAAGCTAATACAATGAGTTATTTGTTGCGATCCTCAGATTTTTGTGAGAAGAAAATTAATTGGTGATATGTGTTACCCAAAAGTAAGTGTTGGTTGGTTGGTTCTTATGTTTAGGGGCTGCGACAACGCGGTCATGTAGCCCCGTGTACTTTGGGTGTGTGTAGAATCTGTCTGATAACCGGTGTTATTGTGATGATTGTATTAGTGCGTGTTACCTGTTTTTTTTATTTAAGTACTGCAACTTAGAATTTTTCAAATAGTTCCTACTTTTGCCACCAAGCGCCACCGTCAACGACTACTAGGCCAAGTTCAGAACTTAGCTACTAGACGCCACCGCAGTCGGCTCTTGGCAACGAACGTAGAAACCTAAGAGCGTTGTTTACATTCTTAACCTATCCAATTTAGCTACACACTGGTGCAATTAGTGGAAGGTTCTTTAACATGCCATAAATCTATGACATGGGACCGCCAGCTTTACTTCCCCTCCGAAGGAAGGCATACTGAGGAATTTTAAACGCTTTTAAAAAATCCGATGGCTTCGGCCGGGTTTGAACCCGCTATCTTCGATATAGAAGCTCAGCATGCTACCGACTACGCCACCGAAGCCGAAGTGTTAAAAACTCAAAGAAAATGATTATGCAAACTGAGGGCATAAATTATGCTGTTGATGGTGATTGTCGTTTAAGGCTTAACATCTTGGTCATCTGCCACAGCTACTCCACAGCGTAGCCGTACCCGTGTCATACCATGTCCGGAGTTCGTAAGTTCTAATGCCAGCGTTGACTGTGTCCATCCTGAGTGAGGACTTCCGCTGGTTTTTCCTCACTCCATCCAGAAAAAAAACCAGGTATTGCGTTATTTCAAGTCCCGGAGCGCATTTCCCATTCCCCACCCTAGTAATTACCACAGTCACCTCTAATACACCGTTATCATGTTGGAAGCCATTATCCAGTGTTGCCTTAGTAAATTAAATTTAAATGAATTGCATCGGTCAAAATTATTGTACCCAAATTGCAATGGGTGTTATTCCATACCCCTACACCCACATAATCGTAGACATATATTAATAGTGTAATGGAGCCGATGATGATCGCTTGACGATCGAAACTAGTCATCCAAATGTATTAATTAAACTCTTGTAATATTTTCCCCCTGTTGTAGTTTTTTAAAATTTATTTTAGCGTATGATGATTACAATATTATAAACAATATATACAGTACAACTACCATCTCAAGTTCATAACTAGAGTTCAATGTTTAAAGTTGAGAGCCAGAGAAGGGCTTCGCTTGAGACACAGTGTAAGTCTTCTATAGAGCCTCTATATGTACGTAAAGGACCCTCGAATGTAATGTGGTCCACTGTCTGTTCCTCTTCTCCGCAGTCACATTGAGGTGATGCCTTCCATCCCCATTTGAAGAGAGTGGCTCCACATCTACCTTGGCTGGTCCTAATGCGGTTTAGCGTCCTCCACTGTCGTCTAGGAAGGGAAAATCCATCAGGGCACTTGCAGGGGTTCTTAATGATGTGATGGTTTGGTAACGAGGATTGCAGATGCCATTGTTCTTTCCAGGCGTCCGATACATTAAAGGAGGTGTCCTGTAGATTCATTGCAGTACGCCAAGAAGGGTGTCTGGATTTCAGTCGTTTGGTTGGAGAAGCTGCTATATCAGAATGAATAGGGAGTTGAGGATTGTTTTGTTGTAGGTAATAACATCCGTTACAATTTGGGTACAATCGTGTTGACCGACAGAATAGCATTTACATTTCATTTACTAGAACACACACCCAAGTGTACGGGGCCGATATCAAAGTGGCCCATGCCTCTAAAACAAATTAACAACATTAACTCATATACATCTACGCTTGAAATGGACCGACAGTGGTAGCTACGCTCGCTAACGCGCAGAGCTAGGACATGGGGACAAGCTCTCTTCGAACTCGGCAGACGTGGGTTTGAGCCCCACCGTCAGCCGTACTTGAAATGGTTTTCCATGGTTTCCCAATATCATCTCCAGGAAAATGCTGGGACGGTACCTTCTGATAGGCCACGGCCACTACCTTCCACATCCTTGCCCAGTTTCATTCTTCTTCACATTTCATATTTCATTAACTCCTCTACACCCAGCTGTGAACTTACTGTTAGCTACTACTAGATGCTATAGCAACCTGCGACTGATAACGAACGTTGGAACTAATCAAACCTAACCTACAAATTTTGCTTCACAAACGTTTAGTTAGTGGAAGGTTCTTTTACATGCCATAAATGCATGACATAGGCCCACCGGCTTTACTTCCCCTTCGAAGGAAGGCATACTGAGGGATATTTAACGCTCTTAAAGAATCCGACCACATCATTAACTCCTCTACACCCAGCTGTGAACTTACTATTAGCTACTACTAGATGCTATAGCAATCTGCGACTGATAACGAACGTTGGAACTAATCAAACCTAACCTACAAATTTTGCTTCACAAAAGTTTAGTTAGTGGAAGGTTCTTTTACATGCCATAAATGCATGACATAGGCCCACCGGCTTTACTTCCCCTTCGAAGGAAGGCATACTGAGGGATATTTAACGCTCTTAAAGAATCCGACCACATCGGCCAGGTTTGAACCCGCGACCTTGGGCATTGAAGCTCACCGTGCTACCAACTACGCCACCGAAGCCGCCTAGCTTAATTTATATTTCAAGAAAATGTATTGTATATATATGTTTCATGCATAAACATACTTCGAAAATGGATTGAAATGGACCAGGGCGCACGTGTCAAATCATACTGCAGAACTTAAAACTTAATTTACTTAATAACAAAAAATTGAGTGTGTATAGATATGGCATTAACATTATCTGAAACAAACTGGCCCTTATTGACAATATTTAATTAACATCTGTTGTTGTTTGAGTCTTCAGTCTTTTGACTGGTTTGATGCAGCCCTTCATGCTTCCCTGCCCTGAGCTAATCATTTCATCTCTACATAGGTATCACACCCTACATCCAACGCAATCTGTTTAACATATTCTAACCTTGGTCTACCCCTACAGTTCTTAACCGCGACCCTTCCTTCCAAAATTAAGTGTCCTATTATTGAGTGTCTTGTCCTACCAACCTATTTCTTCTCTTCATTAGCAGTCGCCAGAAACATCTCTCCTCTCCTAATCATCTTAATATCTCTTCATTTGTAACCCTATCTACCCAACTGATCTTCATCATTCTCCTGTAACACCACATTTCAAGCGCTTCAATTCTCCTCTTTTGTGTTGCTCCAGCAGTCCAAGTTTCACTTCCATAAAATGCCACGCTCCAGACAAAGGCTTTCTAGAATGGCCTCATAATACCTACAGTAAATCTATATTCGACGTCAACAGATTCCTTTTCTGTAGAAATGCTTTCCTGGCCTGTGATAACCTACTTTTTATGTCCTTTTAGTTTCGTACATCACTGGTTATTTTGTTTCCTAAGTAACAGAAGCCTCCTACTTCCTTTAGCTTTTCACCTGCCAATTCGACGTCCAGAGGGGTTTCTGATTTATTTCGGCTTCATTCAAATATTGTTGTTTTGCATTTATTAATTTTGACCAAGAATTCTTTCCTCAAGACAGAATAGGCCTACATACCATTTAGATACTCATTCAAGTCCTTTCGTGTGTCGGCTAAGATGATGCCATCGGCAAATCTCAGAGTTGAAATTATTTCTCTGTGAATCTTTACTCCTACTTAGAATTTCTATCCAATTTCCTTCATTGTTTGTTCAATATATAGATTGGAAATATATTGAAATCTAAATGGTATTAAATAAAACCATATAATAAAATATATTATTATAAGTTGTTTAACATAACATGACCATTGTCGACCATTATGTGGTCATCATCAGCAATCACAAGTTGTCGGAAGAAACTCTAAGTAACTGAAAGTACTGTAGATGGTAATTTAGAGATTCTCTTTAAATATTCCAAAACTATTAAAATGAGATCCGTTACAAAGTAATTTTATCCAAAATGTAACCAAAAAATATAAATTATCTTCTAAAGAAACGTATAACAGTGTCGCGTTGCAGTCAAGATTTAAAACCAAAAAGAATTTGTAGTTTGTACAACAAAATAGTACATTTTGCAACGAGCCTATAATGGCAATAATTAAGACACGAATATGTTTATAAAACGAGCGAAGCGAGTTTTATAATTTCAATACGAGTGTCCTAATTACCATTATAGGCGAGTTGCATACGACTGTTTATGTTCGACGATAATTATAACTATTTTATGTTCGAACATAAATATTTATAAAAGTCTGTCGAGATTTCGCAAGTTTTATGTACTGAACAGAGCGCATGGGACGCAGAGAATACCTTGTATTTGACCATGGCCTCCTCAAATACCCCACTATGACACAAGCCACGCAGTGAAATTTAAATAGAAGGCCGTGGAAGTCAGCGCAGACCTAATTTGTCACACACCTGTTTCTTGAGCTCTGATTGGCGGGAGAAACTGTTTACATAATGAAAAATAGTGTTATAATGACAGTTTTCTGACATAATATTTACATTTCGACATAGTCGAACATAAGTGTTTTGTATACGTTAAAATCAAATATAAATGTTCTTCTGATATTTGTTCGTTATGTGTTCGTCGTGAGATGTACTGTTTTAATACTGCTTGAATCCCAAATCTGCAATTCACTTGAAAAGGCTGACTTTATATGCATATGGCAATTGGATATGCACAACCTCAAATAATGTGGCCTGACTCTTTTTAGCATGGGATGTTATTCTCCTCGTACAGGGTGGCGCACGAAATGTCATACATCGAAAATGGTTTATAAAACGTGTAAATCTGGGCTCACAGCCATGTTCTTTCGTGACCAGAAACCTTATTTCATGCGTGATTCGACAGACAGCAGCACATGTCGCGCATGCGTACTGGCTGCCAGTTATACAGCATGGTGGACAATGGGAAGTTGACGCGCGAATAGAAGGTGAAGACAGTGTTGTCTTATGCGGAAACAAAGACTGTAACTCGGACTTGGGAAAGGTTTCATGTTCATTTCCGTACCTGGTGGGCTCCCTGTCGGCTGACGGTGTATAGACTGGCTAGCCAATTTTAAACAGATGGAGAGAAAACGAACCCGTCTCAAGCCAGTCTGCTCACCGGAAAATATTGCTGCTGTGAGTGCGGCTGTGGCACGGAGCTCCTCCAAATCCACCAGAACTGCTTGTGTTCAGCTGGGCATCTCTCGCCGGTCAATTCAGAAAATACTGCAGTCTGAGCTTGACCTATAGCCATACAAAATGACAACTGGACATAAACTAACGGCGCTTGACAAGCAACGACGAGTACAGTTTGCTGCGTGGGCTATTTCAGAAGGTGATCCCGTACTGCACAACACATGGTTCAGTGATGAGGCACACGTTTATCTCAACGGTGCTGTGAAGAAACAGAATGTCCGGGTTTGGGTGAAAGAACGGCCTGCTATTGTGTACGAGGTTGAAAGTCAAGGTGTGAAAGTGTGTGTGTGGGCTGCAATTTCCAGTCATGGAATTATTGGGCCAATCTTTATCGATGACACAGTCGACAGTGCACGTTATATGGACATGTTGCAAAACAGTTTCCTTCCACAACTCTTAGCATCACGACTACCAATAGAGACACAATGGTTCATGCAAGATGGAGCTCGTCCGCACACAGCAAATGTTGTTCTGTACTTCCTGCATGAACATTTCGGGCCCCGTGTGATGTCCCATCGATATCCCGAACGTTTTCCGAGCGGCTCAATCTGGCCACCACATAGCCCCGATATTAATCCCTGCGACTTATTCCTGTGGAGATATTTAAAGGAGATAATCTACCTCCAGAAACCAGAAAATGTAGTGCAATTGCAAGCGGCCATTGTGACTTTCTTCCGAGGGTTGGGTGAGGACATGTGTTGTGGAGTGGTCACAAACATGCAGGTTCGTCTCGAAGCTGTTGTTCGCCTAGAAGGTGGGCATATTGAACATGTCCTGCATACTGACTAATCATGCACATTTCAGTGAATGTTGTAATGCCATTCTGTATTAAATATGTTGTATATCAAATATTCTATAAACAATTTCTAGTGTATGACATTTCGTGCGCCACCATATGCAGTAGATGTTGCATGAAATGTTGGGTATCAAGTGCGAATATCATGTATCCCTTGTCGCCTTCATAGAAGAATTAACTTTTCTACAGGTTCATATATCAATCAGTCAATGTTATATTGGGGCAGATTACCTCGCGGTTCCGCACCTTAAAACAACAATAACTAACTAAAAAGTTCTAATCCACCTATCAACCTCGACATGGTCTCAAATTAAAAGTCATTAAATTGGGAATGTCCAGTACTAAAGCTGAGAAATAATACGTCCCCAGTCAATAGAAGAATTGAAGTAAGATACCATCCCGGCATTTGCCTGGAGGCACTGTGGAAATAATTGGGGAAAGCCAACCTCAGATTGGACACTGTCAGCAGCGGGGTTTGAACCTCAAATCTCCAAACATTCTCTTTCCTTGTGTGGTCATGGAGCGTGACTTGATGGGCTCGGCTACGCCGCTCAGTGAAAGTATATTCAAAGTCAGTGGAATACAGAAGTAAGTTATGTATTCACGCTGCCACCTTGCATAGCGCGGTGTTTCCTTTTGGATTTACTTCCAGGACTTGGTGATAAACGATCCTGCTCTTGTTTATATGAAGTACCACCTCGTGACCCGAGTCGAGCCAAGCCGAGACAGTCCACCCAGCAGGATGCACTTTGTAATTACCGTGAGCCATTCAATTAGGCTGAAACAGTCACGTGATAAAACAATGCCTCACCTTTAAAAATAACTCGATTAAATATTAATGTACCTATCATTAATTAAACTCAATATATGATTATAATATTTTGGTACTAAGATACTGTTGCATGTGGTAAAACTCAGTTTTAAGTCACATAATAAATAATGAAACTGAACCTACAGTATATACTTCAGCATATATTGTTATTTTAAGATTAGATCGTTCTCACATTTCCATACGCCTGGTAAGTTGAATTGGTGAACATTTCTGACACCATTGTTTATATCAAATTAATAATGATAGTGACGATAATTGTTGTTGTAATGAGCCTAACATCTAGGTTAAGAACCCAATATATATATTCAATTCTTCTCAAGCTTAACAAATGTAGGCCTATACTTGATTTATTTGCATTTGTCTGTTTTTAGTTTTTATACATCGACCTCCAAATAATAAAGAAGACTTAAAATTTGCAATTCAACTGAGTTGCAAGGGTCAGATGACTTTGGTTTGTTGGTTACTCAGACTAGGGTCTGCGACAACGCAGTCATGTAGCACCGTGTACTTTGGGTGTGTGTAGAATCTATCTGAGAGCCGGTGTTAATTGTGATGGCTGTATTAGTATGTGATATATGTAATATAGGTAGTGACTGCAGACGATCAATTTCTAGTAGTTCCTACTTTCTCTACCAAACACTAACATCAACGACATCTAGCTGTGAACTTGGCTACTAGACGCCACTGCAACCAGCACCTGGTGGCGATCCTCGATGGTCCATCCTTTGAAACAACAAAATTATCATCATGAAAGTAACAATGCAGAAAATTACTCAATCCAGCAGAAACTGTATAATATTAGAAACAATATCTTAATTTTGATTTTAAAAAATAAGAGATTTTGGCCAATATATTCTCAACCTTACTTTTCCTTATTACTAAGAATGGAAATATATATGTATTATTAACAGTAAACAACGAGGAAATGTACCTCCAATCAAAAGTAGCCTATAAAACCTTACATGTGTGGCACAATAAAGTAACAGAAAGGAAAGTAATTTATTTAATAATACTTTATATTGGAAAAATCTTTTTAATGGAAATCTTCACCGTAGCTGTTGTAAATTAGCCAGTTGAGGTATCCGAACGTTCTAATTGTTTGCAATAAGTTCTCACAAATTTAAATGATTATTATGAACTGAAATTGATTCCTTTCTTTATAACATAAGAGCCGAATTTATGACTGGTGTTTCATTGGAGAAGAAAAGTAAAGTACCTTTTGAAAGTACGACTCTGACAAGTGAGTGTCGAGCATTTTACCCGGTGTTAAAAAAAAACCAATTTCCTCCACCGAGAATCGAACTCGCACTAGGCCTACTTACTCAGCGACAAGTGGTTATTTGCCTGATGGTTTACGCAAGTCCATGACATTACGGACCCCATCTAAAACATATCGACTCCCCCTCCAAAATGAAATCTTTTATTCCTATTCTACAATGATACGTAACCTACCACTCATATAATTTTGCATATAGTGAAGGCAAGGAAGATTCACGGAGAAATTATTTCATCTCAGAGATTTGCTGATGACATCGTCATCTTAGCCGACACACCAGAGGATTTGAATGAGTTTTAAATGGTATGGACTCTGTATTGAGGAAAGAATTCATGATTAAATTTAATAAATGTAAAACAAAGATATTGGAATGCAGCCGAAAGAAATCAGAAAAACTATGCACGTCGAATTGGCAGGTGAAAAGCTAAAGGAAGTAGGAGACTACTGTTACTTAGGAAGCATAATAACCAGTTATGGACGAGGCAAAGGGAATATAAAATGTCCTCTCGGCACGCTGGAAGGCGGAGGTCGATTTCACCGGACAAACTTTGGGATAGGCGAAAATAGGCAGAATATGCAGGTTTTCGTAGAAGGATCAGACCTCATTTATTGCGAGAAAGTATTTTATTTTTGGAGCTTAATTAACTTTGTTTTTCGTCATTTTATGAATATTTTAAACATTTTATTGTCTTATGGGGACGGTAACCTTCTTGTCATTTGGGGTCCATTTTTATACTTATGGTCACACTGTCCTTATGCAAGTTTTCGACACTGATGTGTAACTATGTAACGGTCTGTTACTTCTTCACGCAAAATTATATCTCCCGCAGAGATTTTGGTTGGTTCCTCAGTTTAAGGGCTGCGACAACGCGGTCATGTAACCCCGTGTACTTTGGGTGAGTGTAGAATCTGTCTTATAAACGGTGTGAATTGTGATGGCAGTATTAGTCTGTAATTCAGGTAAGGATTGCAGACGGTCAATTTCAAGCAGTAGTTCCTAATGTTGCTACCAGATACTACCGTCAACGACACCTAGCTGTGAACTTGGCTATTAGATGCCACCGCAACCAGCAACTCGCAACGAACGTTGGAACTTCCCCTCCAAAGGAAAGGATACTGAGGGATTTTTAGCGCTCTTAGAAAATCCGACGACTACGGCCGGCTTTGAACCCGCGACCTTGGGCATAGAAGTTCAGCATGCTACCAGTTACATCACCGAAGCCGCTTCACACTTAGTCAGATGGAAATCTGAATCTGATCTCGTGCAAGTGCGTTGTCATGACGTCTGATGGCTCATCGTTCATCAATTTAGTAGTGTTGCCATGGCAACCTCTGATAGCTCTTGGCATTTTCTTATAATTCCGAAATCATTTTTCTCATCCCTTGGCGTAATGGTGGGTCATATCAAAAATTATTTCAGACAAAGTTTTAGGTAATTATTAGGGGAATATTGTCCATTTTGTATGGTTTTGATATTATGCCTATTAAGAGAGATATGATTAATGTTTCTCGAAAAACCCACTTTTTCCCACCCCTTTGGTCAATGGTTGGTGCTATAAAAATACTCTACAAACATAAATTTTTGGGCTTTATTCGACACATAGTATGAACTTTTAACGGATTCGATATTTCACATATTAAGAGAGCTATAGCAATATTTCACTTTTTCGAAAAAGAAGCCCCCCATTTTCACCCCCTTCGATCGATTTAGCCCAGTAACGAACTCGACCGAGATTTTATAGGTATACATATTCGGTAAAAAATTCAAAGTGATTGGTGCAAAATTACGGCAGTTATCGTGTCCACAAGAAACTGATATATATACATAAATTATATATAAACTTTTGAACTGACGGTGGTTTTGGGGTCTGGGGGATGTGAAACGGGAAGATATGTCGAGATTTTCCGGATGTCGAAACATGGTACCCATTGCAATAGTTAGCTTTCTAAAGAAATCTACCTAAAAGTAGGTTCGCACAGGCAAGGAAAGCATTTCTACACAAAAGGAATCGATTGACATCGAATAATATAGATTTAGGTGTTTGGAAGTCATTTTTGAAAGCCTTTGTCTGGAGCGTGGCACTCTATGGAGGCGAAACTTGAACTGTTGGAGCAGCAGAAAAGAGGAGAATTGAAGCGTTTGAAATGTGGTGTTACAGGAGAATGATGAAGACCAGATGGGTAGATAGAGTAACAAACGAAGAGGTATTAAAACGAGGTCGAGAGGAGAGATGTTTCTGACGACTGCTAATGAAGAGAAGAGATAGGTTGGTAAGACACTTACTAAGACACCTAGGAATTTCAAAGTTAGTTATGGAAGGAAGGGTTGATGATAAGAACTGTTGGGGTACACCAAGGTTAGAATATGTTGAACAGATTACCTCGGATGTGGGATGTGGTAGCTATGTAGAGATGAAACGATTAGCTCTGGGCAGGGAAGCATGGAGGACTCAAACAACAACAACAACTACAACAATCTAAGGCATATAAGCAGTATTTATCCTCTAATAATTTTAAATTCTGTAATTATTCACTATTTTTTATAACCCTCAATAACTGTGTATATTATACTGAACAATGCAAACTAATCACATACTAACGCAACCCTCGATTCAGCTGATGTATAAACTGACTGAAATTATGAGAAACCCTACAATGTTTGACTCAACATAATCCTTTTGTGCTTGTTAAAAAAATATATATATATTTTATCAAATTAAAAATCACCTATTTTCATTTAATTAGGGTCTTAATTGAAAAGTTATTCGGAAATCTGTATCTCTCCTTAACTGCACATTTGGGCGCAATCCTCCCTATATTATTCTGCTAAGGTCCCGTTCCGGTTTTGTACCGAAAATAACGTCCTGTTAACACCAACCTACACATATGGGGTACCTACAGGTTCCGCATAACCTCATGTGTACCCGAAACGCACTCATTTCCTCTTTAAATACCTCACAATTGAATAAATACCTTTAAAAAAATGTACATTCACAATGGGAGCACCGTAACCTGGCGAGCCTGCCGCTAGAGCAGAGGGCAGCGCGGCGTACTGCTAGCTGAGGTGTCTCTCAGCAGATGGCTCTGGTGTGGTCTCTCCAAGACTTTCTCTAGGGTTTAATCCATTGCAAATGTAACAAGAAGTTCCGTGACGAACTAAAGAGCCTACTTTTCTTAAAATTTAAGATTCATGCCAATGATTAATCTATATGAATCTATCTAGGATAATGACGAAATTAAGTTGGTAGTATCGAAATTACTAATTAGTTTGAAATACTGGCTTAATGTAGCCTAATAGAGAACCTCAGTTGGCAGCCCTGGTGACTGAATATATTCTTAGTTCCATCTCTTAAGGTACAGAATACAAAATTTGGTTGAAGTCCAATGGATAGCATGGACGTTACATGCAGTTAAACATTGGATTTAACAGCGCGCGTAAAATCATGTTGGCTACAATGACATGCATGTATTGGTCAGAATCAATCTGAAATAATATGATCTATTGTTGTGTCAATTTTGAATGAAATCCATTAGTTAGTATAGAAGTTACATGCATTTAAAAATTGGACCTATCAACAGGCTTAGAATCATGTTGGCAGCACTGGCGTAGGCCTATATTAGTTACTCTATCTAGAATGCCAGATACTATACGCGTGAAAGCTTAGAGCTATTGGCTTGCATACTTTCTGATATATTGATATTAGGGTAACAAAAATAGAGACAATATTTATTAACAGTTGGCAGCCCTGGTTACTCTTAAGAATCGGCATAGTCATATCTGTTATGGTACACATAGCACACACGAAATTTCGTTGAAATCCAAGTGATAGTATAGAAGTTACATGTATTTAAAGTTGGACTTCTCAGCAGGCTTAGAATCATGTTGGTAGCACTGACGTATATAAGTTACTCCAAATTAATATTGAATGTCAGGTACTATACGTGTGCATAGTTTAATGCTGTCGGCTTGCATACTTTCTGATATATGGATATTTGGATAAAAAATTGAGAGCATTTATTAACAGTTGGCAGCCCTGGTGGCTCTTAAGAATACGCTCAGTCATATCTGTTTATGTACACATAGTATATACGAAATTTGGTTGAGATCCAATTGATAGTGTAGACGTTATATGCATTTAAAATTTGGACACATCAGCAGGCTTATAATCATTTTGGCAACACTGCCATTTATGGCCTCCTGGAAATTAAACTGCAATATTATTATCTATACGTGTGCCAATTTTGATATAGCTCCCATTCTTACCTTCCAAGATATACAACATGGAGCTCAAATTTCAATTGCGATTTTTCAGCAATTGGTAGCACTGACATAATTTTCAAATATGGCCGTGAGATATTCAGCAAATTTTGTTTCGTTTGCTGCAGCCGTTTAGGAGTTGATGGGGGGGGGGACACACACAGACAGACAGACAGACAGACACACATTTGCCCGATCTCATAAGTCTACTTATTCATCATTTTTGCAAAATGTGAAAAGTAGCCTAAAAATTGCTGTAGGAGAAACTCCCGAGCAAACAATAACCGATGAATTCGTTGTAACATCGAAAATTGTCTACAAAGAGGTGCTGTGACAAGTACAAAACACTGTTATACATAATTCTTTGTATTCTTCTCATGTACGTATGACGTTTAACAACAATAAATACATTTCTTCAATATTTAAAACTTCGTTCTCCCACATTCTTCCCTACTACCCAATAAACCTACATTCACGTTGAGAAAGCTCGCACGGGCCCACTAGTTAAAATTAATTAAATTTCTTGACAGAAACGAGATTAGAACTCAGGACAGTTGGATCTGGTGTCTCAAAACGTACCCTGGTACTACATACGGCACACAAGTAGGCCTAATTTAAATAGGTGGGGATATTAGCATAGAGTAATGAATATTTTTTATTTCAAGATGTTGTACGATAAAGTTCTAACCCCCAAATACAGAGTTAATTTGTTACTTTCGGTAATCTGATAATGATTGTGACAGAATATGAATCGAAGCACACATATGCGATACCTGTCCCTTTCTCTAACGGTAAGTTACGATCAGCTCGTCTCAATATTGACCTGCACGCCAATTAATGGCAGTCTCTTCAGCTGAAAGTGGGTCGTCTCAACCTTGCTCTCATCCCGTCATTCACTGTATCAATGCCAGTACACTTCAATTGCTCCAGATCTACAGGACGAGTTGTCTCTGACAGAGCATTGCACATGGAAAGTTCAAATCACGAATTGACTTTCTGTAGGGATTTATTTCT
Source organism: Meconema thalassinum (assembly GCA_946902985.2). Classification (NCBI taxonomy): domain Eukaryota; kingdom Metazoa; phylum Arthropoda; class Insecta; order Orthoptera; family Tettigoniidae; genus Meconema; species Meconema thalassinum. The sequence goes on along the minus strand of OX336388.2, from coordinate 1,818,710,170 downwards.
CAACAAACAGGATGTATGTTCGTACAACTCCTCGCCGTGATCCCTGTAAAGGCTAAGTGTACTAAGCCTAAGATCTAATACCTACTTAACACGACACTAACAACTACATCAACAATATTAGAGGCAGGTAATGATGCAATCATATATGGCACTTTACCTAGCTGAAATCATCGCATAAGCTACCCAAGTTCACTAATTGTTACGCCAAAGTGTGATTTCTTGCAACTATTTCTTCATGGACTAGACCACCCCGTTAATAATGTTATTTGTTTTACGTACCTTTTAACTACTTTTAGAGACGCCGGGGTGCCAGAATTTCGACCTGAAGAGGATCTTTAACGTGCTAGTAAATCTACTGACACGGCTCCCTCACATTTCCACACCCTCAAATGCCAACTGACTGCTTCAGGATTAGATCCTGCAACCTTGGGCAGAGATCACCAGGGGGTGTAGCGGCTAGTATTCTCGGGTGTCACCCCTAAGGTCCAAGTTTCATTTCCGGCTCTGCCAGTTGTCTGATAACAACTAAGAAATAGGCACTTGCCTTTTTTACTAATTTAAGATACGTAAGCTGGTGGCGAAGTTAGGAACTAAGCATTGTTTACAACGAGCTTAGCTTAGTTTGGTGCAGCGACTCCACCCTCATCCCGTCAGCCAACAAACGCTATGATAAACTAAACGTATGACTGCCAAGGTCAGTGGCACTCCTATATCAAACAAGTAATTTAAAGTGAAGTTATCCTTACTGCTAAACCAACTGATTGATTCTGATGTTTTAGGGTATATTATCAATTTATAATTTTCAGTTGGTTAACACGCTTTTTCCCAATTAAATTAGGTGGGATAACTATATAGCTATATACCATACTTTTCTGAAGAAGAAAAACCATGTATTAATATTATTTTTTTTATTTTTTTTACCGTCGACTTGAGCCTCTATGGACTGCGTGTTAACAACCACTCTCATTTCAGTGTCTGCGCCTTGTTCGTTTGCCGGCTTTGACATCTTGCCAGTATCTCTTGAGCCCATTTATCAGCTTGTTCTTCCGCTCCTCTATTAAAGGGCCTCTCTGTCTTCTGGGTTCTGCCTCCACCATAAAACCCTGATAGCTTTTCACCATTCTTCTCAAACTATTCATGTCTTTGATTTTATCCTACGTAATGCCCACCTGTCTCATATCTTCCTCACACTCTTGGAACCACTTCAACTTGGAGATCTTCGGTTTAAGAAAATTCCATATTTTCTTTGTGAGCCGGTAATTATTCATATGAAAGATGTGCCCTTAAAACTGCAATCTTCGTTATCTAATTGTTGTTGTTATCAGTTCCATCCTGCTGTATACTTCTTTATTTGATATAAGTCGAACCTGTTCGTCAACCCATCTATTGCCCAAGATCTTCCGTAGTAGTTTGCGTTTTCTTTTAAGTAGCTGATTGACTTGTCCTGTTCGTTTCATATACAGGGTGTCCGAAGCATATAAACTTTCTGGTCTGACAACAGTGCTGCAATGCCTTAGTTTGGCTCCTATACTCAGCATCTTCTTATTGTAGATGTTTTTAGTCAGTTGGAACGTTCGCTCTAGTTTCAGGATGCGGATATTGGTCGCTTCTTGTTCTAGCCCATTCTCTTGGATTACTTCACCCAGGTATTTAAACTTCTTGACTCTTCGAATCTTTCCATGGTGAACAACCATTCTGGACCTTCACTGATGTTAGTCATGTATTTCGTCTTCTCAAACGAAATTTGTAGTCCTACTTTCTCTGCTATTTCTTTAAGATGGTTTATCTTCCTGATTGCTGAACTGATGTTGTTTACAAATATGGCTACGTCGTCCGCGAACGCCAGACAGTCAACATACACTCCTTTGTGTTTGGGGCCGAATCAAAACTGATCTTCATTTCCTTCTTCTTTGTTCAGTGATTTTTTCCATTCTCGAATTACCTTTTCTAAGATACAATTGAAAAGAAGTGGAGAAAGTCCATCTTCTTGTCTGACCCCAGTTTTTATCTCGAAGGGCTCTGAGATTTCATTCATGAATTTTACCTTAGATATTGTGTTGGTGAGAGTCTGTTTAATCAAGTTTCAGGATGAATCATCCACCCCAAACTCTTCAAGAACATTCAATAATGACTCTCGATCAAACGAATCGTATGCTTTTTTGAAATCCACGAATACGACCACATATTCAAACCTCCGAGTTTTCTTGTATCTGATGATGTTCTTCAGATTGAAAATTTCTTCTGGGCATGATCGACCCTTTCGGAAACCAGCCTGGTATTCGCCAATCTGTTGATCAAGATGAGCTTCGATTCTGTTAAGGAGTACTTTAGAAAGAATCTTGTAAGGAACAGGAACTATCAACATACCTCTGTAATTGTCGACGTTTTTCTTGTCTCCTTTTTTGTGGAGAGGATGGATTAGTGCTGATTGCCATACAATTGGTATGGTACCCGTTCTCCAAATCTCCTGGAAGAGGCATACTAATATGTCCAGAGTATCCTCATTCGCTAGCTTCAGTAGTTCCGCCACTATGGAATCTTCCCCAGCTGCTTTATTATCTTTCAGACTGTCTATGTATGATCAGCTTAATTTCCGTCTTATAAGGTGGCTGAGAATTGGGCAGACCTTGAATGGGAAGGGAGTTGGATAGTCTTACCGATGGCTCATCACAGTTGAGCAACTTGTTGATATACTGAGCCAAAATAACTCGATTTTCCCTGTCGTTCATACCTAGCTTTCCTGTATCATCTCTAAAGCACAGACTGGGGGCTTGATAACTTTTAAGATTAGATTTAAGGGTTTGATAATAGTCCCTAACGTTGTTCTTACGGAAATTCTGATCGATCTGTTCCATCTGTTGTTTCACATACGATCGCTTTGCGCATCGGAACACTCGGGCTGCAACTTTCCTCGCATCACGGAATTCATCAAAATCTTTCTGACCCTTGGTCGAATTACATTTCCGCCATGCATCTGTTCTCTGAGCCAGTGCATTATTACAGGTTTCGTTCCACCACCGAGGTTTTCGTTTAGGAGCTGCCAGAATTGTGGCGGTAGCTGCCTGATGGATCTTAAAAGCAATGTCAGTCCAATTCTTAGATTCAAAAGTCAAGTTCTGATGATACTGCTCCTTAACTTCCTGGCTGATTTTAAGTTTCGACACATCATATCTCCGAGTTCTATTTCCAGTATTCGGAGTCTTCCTGAGATGAAACAAAATGTATCTTTACCTTAGAAAGGTAGTGATCAGAGTCAAGCCTTGCACCTCTCTGAACTTTAACATTCATAATCTCTTTTATTGCACTTTTAGAGATTGCAACATGGTCAATCTGTTTCTCACCATTCAAGTTACCCGACAAACGCTAAGTCTTCTGTTTGCTTGGTTTATGTTTATAGAACGTCGACATTACCTGAAGATCAAATGTCCGGCTCAATTTAACAAGTCTTATTCCATTTTTGTTAGTCATCTTGTGATCAGGATATCTTCCTACTGTTGATCTGAAATTTGCTTCCGTTCCCAATTGGGCGTTAAAATCACCTAGTAATATCTTGATGATCATGTTAGGTATTTTCTCCATTTATTCTTCAAGAAGGTCCCAAACCTGGTCTACTTTCACAGGATTGCGCCCATTGTCCTCATTGATAGGCGCATGGACATTGATCAGAGTGTACCCCTCGTTTCCACAGCGAAGAGTCAGAAGAGACAATCTCTCCGAAGGACTAGAGAAATTCACTACTGAGTTCGTAACCTTCTTACTTACTGCAAAAGCCGTTCCAAACATCGTCAAATTCTTGCCTATCTTCACTGCTCTCATACCTTATCGATCCTATATCCTTCTATATCCATAATATCTTCGTCTTGGTATCGTGTTCCTTGCAAAGCCAAGACCGATATTTTGTGGTCATCCATCATCTTTGTCAGTTCTTTGTGCTTACCAACCTTGAGCAATGAGTTGACGTTTAATGTCCCAAAGTAGTATTTGTGTTTGGTTTTGAGTTTTCTGTGTCCATTGTTAGGCTCCTTTCCTAAGCATATAGCTGCAGGCAAGCGCATGAGCATCCTTGAAACATATATCGTGCCCTGAAGACAGGGCATGTTCAGCTATTGCTGATTTGTCAGGTTGGCTTAGACGGATGTTCCTTTGATGCTCTTTGAAGCGAGTTCCAATGGACCGTTTTGTTTGTCCAATGTAGACTTTTCCGCAGTACATCCCAGGGTATAGTATGGGGAACAATTTATCTTTGTTTAATCCTAAACGTTGACCAATTTTCGTCATAGTGCCAAAAACGGTTTTTATCTTGTGATTGCCTGTCACAATTTAGGACTAAGGGCGAGTGATAGAGGAGTAACACCTCTTTAAAAAACCTTAGTCCAGCTGGCCCGGCTGGAAGTACCTCGTAAGAGCTCCAACCAGGGTTACGGGGAAGATGGTCAACGGTTTCTGAAAGCGGATGAGGACATTTATGTCCCAACGGTGGATAAAGCGGAGGAACCATCTTCAGAGCACAGCGTCTGTTCTTCAGTGAAGCGGTTGCAAAAGGCGTCTGTACTCCAAAGGAGTGATCCAACTCACTTTTTAATTATCATCATGGAAAGTCGTCAGAATGAAGACACTACCCCAGGTGGTAACTGTTCCTAAGAGCGCGAGCAGGCCTCCGGATTCTGGGGAGCCTGCAGCTATATGCTTACGAAAGGAGCCTAACAATGGACACAGAAAACTCAAAACCAAACACAAATACTACTTTGGGACATTAAACGTCAACTCATTGCTCAAGGTTGGTAAGCACAAAGAACTGACAAAGATGATGGATGAGCACAACTGGTCTAGAATTATAAGGGAGGCAGTTGAAATCCGTAAAAAAACAATAACTTTAACAGAGACACTGGATATCAGCTAAGTGACACTTGGCTACCAGTTATTAAAGATCTAGGAAGATAGTTCCTCTAAGTTAATCTAGTTCTTCACCTATTTCAAATTGTGCGTTTTCCTCCTGGCTACAGAGCCGGGATTTGATCTCCTTTGTTCGTCACTGGAGGTGTTCCATCTGTTTTTTCGCCTTTGCCTGTATGACGTTGGGTATCGTTCAGATACACTTCCCTATTGTTTCTCTTTCCTTATATCCATCAAACCCTCTCCTTCCCCCCCCCCCTTTATACTTATTTGTGACATCCTCATTCTTCGAGGAGTCTCTATATGTTTTCCCCCGGCCCCTTTACCTTCTTCTTCCTTACTACTCTGTCCGCCGTTCTTATTAATATGGCGCGTTTTTTCTACCTTGGTCCGTACAGTAATTTCTGGCAGCTGCTCTCTGGTGACGAACAGAGGAATTTATCTAGTTGTTGTAATCGCATTGATATACTTTCTTTGGCCACATTCTTTAATTCCATTGAAAAAGGAGGCAAGGTTCCTTCGAAACGTCTGATGGTATTTAAGTTCATTTTCACACGGCATAAGCCCAAAAACCATGAATTATTTTAATATTAATACATTTAATTTTTTTCAGGGAAGTGTCTTTAGGTAGTTACCCCACATAATGTAATTCGGCAAAGCATGTTGACCGACTGAAAAGTATAAACGGTTCGTACAGGCAACACTACAAAAAAAGCTTCAAAACTTTACATAGGCTATATTGTCCACTATGTAGGCTACACAACCAGTTGGAAAGTGTTAACCATCACAGTCCATGAAAGGTTAAGGTTTTTGTTGTTTCATTTAGAGACTTGAACATTGTAGTAATTTAGTCCCCGTGTACTTGGATGTGTGTTTAATTTGTATGATAACCTGTGTTATTGTGATGGTCGAATACGGTACTGTGGGTATTAGGTAGATTTCATTAGAAAGCTAACTATTTTTAATTCGTGCAGGGATTGGGCAGGAGGCGGCCGTGGCCTAAAGTTTGAAACCATTCCAGTATTAGCCTGGAGTAGGACTGGGGAAGCCACGAAGAAACACTCTTTGGATGGCCCAAAGTGAGAATCAAAACCTTTCCGTCGTCTCAGTTTTGCCTCATGAGGCTGAGTGTACCCTTTTCCAGCACTCAGACAAGAATTAAATTTCTTGGCAGAGCCGGGAATAAAACCCGGAACTCAGGGACGACACCCAAGAATGTTAGCCACTACATCACGAGGCCGAGGTGGTCTAGAAATAGCTGTATTATAGAAACCATACTTTGGTGTAGAAATTAGTGGAGGTAGGTAACTTATGGTTTCAGTTAAAGTACCACATATGTCTATGATTGCTTCATTAGCTGCCACTAATACCGTAACTCATGTCTCCGTGTAAGGCCTCTTCTAGCAGATGTAGGAAATATGTTTTCTCCCATAATTATACACTATTTCAAAATAGCTATATTTAAGAGCTGTTAACAGCTATTAACTTCGGGTTTCCTCAGTGTTTTCCTAGGCACAAGAAAGTATTAATTACATCTGTACGTGTGAATACTGTACTTCCGTTTCCAGTGTTAAGGCGCACGCACTGTTACCTGAAAAGGTTAAATAGCCATGGATGTTCCTTTCCCACTTTCTTCATATGGAGTGAACAAAACTAGACGAATTTGTACTCGCAAACAAATAAAACGGTCTATTGTTGTTGTTGTTTAAGTCTTCAGTTAAAATATGACTGGTTTGATGCAGCTTTCCATGCCTCTCTGTCCTGAGCAAATCGTTTTAAACTCTACATAGCTATCGCACATTACCATCGAGACACCTTGACACGGAGGGTGAGTGGTCAACGTGTCGGTCTACTAACACCAAGCTTGCAGGTACGCTCCTGGTCGTGGTAAGTGATTTTTGAAAGGCGGCAAAAATTACGACACCATGTCATACGATATTGGCATGTCAAAGAACCCATTTGAATTCAGTAAGCCGTGTTCATAATGGCAACATTAATCTCGGGAATTTCCGCCAAGTTCCTCATTTCTCTATAAGAAAGTGCTATAGTGTTCAAGGAGCTTAGATAGGCTATCTAACCTCCTTGACTTTCATAGTGCTTTAAAGAACAACGAAATTCGACATGCAAGCTACCCTTTGGGTGTCAAATAACAAAGCTTTCACCCGGCATCCGAGGCCATACGATATTATTATTATTATTATAAGGCTACCATCGAGACAATCTGTTTAACATATTCTAACCTTGCTCTACACCTACTGTTCTTGCCCTCAACCCTTCCATTCATAACTAAGTTTGTTATTCCTTTGTATGTATCCTACCAACCTATCTCTTCCCATCATTAGCAGTCACCAGAAACATCTCTCTTCTCCCACTAGTCTTAATACCTCTTCATGTGTTACTCTATCTACACATATGATCATCATTCTCCTGCAACACCACATTTAAAAAAAAATCTATTCTCCCCTTTTCTGCGGCGCCAACAGTCCAATATTCACTTCCATAGAGCGCTACGCTCCAGACAAAGGCTTCCTGAACGGTCTGAATTATATTATTATTATTATTGATGTGTAACATCTTTCCACTCGGTTGCTGGATATTTGTTGTGGGAGTGATTTTGGAAAAGGGACGGAAATGGGACGGAAATGTGCAAGAGGAAACAATGAGCGCGCGCGGTAAGGGAGATTGGTACCACGACGTAATGTCGGCCAACATATAGCCCTATGTGGAGTGTATATCGCATACGGTTTACTTCAAGGTTTGGTGGCCCCATTAAAGATATTTCTACAATAAAACATCTTCAAGTTGTCGTTCTTCGGTGTGAAAATATTCATTCTTGTTCATATTCATATTTGGTGAAAATGATTCATTAAATCTTCATACTTTTGCTGTGGAATGTATATCGCATACGGCTTACTTCAAGGTTTGGAGGCCCCATTAAATATATTTACATGATTTTGTGATTTGCAGAGATGGGTAAATCCAGAGCAGAATATTAGCGAAATTATCGACAAAAGAAACGTAAGAAAAAAATAAACTCTGGAGGTGTACAGCCGAAGAAAATTGGCTTCACATAGGCCATATTTCATCTAAATTTCATAGTAGGATAACTTGGACTACTGTGAGGCTCGCTTTTTTCTATTATGTTACAATAGTAGTTGTTCTTGTGGTTTCATTTAGAAGGTTTGTGACAACGTGGTCGTGTATCACCGCGTCCTTGGGCGTGTGTGAAATTTGTGTGATGACCTGTGTTAATGTGGTTGGGGTACTAGTGTGTGTACTTGTAAATTGGGGATAGGATTGGGAAGGAGGCACCCGAGGGCTTAAGTTAAAAATCATCCTAGCATTTGCCCCAAGAAGAAGTTGGAAACCCCCCAACAACAATTCTCAAACGACGAAACTGAATTGAGTAACTTTTATACAAATGTAGTACTAGCAAAGGACACCTCAGTGTCATGTTTTATATTGCCGCCATCTTAACCAAATCCAAATGGTGGCCACCAAAATGTTCAGAGCTTAAATCAAATTACGACTATACTAATCATCAGATTAAATCATAAGATTGTGGAAAAGCGCACCTTTTTGCTGGAAGACTCTCTATGTTTTAGTGATTAGTGATATGATAGAACCTTATTAGGCTATATAGCTTCGTATAAGTTACCCAAAGCAAAATAACAGGGACTCCAAACAGCATCGTGTTGGAAGACATTGTTCAGTGCTGCCTTAGGAATCAAGATTTAATGGTTTTCAGTTGGTCAACACGATTGTACCCAATTGTAATGAGTGTTTCCCAAATTCTGAAGAAAATTTGCATGAGATTACTTATTAAAGATAAAGCGCACAAATTGTGCATAGTGATGATAACAAACTGTCATTCACAAAACATCACAATGGATGATCCCCGATTTGCACAAGAAATTACATGGTTTCTACTACATTGCACACCGAATAATTCACATACGCAGGATTCATCAGGGTCATGAAAGTATTCGGTATTGCACACTTTATGGTGATACCCATGTACTGCCATCGAATTAACAAAGTGTCGCAGTATTGCAAGGTGGCTCGGTCAGCCCCCTCCTGTTCAACATTGCGACGTATGATGTGGTGATGGCAACTAGGCAAGGAACAGCTAATCATACAATATTATTATACGCAGATGATATGGTCATTGTTTCGAGTTCCATTCCTGAAGTTCAAAAAGCCATCGATAATCTAGACAGGTGAGCAAAGGACAACAAGATGAACATTTACACAGAGAAAACAGTGAAAATGACGTTTCGAAACGAGGCAGAGAGGCTTCAGCAGACAGGATATACCTAGGACCGACTCCCCTTAAGTCAGTCAATACATTTAAATATCTAGGATTGACAATGCAAACAACAGGAAGAGTTCACATAAAGTCTCGAGCAATAGCCGCTATCAAAGCCATATATGACATTAAAACAATCACGAAGCTCTCATTGGGAACTGCTATGAGATTATTTGACGCGAACATAACGCCCATTGCCACATATGGACTTGAGATCATCTGGGAGAAATCCATGGCGGGCTTGAGGACGCTTGAAGCAGTCAAATCGCGCTTCCTGAAGGCTACCCTGAGGATATCGAAATATACAAAATCTAGATTAGCATATGAACTCGCCAGGGAGACCTTCATCATTCGGATGAAGATAGGGCTACCATCCACAGACGCCTGGAAAAAACTAATGCAGGAAAGAATATAGATGAGGGACGAAATGTGGCTCGAGTTTCACACAGCGGAAGCCATGATGACTAGGACATGGATGAGCACTAACCAACCCTTGCATGAGTATAATAAATACACTTTTGGGAAAAATCAATAGCCTGAGTTCGTTGTGTAGCCGTTTGTTCAGATGGCTGGATGTTATACTGGGGGTTGGTTGCCAAACCTTTTGATTAGAATTAAATTATATACATGTATACTGTATGTACAGCAGGGGCGGCTCTACCGTATGTTCTGAAGTGCTGCAGCACATTGTTTTATTTTAAAATAAATTACTTTAATAATATTTTCTACTATCAAATATAGCGCATTGAAATATACGTCAGCCAAAGAATAGGAGAAATATCAACTCCCCTCACAACAAGGTTTCTAGTCGTGCGCTCCATTCCACGTCCGGCACTGGCTGTGTAGATCGTAGCTCAGCGAGAATGTTTACGTTTATTGCTAGCAAACATGACCTCTGCCTTTTGCGCATGCGTGCCAAACTCTTCCGTTGTGCTGTTGCGACAACAGCCCAGACCAGAACCAAGACTTCACAGCGGTTCCTCGCTCAAACACAGAGAGGCAGCACGGGTCACGCGGCACCTTGCTCCCTATAGATTCTGCGGTAGTATTTAAGAGGGAATCGCTCAAATCAAACGGGGGGAAATATTAGAGGTAGACATCAGCTTTTCCCGTCAGAAGGTCTTATAATCTCGCAACCTACTAATTCTATAGCCACATTTTGTTAATCGATGCACTATAAAAATTATAATTGTGTTTCTAATTTTTATTTTTTGGAAGGGGTATGGGTTACAGCACACAACTGAATATCTGCACCACCCGCCACTGATGTATAGCCTATATATGCTATATAAAACAGGGGTTTATTCAACTCAGATTTGTTTACAAGGGGTTTGAAAGTCAAATACACCCGAAAAAGAATATTTAAAAGTATTATTCAATACTAAACACAAGTTAAACAACAATTTATCTAAAACGTTGCATTTTGCAACTATGAATAATTAGTTTTACCTACCTTGATTGCTGGGATAAATAGCTGTTGAGAAATGGGAAGGAGAGATCGCCTAAGAAGTTCATGAGTTCGGCTATAGAGGGTAAGAGAAGTAGAGCCAGACCTAGGAGGTGATTGGTTAGATTCAATGTTTAAAGATTTCAAGGTGCAAAAGCAGAGAAATCCGTAGTCCTAACTGCTGATAGGGGATCATGGAAACGGCTTGTTCGCAAACAGAGGTTTGCAGACTAGACTGGACGCTGAAAGGCAAAACAGTCTCAAATCAAAATGAATTAACAAATGAAGTTTATTTTGATTAGTTCTTGAATTTAAAAGATTCTTACCTCAGTTGTGTAGGCTAAATAAACTGCGCAGATCTCAAGATTTAAAGATATTTGCGAAATAGTGTGTTACTATCAAGCTTGCATGCTATGTAGAAAATTGTCCTTCCGTAGATCTACACGAATACGGTGGTGCCAACTGAAGAGCATTTTTACCAAGTCGGTTGGTTGGTTCTTCAGTTTAGGGGCTGCGATAACGCGGTCATGCAGCCTCGTGTACTTTGTGTGTGTGTATTATCTCTCTGTCAACCGGTGTTAATTGTGATGGGTGTATTAGTGTGTGTTATCTGTAATTCAGGTAAGGACTGTAGACGATCAATGCTACCGTCAATGACACCTAGCTGCTAACTTGGATACAAGATGGCACCGCAACCGGCAACTGGCGGTGAACATTGGAACTCATAGAGCGTTAAATAAATCTAAAAAACACATTTGGCTTCACACAAATGTAGCTAATGGAAGGTTCTTTTACATGCTAAATATCTATTAGACCTACTTATGCCCACCGGCTTTACTTCCCCTCCGAAGTAAGGCATAGGCCTACTGAGGGAATTTTAACGCTCTTAAAAATCCGACGACTTTGGCCTGGTTTGATCTCACGATGTTGGGCATTGAAGCTCAGAATCAAGAAGCAATTTTTTCCTCCTAGTTAGCCTACTTTCGATTTTTGCAAAAAATGATTAGCCTACTTTCGATTTTTGCAAAAAATGAAAGTAGACTTATGAGATCAACACAGGGCGAAAAAAGTGTGTCTGTCTGTGTGTGTGTATGTGTGTGTGTGAGTCTGTGTGTGTGTGTGTATGTGTGTGTGTGAGTCTGTGTGTGTGTGTGTGTGTGTGTGTGTGTGTGTGTCTGTGTGTGTGTGAGTGTGTGTACTCTGAATGTCTGTCCCCCCCTATCAATTCGAACACGGTGAAACCGAATTGAACGAAATTTGGTACAGAGGTAGCACTAGTAAAGGACACCTCAGTGTCATACTTTATATCGCCGCCATCTTTACCAAAACAGAATGGCGGCCACTCAAATGTTCAAAACGTAAAATCAAATTACGGCTGCACTAATCATCCGATCTCTACCAAATTCGGTGACAACATACCTTTATATAGGACGCGTCTTTCACCCAAAATTCAAGGTCATCGGCCATGCCATTTCAGGATGGCGGCCGTGTGAATTATGCAACCATTTTAATAAATAGCTTAAGACCCACCAATTCCGATTATCGAGCCTAGGGGGGTTTAAGCTATCCTGAAGGTCGTGATCCGTTATTTATTATAATTTAATATTATAATATTATACAGTATGAGTGGCTTAAAAGAGCTGAGCCGTTTGTGTCACACGACAAGATGGCAGCTGTCCTCATGTGCCTGTCTTATATTTCAGTAGTTTTAGTATGTTGTATGTGATATACCGTACTGATACAATAATATAAACTTTGTATGAAATGATCTTTAATGAAGATGTACTGCAGTGAAGAAATCGTTTATTTAAAGTCATTATTTGCCAACAGTTTGTATCTAATATGTCAGTTAAGAACACCTGACGTCATGGATACGGTTAGCTCTGGGCTAGCATGTTAGTCTGACACGCAGTTGACTGGGGATCGAGTACTGCTACAGTTAGGTTTTTTTTTCTTGAATTCTTTTACAAATGATGTGCACGAGCTTTTTCCACAGATACTGAATAAAATGTCATTTAGCTCAAAGGAGAGGATAAAGTATACACTCGTATATTAATAAAATCACAGTCCCAGCATCGCACATAAACAGAAGCCATTAGGAAAAGGAGAATAGAAGAACTAGATACACGTTGTCATTAACCACAGCCTTCTTAATGCCTCTGTACGGTGCTGTCCTCTTGTGGGTTATGTGGGTAATATTGTTCCAAACATAACGCTGTGTAAATGCCTGAGCTGGCCTCCTGAAGTATGGCAATTTTGTAATACTGGTAGTTCAACTATTAGCCACGATCGCGCTCCGAATACCTTTAAACACTGCCAGCTGGATCGCCTCCCTCTTGGCTACTTTAAACTGCCTACTCATTCAACACCCATAGAACACTGCCATCGTAGTACATTACGATGGCAGTGCATAGGCGTACAAGATAAAGATTAATTCACTGATAGGTCGCAGCACCACCTACTGTGATTGGGGCGGAAGATTCTTAATTTTGCAGGCTGGCTTAATATAGAGATTAACGGACGTGAATGCATTACAATAAGTTAGTAGTTTTGTTATTCAATCATCATAAAGTATATAATATTGATTTTGACACTTACTGGCTTATTATCAATATTTAAAAAAAACAATACATTGGGTAGGGGTGATTGTGTTAGGGATGAGGACAAAGAGTCATAAAGATACCCATACATTTAGGAGAAAGTAGGCTATATGTTCTTTGCTGAACATCTTGTTTTTCTATATTGATGTTTAGAGACACAATAAAAGTTCGCCTCAAAGACCCTGCTAAAATTACATATTTAAATTCATTATCTCTGTGCAATGAGATGGATCGTTCACTATTGAGGAAGAGATAGCCATCCTGGGTTCGATTATCGGCTTTGCCAATAAATTTAATTCTGGTCAGAGGGCTAGAACGTGCTACGTTCAGCCTCATAAGGAAGAAATAAGAAGGGGTAGAATCGATTGCCATCTCAGTCGTTCTAGAAGTGTTTTTCGGTGATTTCCCTCGCTTCTACTCCAGGCAAATGTTCATATGGTATCTAACTTAAGACCACAGCCGCCCCCTTCCCTAGTGCAGCCCCAATCACAATTTCGTACATGAGTACAGCCATGAGAATAACACAAGCTACCGAAAGATTCCACACACTTCCAATATTAACAATAATGTTATTAGTTTTACGTCCCTTTTAACTAGACCCTACTTATACCCATCCTCAAATAATAACTGATTGCACCAGAGTTCGATCCTGCCACGCAGCCAGTCACTCACACCCAAGTACAGGGGATAAATGATCAGACTATTGCAAGCCGCTAAAGCATGGCCAGCATGGGGAGAACTAAGCAAACGTCTGGGAAATCCCACCTACCTGAGCAGGTCAGATCATCCACATAAAGTCAAGGAACGACCACAGCGTACAAATTATGGGAAATATTCTTTCATTAACAGTGGTATTGATAATTGAACTCATTACCTGCCTCAGTCTTGGAGCCTTGCCCCAAACATATTGATGTGTTTAAGAGAAGATTGCAATTTTGTGTAAATACTATAGGCCTAATGTAATTTATGTTCGACGATGTCGAAATGTGAACATTATGTGTCAGAAAACTGTATCATAATGAGGCTCATTATAACACTACTTTTCATTATGAGACAGTTTCTCCCACCAATCAGAGCTCAAGAAACAGTTGTGTGACCAATTAAGTAAGGATACCTTCGCGCATGCGCTCAAAATCCGCTGTAAACAATAGGTGTTCTGTGTTGGCAAGCAAAGTGAATGGTCTCTGCTTTCGGAGTGCCTTGGCCCACGCATGCGCTCTGTTCAGTCAGCAAAGCCAGCGCGCCCTGTTCACTAACTGAATCCCACAGATATTTATGAATATTTATGTTAAAACATATAAAAAATTAATTATCGTCGAACATAAACAGTCGTATGTAACTCGGCTATAATGGTAATTAAGTCACTCGTATAGAAATTATAAAAATCGTTTTATAAACATACTCGTGTCTTGATTATTGCCATTATGGGCTCGTTGCATAATGCACTATAATATAGTTCCTAAATTGCTAATGGGGCATATTGTGTTTGATGTTATTGTTGGAAATTTTCTGTATTTGTGCAATTTGCCACCGGGAAATACCCCCCATTGGCAAATATTATACATAATAATAATTATAATAATAATAATAATAATAATAATAATAATACTAATAGTAATAAAGTCAACAACAAAGTACATCGAGAAATGGACAAGTCTCTCTTGCCCTATGATCATGCCAACAGGAGCCCGAAATACTAAGATTTGTTTTCGGAGAAGGAAATGATTATCATTTGAAAGGAGAAAAAGAAAGGAAGGCCTTAATGATGCAGGACACTGTCTTTGCACGTTGTCGTTACCAAGTTGTCTGATAAGAAGACAGCCAACCAGTGTTGTCTGCCAGTGAAGCACGTTGTGAGTGAAGTCATCAGGCTTGCTTGGCATCGATATCACAGCTGAGATGTATGACCTATGTTACAGGCACAGTCAATGTCCGGTTCAGCCTGTGATACGAGAACTTGTCAAAATGAACTGACAAATAGGCGACAAGAAATATAAAACAGCAAGTGGGTCGTTTTCCTTTGATGTCCATATGGGGGAACAACGTAGTCTTTATTATATGTCAACCACTATGTTGAATGTATTAGTGATGATAAGAGTTATCCAATAAAGTATCAGGACCAAGTGAGTCACTGCAATTTGTCTTTACTTTTGAGAAATAATCTTCAAAACAGTTGTTTGTTGTTGTTAATTCCTTTGAGGGCCTTGAGAAGTGTAGGTCATCATCCCCGTGTACTTGGGCGTGTGTTCAATTCGTTTGATAGCCTGTGTTTCTGTGATGCCTGTAGTAGTGTAGGTAACTGGAAGTACTGTACCCATGTGAGTAATCTCGGTGGATAATATGCATCTGCCTCCAGCTAGCATCAGCTCTCAGGCGTGTACGGTAACCCCAATTTAGCAGTGCATATTTTGGATTTGAGGCTAAAAGGTATCAACTCTACAATGATAAGGCACAACTCTATTCTAAAACTTTAATTCAATAAAATAAATCATGGCTTCAAACACAAAACAATACCCAAAAAGCATAAAATAAAGCAAACAAAATTTTTACTTCCACAATCCACAAGTAAACAAATATAAAATCACAACAAAGTCATACCTAGCCATAAGGCTTTACCCTTCTGTGAACTTCACAAGGATATACTAGTGCGCTGATGCACCTACGACTTCAAAACGAACTGTACATTAACATAACAGTCATACACTGTGACTTCTTTAATATTACAACAAGGATTATTCCTTAAACCTCTTTATGTTAAACAATTATGTGTGCCGTGCGTGTTTTAATATTTTTCTTCTCACCAATGAAATGCTTTGCATGCATTTACCTATTTGGACGTTGCACCAAAATCAACGTGCAACTCCATAATTATGTAAGCTACCCCCTACACATCCTCCAATTATATGGTTTCCCCGCATGCTGTCTGTGATTCCTAGATAAAACGTTACGTTATAGCTTATGTCGGATTGTACGATAGACTACCTCGCGCTCATGGCGATCGGCATCTAGTCACCAACTACATGACTTGGCTCCAGTGACAGTACAAATATATCATGTAACTATTCGTCAGATAGCTAAAATAATGAACCATCAGGATGAACTATAATTATCCATGTGTTCACAAACCACATGGCTATAATATTCAACATAACAATCTTGCATTATATGTCATTTCAACAAGGTCTAGACTCCTCCCTTTAAAACTTGCCTGAGCGGCCCGGGTGGCTAGCACCGACCCTCGGCTAAGGAAGTCGCTACACAATAGAAAGTGGAATGGGTCGTTTCACCAATTATCTCGACCTTTCTAAAAGTTTGAAAGCCTCCCTCTCCAAGCAGTGAAGATTTACAAGACAAATACTGTGTCCTGACCGACACACATGTTCCCAAAGGATCTTAATTGACTATTATGCCAACAGGTATTGAATGAGCTTTTGTAATTATTCCTACGTCGAGGATAACGATTAATTAATGGCCTCACATGGGTCCATTCAACATGAAGGTTCGGGGTTCGCAATGCATGAGCCTGGCGGTTTGACCGATGTCTCAAGTATAATATAGGCGCAGAAAACCACTGTCGCCATGAGTTTCGCTGCCAACGAGCGTAAATAACTCATCAATAAGTTCTCGGGAAATCATAGAGCTGCGAGGTGTCCTTGTTTCATCGACTCTATCAAGATTCCAATCCGGAACACATTTCAATCCTTTCTTCAGAGTTAGGGTCCATCACTAAAACTCTGGAATAAATAATATCTCCAACAATGTCCACGACATAGGAGAATTCATACGTAGAATAGACTATCTGGCCCCTAATGCTCCATGCTACGACACTCCGACCTATAATATTAAGAGAAATCTAACATTTACTCTATAAGCTTCTCAATTAAGCTGCAAATTCAATTCAATAAAAGCTCTTTCATTACTGGTATCATTACTGAATATCTGCAATATTCTGATATAAAACTTCTTTCCATAATTACTGAAATGTAATCTCACTGTAACATCTTCCTGCTTAGATTGATAAGTCTTGCACTTAGCGTTAAAAATTCTCGCTTACAACATTTATTTGTTTCCCGATGTGTTCATTCATACTCTTAATAACCATTATTATTATTATCATTTCTCACTGACATAAATGACCAAAATCATTATTTATTATTATTCTTATAAATCTCATTGACATAAATGACCAAAATCATTATTTATTATTATTCTCACATAAATTACCAAAATTTCCGACATAGCTAGACGTTTTAAACTCGAACAATCGCGTTCGTTGCATTGACATAACTGATTGCCATTCTTAATTCATAGTGGGAATAATTACTCCACTTAATGATGCAAATCAACATCTCAACTCTATAAAAATCAACTCAATACTGATTAAACATGGAGGATCAGCCTCCTAACTGATTTTTATTGGCATCTATAAGGAATTCACAATATCTTTACGGAATCACAGACATGCAGCGGTTCATACTTCTACATAATCATAACCATAATTTGTGGGGTACTTACATCTCTATAGGCATCTAAGGTGGCTCCGACCAATCATATTCTTCCATGTCGCCCGCCATAATGGGTTTAACGCGACATATTTCTCTTGTTTACACACATTTGATTACACATAATTTCTATCACCAACACGACACGTTGCATACCTTTCAGGAAGTTATCACTCCCCAAACATGTGAAACACTTCATCAAACACTACTTTAAATGATATTTTTACATATGCATTACACTGAACACTCGTCACTTTATACACACTTCAATGCTGAAATTCCC
The DNA here is from genome assembly GCA_946902985.2 of Meconema thalassinum. Taxonomy (NCBI): domain Eukaryota; kingdom Metazoa; phylum Arthropoda; class Insecta; order Orthoptera; family Tettigoniidae; genus Meconema; species Meconema thalassinum. The sequence continues at coordinate 1,818,692,136 of OX336388.2, read as the reverse complement.
TAGCAGAGATCGAAATTGCAGGTGTCGACGGCATCTTACGTTACCAACTCCTGATTGAAAGTCTGGTTATCTGCTCTCGGAACTCTCCAACAGTTTTTATGACGATCATTCCTACAGTAAGCGTCCTGCGTTACATCAATACGCTGGCTCCCAAACATGAGCGTTAACATCTGGTACTCTCATGGCAATACCAAACACTTAGTAGAGTTTCTTTCGCGCATTCTATCGTAGTTACACATACACGATTAGTTAATACTATACACACTGCGCTTAATAAAGTTCAACACTTTCACAAATAATTATATACAATAGTTCCACCGTTAGTCTATACGGTGCTTCGTAACTGAACTCGTCATAAATCGTGCTGCTGATTATGACTATAACACGACTATTATTCATACAAGCATGTTTACTGTTTCTTTTACACATACCAGTCTTTGTTCGGCGTCTTGATGAATAGAATCGTCATGCGTTTTGCCTTGACGAACTTGCTTCAACCAGGTTGTAGCTGACTGAAGTTTCACTCGAAGACTGCACGTAACTTATTTGAAGACTTCTGTATGCGGCTTACACGCTGTCTCGTACTGCTGCATATTTGCTGCATACTGATTGCAACTTATTGCCATTGTGCTACAATTGACAATTGAGTAAGACTGTAACTGGCTGTAACTGCGCTTGGCGGCATGTAGACTGCGTGACAACTGAGTTTTAACTGAGCATAGCTGAGTACGACTGTGTAAGACTGAGAGCTCCTCCTAGGGTCTACTCCCTTATATCGGATTTCCACAGAAAGTAGAGCAACAACTTCCCGCGTAATCTTGGCTCCTCTCACAGCATGATTCAGGTCTTCAAACCATGATCATTGTGTTCCTCTCTCTTCACAGGTCCCAAAACTATCTGTGTGCAAAGGAATCGCTCGTTCAATTAATTAATATTAATTCCTGTCTCCATGGCGTGGGACGCTACCTAACGGGAAACCCCCGGCAACATCTTCACATCCATCCGCGAACAATGGTCGTTTTACAGTCCTTACGCACATCACTAAATATGCACCAATTTCGCAGGTAAAAGACTCTAAAATTATCTTCTTGCCAAGATATTCACCTGTGTGCAACTCTCATCTCGATTCGTTACTCCAATCACGAGTAATCAATGATTTTTCTGGGCATTTCTCCGCCCCTACTCCAAATCCATTCTCCGTCGGGGAATAACTATGTCATTATTCAGGCCTCACCCCTGCTCCAGACGACATAATGGGGTGACTGAGATGGACGTGGCTCCACTGGGACCAACCCACAATTCTGGGCCAATTAGTAAATGTCAGCTCTGCCCTCCTCTGTGCTTCAAGCCTCCAATAGCTTACACCAAATCGTCTTATAATGATATAATCTGCTCATTATTTCCTACGTTATTTTAATAAATAATGCCATTTCATCAAAAATCACACCAGTGATTAAATATACATTTCTTTCGAGGGGTTTTTTACCAAGAAACTCCCTGTACAGATCTCTGGTTCGCTTCCTGGTGGAACCTTTATACTGAGATCACAGTCTCTGAGAACCATGTTCGATTCCAGTCAGCATAACCCCATCGGGTTCATGTTCCCCTTGCAAAACTTATAAAAGTCCAATGCAAGTGGCTTATATAAGTAACCAGCTGACTGTCGACCACCGTCTGTGTTTACGTCTGGGGTCCTTCACCTTGTCTGGCTGCGAGTGGGTTAGTAGTGTTCCCCCTTCCACACTCGGCCTTGTTTCTGAGCTGTCTATTCTCCCTGCGAAGGGTCGCGTTTACAGCCTCAACCTCTCTGGCCACTCTGACCATTTCTTCATAGAATTCTCGCAAACACTGGCATTCTTTCTGCTCTCCGCTTACACTGGGTAAACTGTCTGCTTCTCGTCCCGTCTCGCCGTTCCAACATTCAGGTCTGCCTGCTTGGCTGCCTCCGCTCTCCACGTTAAGTTGGGTGTGCGTTACTAATTCTTCTTCTGGTTCGTCGAATTCTTCTGGCGAGTAATAAACTTTTAAGTTGGCTATGTTCATAACGACCTCGTTTCCATTCTCTAAATGCCTTAACCTGTATGCATTGTTCTGGAGGTCTCTTATCACCTCGAACGGGCCGTGGTAAGAAAAATTAAACTTTTTATACTTCCGTGCCTCTGGATCTGAACTGGCGGGTTTCTTAATTAAAACTTTCTGTCCCACGAGAAGCGGTTTATGATACCTCTTCGCACGATTCCTTCTCTGACGTCTCTCCGCCTGTGCTTTGAGATATTCAAAGGTTCGTTGGATCCTCAATTCTCTACCGGGCTGTGCGTCTACTGGTAATGGAATAACACCATTCCACGGTCTCTCTGGTCTCTGATCCAGATGTAGAGTAACGGGAACCTGACCTGTCGCCTCATGTACAGTATTATTTATACAGTATTCAATGACTTCTAGAAATTCAATCCAACGCCAATTCGCTTCAGAACAGTAGATCTTCATGTATTTCTGGATCTCTCTCATTACTCTTTCAACGGGACTTGCCTCAGGATGGCGAATGGTAGATAAAATCTGCCTAATTCCTAGAGTTTCCAGTTCTCGACGAAATTCTGCACTAGTAAAGCAACTTCCGTGGTCCGAGAGAATGTTATCCGGCTTCCCAAGAATCGGAATAACTCTCTCTTTCAGGCGCTTCAAGACCTGTTTTGAACTTGTCTTTTGAATGGGGCACAACACCACCATTTTCGAAAATACATCCATGGCTACAAAAATGTGTCTATTGCCTCTACGTGCTCTAGGCAATGGTCCAAAGTTGTCGATACTCAATAGCTGCCTTGGCTTCTCTGGCAATAACGGGATAGGTCGTTGCCTCATTAAAAAGGGATTCGGCTTTACCCTTTGGCAAAGATCACATGTTCTAATAGCATTTCTCACCGTTTCTCTCAATTTTGGCCAAGTAAATGCTTCCTTCAACAGAGCACAAATTTTATCTATTCCAGGATGTCCAAATGCTCTGTCGGCTAGCCATACTAATCTCCTCTGCAAAGATGCAGGAATTACAATCCTTTGACGTGTGTGATCCACATCGTCCCACTTGTGTAATATCTGATTATACCATACATAATCTGTTGCCAATGCCTCCGCCTCTCTGTATATCGCAGTTCCCCTTGCTAAGCGTCCCTCGAAGTAATCGATTATCATCTTCAACCATGGGTCTTCGCGTTGTAGGTTGGTAATGTTCCTTAAGTCATCCAACGTCTTCTGATCTCGATTCTCAATCTGGACCGCTAGTACTTCTTCTTCTCTAGGGTAACGACTTAATATGTCCGGTATTACATTCTCTTTCCCTGGACAGTATTCTATTTCCACATTAAATTGCTGGATATACAGGGACCATCTTGTCAATCTCTGACTAGACAAATCCGCCTTTAACAAAAATGTTAAAGCTTTATGGTCTGTTCTCAGAACTATTCGGAAGCCGTACACGAGTTTATGCCACGATTGCAACGCGTACAAAATTGCGAGCAATTCTATCTCTGTGATCGTGTAGTTTTTCTCATGGGCTTTCAGTCTTCTGCTTATAAAGGCGATAAAAACTTTCTTCTCAGGCTGGTCAACATTTTCCTGGAATAGCATCGCTCCAATCCCAATAAGTGATGCATCCGTCTGTATGATGAACTTCTGGGTATAATCTGGGTATCCCAGTTTCACATATTCCAAAAGCATTTGTTTTGACCTCACGAATGCTTCCTGACATTGCTCCGTCCAATTCCATCTGCCGCCTTTCTTCAATAGGTCCTGCAGTGGTGCTACTGTCGCAGTATAGTTTGGGCAGTGGTTCGAAAAGAATCCAATTACTCCCAAATACTGTCGGACGTGCTTTACTTTCGTGGGTCGAGGGAAATTTCGAATTACCTCCAATTTATCTGGATTAGGCTTCACTCCATTTGCATCAATAACATGCCCTAGGAATTTAACTTCCCTCTGACAGAAGTGCGATTTCTTGATATTGACCTTAAAGTTAGCCTCTCGAAGGTCATCTAGCAACTTCTTCAGGTCTCTCATGTGCTCCTCCAGAGATTCTGATGTGAGTAGAATGTCGTCTACATATCTGATGGTACTCTCTTTAACCTCATCTGATAGATTGCGATCTAACGCTCTTATCAGGGCTGAACCAGCTGTTTTCAACCCAAAAGGTAGCCTTAAAAATGTGAATGTATGTTGATCAAACATAAATCCTGTCAACAGACTAGTTTTCTTCTCTAATTCCAGATGGTGGAAACTGGATGTGATATCCAAATTTGAGAATATAGTTTTCCCTCTAAACTTCCTGAGGATCTCTTTAATAGGTGGCACTTGGTCAAATTCCGGAATAACTCTCAAATTTAAGCGTCTCAGGTCCAAGCAGACTCTGACAGATCCGTCTGACTTTGGTACAATTACCAATGGACTTACATAAGGCGTAGGAGTTTTCTCAATAACGCCGGCCTCCAACATCTCCTGAATTGCCTCTTTCACTTTAGCATAATGCTTTTCAGCTATAGGGTAGGGTTTCTGCCTAAATGGTGTCCAATCACTGACTTGAAAAGCATAAGTGAAGTTCTTTATCCGACCAGGTCTCGAATCAAAGACTTCCTTCTGTTCCAGTAATAACTGCTTTAAATTTTCCTTCTCTTTTAGCCCAATTTTCGCTTCTTCTAGCTTCTCCGAAATGTATTCTTCCAATTTGGGTTCCAGATCTTTTTCCAAGTCTGTGGCTAGTGTTTTGAGCTCCGCTTCTAACTGCTCAATAGCTAACACTTCTTCATCAGCCACATCTCTGTATGTATGCCATACTTGTTCACTTGATCCTGGTTCAATTTCATTGAGTGCGACCTCTAAGCCTTCAGCTTCTTCATTCACATGGAACATAACCCTGTCCTGTGCTAGGTCAATTATCACTCTGTATTCCCTTATAAACTCTGCCCCAATGAGTAGGTTATAAGGTAGTTTGTTTACTAACAGAAAACTCTGTGAGAAAATCGAGCCTCCTATCTGTAAATCTAGGAATACCTGGTATTTACATATCATTGTTCTGTCTGGAATTACCCCTTTAATTTTTACACTGGAGATCGGTATCTTCAAAATGTTCTCTCTCCGGGCTATTTCATTATATAGAGCTTGTGTCATCAGGCTTACTGTTGATCCAGTATCTAACAGACTTCTGACTTTTAATCCTGCCACTCTCACAATTATAATAGGCAATTCTCTCTTGACCATGACCTGTGGTCCTCCTGTATCCTCAATCAATTCTTCTGGTTTGGCTATCCAATTGATGATGTTAATAGACTTCCATCCATCAGTCTCGAGCTCTTCTAATTTTGGCGGTTTTTTTTTCTTCAGCGCCCGCCCCTTTGGAGTTCCTTCTCTCCTGTTCGCTGCGCTGTAGTTCCAAACTCTTAGCTCCATCTCCATATCTGTCTGGCGATGTCCTGTTCTGCATGACTTCTTGCCAGCGGACTTGTGATTTCTGGGGCTCATCTCCCCTTTCTTCGAGGTATCGCAAAGAAGCATGATATCGCTCTTCTGCCTCGTCATCGAAGTTATTTCTTCTCTCTTGGGGTCTCCAATTTCTATTATTGCCTTCCTGGCCATTATTACCTCCATTGTTATGGTACGGTTTGCCCCTGTTATTGTGTTTATTCCACGAACTTCGACCTCTTCCTGCTTTATTAGCATTTCCTTTGTACCTTGACTGCCATTTTCTGGGTTCCTGTTCCCATTGCCGTCCATAGGAATCTAAAGTTTCTGTGCTCGTGGCTTTGTTGTTCCTTGGAGCTTGCTGTTGGTCAGTCTGTGTGTTGGTCACGTGGACTTGTTCCACGGTTCGACTCTGACGCATAGTATTTGCTGTGGTGAGGTCCAGTTGCCTTAGAACTGTCTCCATTTCCATAGCAGTTTTCGCATTAGCCGAGATTAGTAGCCTTTGGATCTCGTATGGAAGCTGTTTGGCGATAGCAATGCATAGCTCCAGTTCACTAGGTTTTTGATCCAGCTCTTTAAAACGACACATCTGCGATATGAAGAATTCTGCGTACTTCGTCGGGTTGTTCGTGCTGTACTTTTTGGCATACAAATCCAGCCGTAAATTCTGCTGAGTCGCGGCGTCCCAATATCTCTTCAAGAATGCCTCGCGGAATTCCTCAACAGTATCAAAAGTGTAACGGAAGCTGCGAAACCATAATGCGCACTCCCCCTCTGTTAACTTCTCTATAGCACGTAGCCTACGCTCCTGCGGTATTCGTGCATCATTGAGATATTCAGTCACTTCCTTTAACCAATATTTTGGTGTCATACTACAGTGACTACCTGAAAATTTCCTAGGTTTTTCTTCGCTTGCCCTAATGACGTTTATCACCTGGGTGTGCATCGCGTTTTCATGTGGCGTCGATGCCGCAATTGGTACACCTGGCGTCATGTAAGGACTTTCTCCTGCGCCTGCAGCGTTCCTGCTTATAGGTTGGGTTTCTAGGTCTGCCCACCTTGTTTTTCTCATATCCTCTATGCTGCCTTCACTTGACTTAGGATATTTCAGAAGTGTCTCCTCCTGTGCTATTATCCTAGTCTCCATTTGGTTATGGCGCATTTCTGCTCTTTCTAGGCGAGTAATGACTTCTTTTTCTATTCTCGTAAGCCTATCTCGGTTTTCCTCGGCTACTTGAAAAATTTTCACCTTGTCTTCTTTCAAACTTTGTTTGATATGGGATATTTCATCCTCTACGTCCTCTTTAATTTGAGCAAGGGTCTTGTCGCTTGCCTCTGTTTTCTGGCCTTCTCTTATTTCGAGTTCTTCTCTCAGACCTTTAATTTCATCTTGAATGTGTCCATTGACTTTAGACAATTCATTCCGGACCTTGGTGATCTCGCCTCTATTTTCCTCTTGTCTTTTATTGACCATGACAATATCACTCTGAACTTGGTCCAGTTCTTTATGAACTTTACCCATCTGACTTTTCACGTTGCCTACCAGCTCCTTACTTTCATGAGCGATAGCCTTGATTTCGCCTATTTCCTGGCATTGACCTAATATATTCTGGTCCTGTTTCTTGAGGTCACCGTTAATTGCTCTAGCGTAGCTTTTCAATTTCTGGTCCCATTTGGAGTCGTTCTCCTCTAATCTCTGGTCTACTGTTTTCGTAAACTCTGCGAACTGTTTCGCTTGGCGTTCGAGATTCGCCTCATTTTGGATCTGAATATCCTTAATATCGTTAGACAACGCCTCTAATTTACTGTTGGTTTGCTCCTGAGCATGCCTACACGCTTGCGGATTACCCTCAAGTTTGGCTTCTATAGCCTCGAAACGTTTGTCAGTATTTACCTGCATTTCCGATACAATGCTTACAACAGTATCTGTTACTTCGGTCTTAATAACCTCTTGCATTTGACTTAACTTATTGTTTAATTCAATCTGGTTATTATCCATTGCAACCTGATTTGCATTAATTGCCTCTAACCGATTGTTTAATTCAATCTGGTTCTCATCTAACCGAGTGTTTATACTATCCTGGAACGCCTTGGTTTCCAGTTTACTCTGCTCGTGAGCAGCATCAAAATGCTGTTTCAGTCCTGCAATAACTTGCAAGATCTCCTGCGTACCTGACATTTTCCAATAACACACTTAAATATGCAGGCAGGCTTCCTGGAAAAATATGTGGATACGTTTCGAAGAGAAACATCAAACACTGCACACATATTGTGAAGTCGTACAAAACCTGATAATATTATAGTAGATTGTGGATTGGGTAAGTAACGCTCGTACCCTTAGGCCATTCTCTTCTCAATAGAGAGATTCTGCGTTACCTCAAAAGCCTACTGAATTCAAAAATCACTCAAACACAGTTTGAGGCAAAACAATTACTATGGTTTTCCCCATGAAATACCATAAAAAATCTATGGGTTTTCCCTAAATCCCATAAGCTCCACGTATTTTGGGCGCCATGATAAATTAGATCAAACGGTGGTATTAGTAGGACATCGGCCATATTTTGATTTACTATAAAAACTGTTCAGGGAGTGGTTTTTACTGCCGAAAGCCCCACTTAGGCCACGCCATGATAAATTAATAGAGAATATGTACTATCTATAGGTATCTATCAAAATTTATATATACGTATCGGAACTTAGCTATGGATTAGGAGCGGTCACACCCTACTTCGTTAATTCTTACTTTAATAGAGTTGTGTGCATTAAATCTGACCGACTTTAGTCGTACCTTTAGCTCAAATCACAGTCTAGGACATCAATTCCCATGTACCCATGTGAGTAATCTCGGTGGATAATATGCATCTGCCTCCAGCTAGCATCAGCTCTCAGGCGTGTACGGTAACCCCAATTTAGCAGTGCATATTTTGGATTTGAGGCTAAAAGGTATCAACTCTACAATGATAAGGCACAACTCTATTCTAAAACTTTAATTCAATAAAATAAATCATGGCTTCAAACACAAAACAATACCCAAAAAGCATAAAATAAAGCAAACAAAATTTTTACTTCCACAATCCACAAGTAAACAAATATAAAATCACAACAAAGTCATACCTAGCCATAAGGCTTTACCCTTCTGTGGACTTCACAAGGATATACTAGTGCGCTGATGCACCTACGACTTCATAACGAACTGTACATTAACATAACAGTCATACACTGTGACTTCTTTAATATTACAACAAGGATTATTCCTTAAACCTCTTTATGTTAAACAATTATGTGTGCCGTGCGTGTTTTAATATTTTTCTTCTCACCAATGAAATGCTTTGCATGCATTTACCTATTTGGACGTTGCACCAAAATCAACGTGCAACTCCATAATTATGTAAGCTACCCCCTACACATCCTCCAATTATATGGTTTCCCCGCATGCTGTCTGTGATTCCTAGATAAAACGTTACGTTATAGCTTATGTCGGATTGTACGATAGACTACCTCGCGCTCATGGCGATCGGCATCTAGTCACCAACTACATGACTTGGCTCCAGTGACAGTACAAATATATCATGTAACTATTCGTCAGATAGCTAAAATAATGAACCATCAGGATGAACTATAATTATCCATGTGTTCACAAACCACATGGCTATAATATTCAACATAACAATCTTGCATTATATGTCATTTCAACAAGGTCTAGACTCCTCCCTTTAAAACTTGCCTGAGCGGCCCGGGTGGCTAGCACCGACCCTCGGCTAAGGAAGTCGCTACACAATAGAAAGTGGAATGGGTCGTTTCACCAATTATCTCGACCTTTCTAAAAGTTTGAAAGCCTCCCTCTCCAAGCAGTGAAGATTTACAAGACAAATACTGTGTCCTGACCGACACACATGTTCCCAAAGGATCTTAATTGACTATTATGCCAACAGGTATTGAATGAGATTTTGTAATTATTCCTACGTCGAGGATAACGATTAATTAATGGCCTCACATGGGTCCATTCAACATGAAGGTTCGGGGTTCGCAATGCATGAGCCTGGCGGTTTGACCGATGTCTCAAGTATAATATAGGCGCAGAAAACCACTGTCGCCATGAGTTTCGCTGCCAACGAGCGTAAATAACTCATCAATAAGTTCTCGGGAAATCATAGAGCTGCGAGGTGTCCTTGTTTCCTCGACTCTATCAAGATTCCAATCCGGAACACATTTCAATCCTTTCTTCAGAGTTAGGGTCCATCACTAAAACTCTGGAATAAATAATATCTCCAACAATGTCCACGACATAGGAGAATTCATACGTAGAATAGACTATCTGGCCCCTAATGCTCCATGCTACGACACTCCGACCTATAATATTAAGAGAAATCTAACATTTACTCTATAAGCTTCTCAATTAAGCTGCAAATTCAATTCAATAAAAGCTCTTTCATTACTGGTATCATTACTGAATATCTGCAATATTCTGATATAAAACTTCTTTCCATAATTACTGAAATGTAATCTCACTGTAACATCTTCCTGCTTAGATTGATAAGTCTTGCACTTAGCGTTAATAATTCTCGCTTACAACATTTATTTGTTTCCCGATGTGTTCATTCATACTCTTAATAACCATTATTATTATTATCATTTCTCACTGACATAAATGACCAAAATCATTATTTATTATTATTCTTATAAATCTCATTGACATAAATGACCAAAATCATTATTTATTATTATTCTCACATAAATTACCAAAATTTCCGACATAGCTAGACGTTTTAAACTCGAACAATCGCGTTCGTTGCATTGACATAACTGATTGCCATTCTTAATTCATAGTGGGAATAATTACTCCACTTAATGATGCAAATCAACATCTCAACTCTATAAAAATCAACTCAATACTGATTAAACATGGAGGATCAGCCTCCTAACTGATATTTATTGGCATCTATAAGGAATTCACAATATCTTTACGGAATCACAGACATGCAGCGGTTCATACTTCTACATAATCATAACCATAATTTGTGGGGTACTTACATCTCTATAGGCATCTAAGGTGGCTCCGACCAATCATATTCTTCCATGTCGCCCGCCATAATGGGTTTAACGCGACATATTTCTCTTGTTTACACACATTTGATTACACATAATTTCTATCACCAACACGACACGTTGCATACCTTTCAGGAAGTTATCACTCCCCAAACATGTGAAACACTTCATCAAACACTACTTTAAATGATATTTTTACATATGCATTACACTGAACACTCGTCACTTTATACACACTTCAATGCTGAAATTCCCTAGCAGAGATCGAAATTGCAGGTGTCGACGGCATCTTACGTTACCAACTCCTGATTGAAAGTCTGGTTATCTGCTCTCGGAACTCTCCAACAGTTTTTATGACGATCATTCCTACAGTAAGCGTCCTGCGTTACATCAATACGCTGGCTCCCAAACATGAGCGTTAACATCTGGTACTCTCATGGCAATACCAAACACTTAGTAGAGTTTCTTTCGCGCATTCTATCGTAGTTACACATACACGATTAGTTAATACTATACACACTGCGCTTAATAAAGTTCAACACTTTCACAAATAATTATATACAATAGTTCCACCGTTAGTCTATACGGTGCTTCGTAACTGAACTCGTCATAAATCGTGCTGCTGATTATGACTATAACACGACTATTATTCATACAAGCATGTTTACTGTTTCTTTTACACATACCAGTCTTTGTTCGGCGTCTTGATGAATAGAATCGTCATGCGTTTTGCCTTGACGAACTTGCTTCAACCAGGTTGTAGCTGACTGAAGTTTCACTCGAAGACTGCACGTAACTTATTTGAAGACTTCTGTATGCGGCTTACACGCTGTCTCGTACTGCTGCATATTTGCTGCATACTGATTGCAACTTATTGCCATTGTGCTACAATTGACAATTGAGTAAGACTGTAACTGGCTGTAACTGCGCTTGGCGGCATGTAGACTGCGTGACAACTGAGTTTTAACTGAGCATAGCTGAGTACGACTGTGTAAGACTGAGAGCTCCTCCTAGGGTCTACTCCCTTATATCGGATTTCCACAGAAAGTAGAGCAACAACTTCCCGCGTAATCTTGGCTCCTCTCACAGCATGATTCAGGTCTTCAAACCATGATCATTGTGTTCCTCTCTCTTCACAGGTCCCAAAACTATCTGTGTGCAAAGGAATCGCTCGTTCAATTAATTAATATTAATTCCTGTCTCCATGGCGTGGGACGCTACCTAACGGGAAACCCCCGGCAACATCTTCACATCCATCCGCGAACAATGGTCGTTTTACAGTCCTTACGCACATCACTAAATATGCACCAATTTCGCAGGTAAAAGACTCTAAAATTATCTTCTTGCCAAGATATTCACCTGTGTGCAACTCTCATCTCGATTCGTTACTCCAATCACGAGTAATCAATGATTTTTCTGGGCATTTCTCCGCCCCTACTCCAAATCCATTCTCCGTCGGGGAATAACTATGTCATTATTCAGGCCTCACCCCTGCTCCAGACGACATAATGGGGTGACTGAGATGGACGTGGCTCCACTGGGACCAACCCACAATTCTGGGCCAATTAGTAAATGTCAGCTCTGCCCTCCTCTGTGCTTCAAGCCTCCAATAGCTTACACCAAATCGTCTTATAATGATATAATCTGCTCATTATTTCCTACGTTATTTTAATAAATAATGCCATTTCATCAAAAATCACACCAGTGATTAAATATACATTTCTTTCGAGGGGTTTTTTACCAAGAAACTCCCTGTACAGATCTCTGGTTCGCTTCCTGGTGGAACCTTTATACTGAGATCACAGTCTCTGAGAACCATGTTCGATTCCAGTCAGCATAACCCCATCGGGTTCAGTACTAAGGACCCGAATGGGGATAAGTTTCTCGGGACTTGTTGTAAGGTATTATTTCGACATTTTTCTGGTAGGAGTGAGAAAACCCCGGGGAGGAACCACACACAGTACAGCCGTTGGCAGTGCCAGAATTTGAACCTCCGATCTCCGGAATTGCTTCAGGTCCACATCGCAGTAACGTTTTACTTCTCACCATTCCTATGCTGTTGATGATGATGACGATTGTGATGGCAGTGATCCTTCGCCCCTTATTTCACGAGTGAACGAATTCAGTAAATAAATATAGACAGTGTACATTCGCTTACAAAAGAATGAGCGCACTTGCAGAGTTTTCATTTCCTTATATATTTTTGAAAAGTTACTTATTTCTTTATTTATTTACTCGTACGCTTGTGCGATAGGCTATCTTTCACTCTTTGTCGTAAGGGCAATGCGACTCTATTTTACATTATTTGTACTATTTTACGTTAATTAATTCTTGCAACATAAACTAAAATATATCAACGCTTCCGATCCTTACAATAGTTTGCCTTTTTAGCCCATGGCAAGTTCCAAAAGGGCTTAAACCAGAAGAAGAGCTTTCTCACTATTCTGGTAGTCGCAAGATGATTGCTTTCCGCAGTAACTTGTACACATTTATATCTTCATAAAGTTCTTTCAAGCCATGTAATAGGCTCCTTGTACTGCACAACGCCAACAATTGATATGATATCCACATTTTCAATCTGTCATTGCTTCCTGTTGGACTTTATTAGGTCCTTGTAATTGGAGATCTTTTCGTCGTGCTTTGTCTGTGGCAACTGCTACATCAGTCAGGATGACTTCCTTAATCTGCTTATTTATAACAACAATAATTTATGGCCAGTTATTATGGTAGACTCTCCACTCGGTTAGTATAGTCAAGTCCTTGAAAATACCATGTTTTATTTTCAGTGATACACTCTGGGTCTTACTGAAAGTATGGACCTTTATACTGTCACAGAAGATGAAATTTGTCAGCTAGTTCTTGGGGCAAGATTTTAACCATTGCGCCATGCCCTCGTTTGTATTCTCTATCAGACAACATTATATAGGCCTATAGGCCTATATATACATGAAATATTGGATAATATCGGACACATCATATTGTAGAGTTCCATCATTAACAATCAAATAACTACGCGTTGGATAAACCTTGTCTATGATAGCCATCATCAGTTTCGGGGAAGATCAGTGGTGCTCTCCGCCAAAAGTTCGACGCTACTATGCCAACATGGGCTTGACTGATTCGTACGTTGCTTCGAGTACATAAGTTTGCATTGACGCGTTCAGCTTCCATAGGTCATTGGTTACCGGTATATGATTAAGAAACTGTTCACTCAAGACAAGTGACATCAAGCCATTAACCTCACGGATGAGCTTGTGAAATTTAAATTACTTCCTCGCACTAATAACTTGACGTGACGATAGGTTCCCGGGATCAAGAAATCCATGACCGCCCAGATATTTTGGTCATCTTCTCTAGGCTATTGCTGATGGCTTATGACGCTTAACCATCATCAAATCAACTACGAGCAGTTATTTACAGTTTGAAATCCTCTTTTGAAACCATTCTGCTGCATAGCTATGATGTTATTGCGCTTGCAGTTCAATTATTGTACATGCTTGGAATCAGGCACAATGTTACGATCCTTTATAATGGTTTTTGAAACCACTTTCAGTGTTGCCTTAGTGAACGAAAGTTTGGTGCTTTTCAGTCAGTCAACACGATTGTTCCCAAATGAGATGGGTTATTCCCTAATCCTGAATAAAATTACATGAGATTAATAAATAACTTACACTTAGATGACTAGTTTCAACCGTCACGCGATCATCATCAGATCAATTACACTTAGGCTATACAATCTATGTCTGAAAATATGGGTGAAAATATTTACATATAAGACTTATCTAGTTACAGTATTAGTTGAGATAATGCAACTCCTCAATATTTGTTACTTGTGGTCTATGTGATGTTTTGTTGAGATACTGGAAGTGGTGATTGACCACCGGAATTTGCTTGTTTGGAGTGAATATGTGGTTGTTGTAAATGGTCAATTCAGATTGTATTGCACAGGCTACTTATCTGGTTGAGTCTTGCACGGTCCCGTTGAGAGCAGTTAGCCTAACTTGGTCACTGTTTGCACTCACCCATACTTTCAGACATAGATTTTATAGCCTAAGTGTAATGGATCTGATTATGATCGCTTGACGAAACTGGTCATCCAAGTGTATTTATTAATCTCATGCATTTTTTTAGGATTAGGGAATAGGCCCTCATCTCATTTGGTACAAACGTGTTGACCGACTGAAAAGCACCAAACGTTTGTTGTCGTGTAGATCTCATAAGTCTACTTTCATTTTTTGCAAAAATCGAAAGAAGGCTAAAAATGGAACGCGAGGGGTATTATGCAGAGCTAACGAACAATCAAGTAGTGATAACCACATCATCGTCTTCTCCAGTAACGGAGGTCAAGAAACTGGTGTAATGTTGGCAAGGAAACTAGTTGCTATTTATTTATTCCTTGTCTGTTAGGTAGACAGCCCAAAGACTGCTTGGATCCTTAACTGTGAAATACTTGGTACATCAGTATTATCATTAGGCTTCTTAATTATAATCAGCTAAGTAGTGCCAGTGTTCCATCCTATGTCTTAGTTCCACTTGGAGAAATATTTGTTAATGTTTCATCTATTTCTTGACGTAACTTGTTGCTTATTTTAGGAGCTGCGACATCGCAGTCATATTGTCCCGTGCATTTTTTGGTGTGTGTGTAATCTAAGTAATTTGTGTGATAACTTGTGTTATTGTGATGGCTGTGCTAGTGAGTGTATTGGTAAATTGGGGATAGAATTGGGAAGGAGGTGGTCGTAGCCTCAAGTTAGAAACTTCCCAGCATTTGCCTGGAGTAGAAGTGGGGGATACCACAGAAAACCACTTACAGATGGTTAAGATCGGAATCGAACCCTCCTTTTCTCAGTTTTGCCTCGCGAGGCTGAGTGTACCCTGTTCCAGCCCACACGCCAGAATTAAAATTTCTTGGCAGAGCCAGGAATCGAACCTGGACCTTTAGGGCGACAGCCAAGAACGCTAGCCGCTACTTCACGAGGTGGTCACCATAACTCTCACACAGTCTTTGAAAGCTTTGTCGTCAGCTTCACACCGACAGGGATTTATTTGTCTACGTCCGGAGTGTTAGCAACACTGCACGCACAAGGACCGTCGAGTTAAGTACTTCGCAGGATACTTGGTTCAATAAATACTTCCCACGCCCCAGAGCCGGTATGAATGAAACATCTGGGGTGGTGGCATTTTTTGTTCAAATGATTCACTAGAGCTCTTTCTGATGATAAGATATATGTGACGTATCACATCAGCAGTGTGGAGTGGCAGCATTGCAACAATTCATCAAGTTGTCCCGAATATGCAGCAAATTCTTTGGGGGTCTTAGATGTCTTAAGGGGACCCGGTAGGCTCTAAACTACACTTGGTGGCCATGAGTCATGATGTTAAGAACGAATTGCTCTTCCGCGAACCCTCAAAACGGCAGCAATACGACGAGGAATCGACTCGACAAGAAATGGGTTCCTGATTCCCAACATTCAACTGGACGGCGATCTGACTCAGAGTAGGTCTTCAATCGCCCCGTATGGTTCTGCTGAGGTGACGTGATGCTCGTTCGTTAAACAACTGTGGTCGCCCCGTGCGGCGGTTTACGCGGATGGTAACATTATCTCGCCCGACACTGTTGACCTCGGAAACCCGAACACGCATGTAATCTTCGAAATGCTACGACCCATGCGCCATACGCCGATGATCATCCCAAGTTCAAAGTTGGTTAACACGCGGTGTTGCCATCATCACTACACTTTTTTGGTTACTGTTTCTGTTTTTTTTCTATTTGTTGGCAGTGTTTTTGATTCTTTGTACATGAAGACGTCACAAACACCCAGTCCCCGAGCCAGATGATTAACCACAGGAGATTAAAACTCCTCATGGCTCGACTGGGAATCAAACCCGGGACCCTTCGGGTCAAAGCCTAGCACGCTCCACTGCAGCTATCAGCAACCCTAAGGAGTCATACACAACACATTTTTACATGGGACTACCCTTCCCGTGACTTTGGGTCACTCAGTGTATAGACTATCTACAATGTTAAATTTAGTGTTCTTTTTTCTCAGAAATGGTTCATACTGAAGTCTTCATCTATTTTCATGCATTCTTTATACCTTCTCGCACGTTTAATTCAGTTTTTTTTAATTAATTTTAGATATTCGTTCAAGGTTATGTTTTTTAATTAAGTAGGCTACAATGGTTAGACTACTTTTAAAAAAATCCAGCAACTCGCACACACTATTCACTATTATCCTCCAAAGTAAATAAATGTTCATCTGGACTGTAGGCCTATATCCACAAAAGGATGGGAGGCTTTAGGAGAAAGAATCGAAGTAAAGAACATTTTCACATAGCGCAATTTTCAGGTACAGCAACGGTAGTCTATGATATGTTTCGTCACCTAAATTTCTTTAATCCTAGCGCAGGAATGAATTCCAGAATCGAAGTCACAGTTACGCTGACAAGATGTAAGTTAGCCTTTAAGGTGCTATTAATATGACGCTACGCTCTACACAAGAACGCTGATTGAATAGTTCCGTTTCTCAAACCTTCCCAGTAACAAACCGCAATTCACACATACATTTGAGGGGATATTTAACAATTACACAGCTGTGCAAGGTCAGGATTCCTTCTGCAGTTCATCAACACTTAGCCTAGATTCCACATTCCAGAATTTATTACGCTCTCCGTGACCTTTCATACATTCGCCAGACAGGCATCTTGATCTAAACTTCCCTCTGGGCTGGTAATGAACTCCTCGTGGCAGTGAATTGACAACTACGTATGGCTAACAGACTCATATAAATGTAGATGTATGGGGAACGCAATGACGAAGCTGACAGAAATCACGAAGAGCTTTTAACCAGGGCAGAAGCAAAATAAGAATAGAAATGTTATTGGTTTTATGTCCCTTTTAACTACCATGGCTTTTATAGACGCCGGGTGCCGGAATTTTGCCCTAAATAGGATATTTAACGTGCCAGTAAACTAAATCTACTGACACGCCGCCTCAAATGCCAACTAAAAGAGACAGGATTTGAAATTGAAACTTTGGACAGCTCAATGAGCTTCAACTAGAGTTCAGTGGTTGAATTAGACCGGCAGTAAGTGAATGATATTGTTAATTAATTTAGGAGCTTCGCGAAGCCTCCGTGGCTCAGGCGGCAGCACGCCGGCCTCTCACCGCTGGGTCCGTGGTTCAAATCCCGGTCACTCCATGTGAGATCTGTGCTGGACAGAACGGAGGCAGACAGGTTTTTCTCCGGGTACTCCGGTTTTCCCTGTCAAAATTTCATTCCAGCAACACTCTCCACTATCATTTCATTTCATCTGTCATTCATTTAATCATTGCCCCAGAGGAGTGCGTCAGGCCTCGGCAGCCGGCACAATTCATATCCTCGCCGCTAGATGGGGGCTTCATTCATTCCATTCCTGACCCGGTCGGAGACTGGAAGCAGGCTGTGGATTTTCATTCAATTTAGGAGCTTCGCGACAATGTGATGATGTAGCCTCGTGTAGTTGGCCGTGAGTAGAATCCATCTGATAACCTGTCTCATTGTGATGGCTAAATGACAGCCGTGGCCTTAATTTAAGTACCATCCCAGCATTCGCTAAGAGAAGAAGGGAAAAAACACGCTAAAATCACTTCTAGGATGCGTGAGGTAGGATGGAACCCACCTCTTCTTAATTCTACCTTTTGAGACTGACAAGTCAGCATCGCGAGTTTCAAGCTCCATGTCCCGGTGAGCCTTAGCATAAGTGTTGTCCAGGTCACATGAAAGACCAGGTCTGACGAGAGAGTAGGGTAAACCGGGCTGTCTTCCAGGGCTCCGGAACACCTAAGGGGTCCGATGTGGACAATTTAACTTTAATGTATCTAAATAATATTGTAATTTTCTAATATGTAAAAGTCTGCAAAACATTACAAAGAGAACATAAACTGATTTGTATGATAGGTTACATTCATTGTCTTTTATTTATTTATTTATTTATTTATTTATTTAAAATTTCTTAATTATTATTCTTTATTCTTTCTTCGTTATGTCCAATTAAAAAGCGCATTTGAACTTGTTAACTTGGCCCGATGGCTTTCCCTTCTTCTTCGTCTCCCCCCTGAATCTCTTCATGAACTCTCTATGCTGTTTATTGCATTCTTCTGCCCATGTCTTTCCAGTGATCTTATTTATTTATTTACCATAAACCTTAAAAGAATTTATGGAAGGCCAGGGGTAGAGGGCAAACACCATTCACATTCCCATGATCTGTTTAAAATTAAAACAAATATATTCACTATTTTCAAACGAAGCTAGAATGTAGGTTACACATTCTTAGGCTACATACACTTAGTGGCCAACAGTCATGGGAAGGCACGGAATATGATGTTGATAACGAGTTGCTCCTTCTCGAGCCCTCATAACGGCATCAATACGGCGAGGCATCGACTCGACAAAAAATGGGTTCCTGACTCCCAACATTTAACTGAGAGGTGATCTGACTCACAGTAGCCCTGCGATCGCCCCGTATGGTTCTGCTGAGGTGACGTGATGTCTGTTCGTTAAAAACCTGTGGTCGTCCCGGGCGGTGGTTTACGCGGTTGGTAACATTTTCTCTGCGATATTGAAGATCCACCCTCGACACTGCTGACCTCGGAAACCCGAATTCACGTGTCAACTCCGAAATGCTATGACCCATGCGCCGTGCGCCGTGCGCCGATGATCATCCCACGTTCAAAGTTGGTTAGCTCGTGTTGTCAGCTTCACTACACTCGTGTCTGTGACAAACTGCTCTGTTTCTCCGCAGCTAGCCGCAACGCTCAGGATTCATACACCGCACATTTTCTCAGGGGACTACCCTTCCCGTGACTTTTGGCCGCTCAGTGTGTGTACATTTAGGTATTTCTCATTCATTCGTACTTTTACTCACTGGTTCATTCTTGCAAGTATTCATAGATTTTGTTCATCACATGTGCCTACTAACATATAGGCCTAATCTATGTCAACGATACAGTATTTAGCTTATATTTATAGCCAACTTTCGATTTTTGCAAAAAATGTAGACTTATGAGATCTACACTGGCCAAAAGTTGTCCGTCTGTCTGTGTGTGAGTGTGTGTGTGATCTTTCCACCCCCTATCATTCAAACATGACGAAACCAAATGGAATCAAATTTGGTACTAGCAATGGGCACTGCAGTGTCATGTTCTATATCGCCGCCATCTTGACGGAAACGGAATTGCGGCCACCCAAATGTTCTGAGCTTAAATCAAATTACGACTAACCTAATCATCCGATCTCTACCAAATGTTCCAAAAATATTCATTAATGTGGGAAGCGTCTTTTGCCCAAACTTCAACGTCATCGGCCAAATAGGTTCAAGATGGTGCATGTATGCATATTGCAAGTGTTTTAGCCTAACCGTAGCTTACGATTCAACAAGGCCCAGCCTCAACAAATCAGCTTACCGCTCATAGGGAGGTTTAAACTGTCCACTAGGAGGTGACCGGTAGAATAGGCTTATTAGCATTCTATAGTCTAGTAGAATAGCCTATGTAACCGCAGAAGTGACTAATAGGTCAGGCTGACCGTGCTATATCGTGCTGGGCCGTGCCGTCCCGTTGGGTCAAAATAGAGGCTATTATTTGCTGGCTAGTTCATATTCAGTAACTTCTTAAGTTTTATATCTTTTTAGGAATGCACTGAACAAAATAATAGGCTACATAGGATATTTAGTATCATATGGTTTATAAAAACGTCAGAAAACGCTAATGAAATTGTTCATTCCAAGATAAAATATGTTATGCAGTTATACTAAACCAGTTGTTAACATAATATGTGTGTAGCGTAGTGGTAGCGTTCTAGACTCATAGTTTAGAGGTCCGTGGATAAAATCCAAGCAGGTTCAAATTCTTTTACTTGCATTTTTGTATTTATTGATTTATACTTACCCACACGTTATAACGTTTAATATATAGCCTATAGACTAGTGTGTATTTGCAATGGAAAATATGTATTAAATTCATGTACATTTTTTCAAGATTAGGGAATAACCCATCTCATTTGGGTACAATCGTGTTGACCGACTGCTAAGCATCAAACTTTTGTTTACTAAGGCAACACTGAAAACTGGCTTCAAACACATTAACGAAAATATTATATTTATACTTATAACACCACATAAGTTATTTCAACACTCGACTGCAGCGATTAAAATTCGTTGTCCATGATTCGTGGTGAAGTCTATTGTGTTGTTGTTTTTGTTGTTGATTCTTTAGGGGCTTTGTGGCATCATAGTCTTGTAGCCCCGTGTACTTGGGTGTGTGTAGAACGTGCCTCATAAGCTGTCTCACTGTTAGCCTATGTCTGTAGGATTACTAGTGTGTGTACTTTTATACGAGGAAGGATTTGGGTAGGAAGCTGTTGTTGTTGTTGTTGTTGTTTCATTTGAGATGCATGGACATCAATGTCATTTAGCTCCGTGTACTTGGGTGAGTGTAGAATTTTGGCTGATAACCTGTGTTACTGAGATGGCTGTAGTGTGAATTGGTGTGTGTGTATATATAATTCAGGTGAGGATTCAATCAATCAACGTATATATCACGTTGTATTTCAACAAGCTACTACAACTAACATGCAATTATCCTACTCCTCGAAAAGGACAAAGAGTTATAAGTTATAACTATACCCTTTATTTTGGAGAAAGTTCTTTACTGAATATCTTGTTACATTTAACATTAGATAACAATAAATTATGTATTTAGTTTCTCTGCAATGGAAGTGACAAATTAATTTGCAACACAATGAAGTTAAAGAGCTGTTATAGTCCACTAAATTGTTAAATCAATCTTTGAAAATCTGTCTATTAACTTAATAAGGTCCTGAAAGCGTCTTACTTGTGCTTCTGGTGAACATGACCGGTAAAAATCAACGAAATAGTATTTTTAAATCCACAGTGATCCAAATAAAGAAGTAGAATGAAACGATCAATAAAGAATAATGAGAGAGCTCTGAAGAACGAAATAACAAGTAAATGCGCATTTAGGCAACTTAGAAGTAGGCCTGCGGCTGAATAACGAAGATTTTTTTGGTGGAAGGTGGAAGTAAAATAGCAATGCAAACTTGATACACCAGGATAATGTCAAGGGACGAATAGCGATGATGGGGTTGTGAATTTCTAGTCCTAGGGTTCGTCATCGCTTTCAAACGCCCTATGGAAAATATGTATGACGATATTTCATCCTTAAATTCACTAGGGCCATCCCTAACGAGGGTGAAATTATAGGTTACACTTTTGAATATGGGCGCGGGATTTGGAGCAGCACAGATGATCTCTGACCAATCGCACTGCAGCAACTAATTCCCCCAGCATGTAGCCTGTTGGGGTAGTGAGATTGGTCGGAGAGAATACGAGAGAACATCCACAGGAACTATTCCAAGTCATGCGTAATTTTGTAATTTGATTTATAATACATTTTTAATTTTATTTTTTCTGGTCACGTTATTATCATTTGTATTTTGTTTTAATGAAGACGTCCCAAACACCCAGTCCCCGAGTAAGGGGAATTAACCATGGGAGATTAAAATCTGCTAGCCCCGGCTGGGAATCGAACCCAGGGCCCTTTTGGCCAAAGCCTGGCATGCTTACTAATCAGCCACGGAGCTGAACCAACCAGTTTAGGGATGAAATAACATCACGGATGGTTAATAGCGTATGTAACGTATGCAAAGGTTCTCTGATCTCGGAAACGTGTTCACTATGTTCCTTTGTGAGTGAACCCCGTTCCAGCCCTGAGACCAGGATAACATTTCTTGGCAGATCCGGGAATTGAACCTGGACCCACACGGCGACAGCCAAGAAGTTGATGAATCGCCATGAAGTGGACGCCAGACGATTTGAATATCTAAATCGTATGGACACATTCTTGAGGAAAGTTAATAATAATCATAGACCCTAATAATAGGCCTAATGGATGGGCCTATCAACAGACGGTGTGTCGAGAAATCAGATTGACCATGTGATAGTCGATGGGGGCATCGCGGCTGTGTGAAACCGATACGAACATTTCGGGGAATGGATACGAACTCGGATCACCTTCTGGTCATCTTAAAGCTACGACTCAAACTCTCCACCAAGTGGCGAAAACGGAGACATACAACGCTCCTGTATAACAAAGATTGAGTGATGAATGACTGTAGTGTTAGCATGAAGAAAATCGATAGGTAGACTAAATGTAGACCTACTACTAAAGTACAGTCAAGGAACGCAGCCGGAAGAAACTAGATCCTCTTACCGGTAATGACATCGAATAGGGAGATGGAAGGCTACTTGCTGCTTGCGAAGCAAAAGGAGCAGTGATGGTCAAAGTAAAGACGACAACTTATAAACAACAGGTTGACATGGGCAACGAAAGCTTTTCTACAGATGGAATCCATATCATTTAATGACATGAAAATCCACAGCCTGATTTCAGTCGACCGACCGGGACAGGGAATGGAATGAAAGAAGCCCCTATCTAGCGGCGAGGATATGAACTGTGCCAGCTGCCGAAGCCTGTCGCACTCCCCTGGGGCAATGATTAAATGAATGACAGATGAAATGAAATGATTGTGGAGAGTGTTGCTGGAATGGAATTTGTGACAGGTAAAACCGGAGTACCCGGAGATAAAACCTGTCTGCCTCCGCTTTGTCCAGCACAAATCTCACATGAAGTGACCGGGATTTGAACCGCGGTCCCAGCGGTGAGAGGCCAGCGTGCTGCCGCCTAAGCCATTCAGGCTTTCTATATCATTTAATAACGCATTCAAATCTTCTGGTGAATCAGCAAAGATGACAATGTCAGCAGCAAATATCAGGGTTGAAATTATTTCGCCTTGAATCATTACTCCTACATTAAAATTTACTGGGTGATAAGTCGCTGCCTTTGCTTACAATTATCTGAATGCCAGCTCATGAACAAGCAAAGCAAATTTTAAGTAGGAGTAAAAATTCAAGGCAAAATAATCTCAACTCTGAGGATTGCTGGTGACATTGTCATCTTAGCCGATTCGGCAGAGGATTTAAAGGAATTTATAAATAGTATGGACTCCGTATTGGGGAAGGAAATCATTATGTAAATCAATATGTTAGACAAAAATAATGGAATACAACCGAAAGAATCAGAATCCCTTATTTGCGTCAAATTGGCAGGTGAAAAGCTAAAGAAGGCAAGAGACTTTTGCTACTTAGGATGCAAAATAACGAGTGATGGACGAAGCAAAGACGATGTAAAAAGTAGGTTGGCTTAAGCAAGGAAAGCATTTCTACAGAAAAGTAATTGTTGAAATCAAATAGTCTATACATTTAGAGCTATTAGAAAATTATTTTTGAAAGCTTTGTCTGGAGCGTGGCGCTCTATAGAAGTGAAACTTGGATTGTTGTTGCAGCAGAAAAGAGGAGAATAGAAGCGTTTGAAATGTGGTGTTACAAGATAATGATAAAGATCAGATGGGTAGATAGAGTAACAAATGAAGAGGTATTAAGACGAGTGGGAGTGAGAGATGTTTCTGGCGACTGCTAACGAAGAGAAGAGATACGTTGGTAGTACACATAGGCCTACTAAGACACCCAGAAATAGAAAACTTAGATATGGAAGAAAGGTTCGAGAATAAGAACTGTAGGGGTGGACCAAGGTTAGAATATTATTTTATTAATGCAGCAAATGGCCATTTATTTTATTTTCAGGACGGGTCAGGGAAGGGATTTTGGAAGGAAATCGGCCGTGGGCCTATTGAAAGGAACCATCCCGGCATTTTCCTGGTGGTGAAAACGGGAAACCACTCCTCCCTCAACACCTGGCTATCTCCTGTTAGTAGACTACACCGACAAGCAACATGCTACAGTGCGATATGACATCGCTGTGACACTTTGAGCGCATATTTGGGGATTATTTTGTCGCCAGGGCATTTCACTCCACACCAGACTGTCTCCTGCTATGACGTAGACAAACAGCATGCGACGGTGTGATATGACATCGCTGCAATGTGACACTGTCAAGAGGCCAGTTGCCGCAGTTCTTGGGGCTGTATTGTCGCTAGGACACCTCACTTATATAACATCTAGCTGTCTCATGCTAGGACGTAGACAAGCAGCATGCGACGGTGTGATATGATATCGCTGTAAAGACGCCAGTTGATGCAGTTTTGGGGGCTGTATTATGCCAGGATACCTCACTTCACACCTGGCTGTCTCCTGTTAGGACACAGACAAGCAGCATGCTACAGTGCGATATGACATCGCTGTAAAGTGACACTGTAAAGACGCCAGTTGACGCAGTTTTTGGGCTGTATTGTCGCCAGGGCTCCTCCCTCATCACCTGGTTGTCCCCTGCGATAGGACGCGGACAAGCGGCATGCGACACTGTCTGGCTCGCTTTTTAGTCACCGCCCCCCAGTGAAGCGAGCCTGTCGCTGGTTCGTCGGTGACATTTTGTTGGCTTCGTCCAGAGTGGGGGTGCAGGAGGGGGAGTGTAGGTGAAGAGAGAGGACGAGACTTCTCGGGGACGCTAGTCGCTAGTGTGTGTCGTCGCTGGCAAGCGGACGGCAGGACTTTCTGTCAGGAGTGCGGCAAAATTGCAACGCTGTATTTTACGCATGTTTGTAAACAGAAGAAAAGTGCATTGCTTTCATTCTCAGTGACAATCTCCAAAAGGATTATTGTGAACTTTTACTTTCTTTTGGTGATTAGTGTCAAGCATTCAACTGTCATGAGTTCGAACAACACATACAACAATACACTGTGACGTAAACAATATAATCACAAGGTGATTGCAATAATAACATATTTTGTGTTATAATATGTGGAGTGTTTATGTGAAGGATTAGTGAATAATAGTGATTGTGAAAAATATGGATACACTGGTGACAATCAAGTGACAGCTGATTTACTACGGAGTAAACAATATTAATGAATGTGATATGGATTGTCGAACATAGCCTATATTGTACTTTTATAAAAGTTGAGTGCATGTGTACCTAAAAGCGTAGTGAATACAATGAAAACACAAGTATACTTAAGGGATGTTTCAAGTGTGAATTTCAAAGTCGTGCAAACCAAAAACTTTATTCACTACAGGATAATGTGATACTTCTGTAGGGACAGCAGAACTACTCTCTTCATCTGTATGTTACAATGGGAATAGGCAAGTACCTTACTATTGATTATTTCACTGCCCCTAGTTAGCCTATAGGCTACCACGTGTCACTGATGTCCCAATGTCGTCACTGTAATGTAAACATTACGAGTGTTCTTATAGCAGTAGTTTTATTTTGATCTCACTAGCCTACTTACGATTTTTGACAAATTATTAAGTAGTGTGTTATGATGCAATTGTTATGCCACAATTGAAATATGTTTCTAAAGGGATGAGTGATTGCTCAAATTAACTGATATTTAGGCCTAATTATGCACAGGTAAAAATAATAACTTATTTAACATTTTTAGACTAGACACATGTAGCCTATCGTTGTTTTTCATTATCATATTAGGTCCAATTCACATTAATTTTATCACCATCATGTATCCAAATTTGCCACCAAAGAAAAAATCTGTTTACTTAAGTGTTCATTCGTCCTTGTTGGTAGTGGTAATTAGGCCTATCTGTAATAAGTGAACTATCTTACGAGAAAGACATTCAACACCTTACGTACACTTCACTCTGCATGCGATCTCACTGCACATAGCTTCACGTGTTCACTTCCCAGGTTTACAGGAGAAATACTGGTCAATAATCCGTTATAATTCCTGGCGTGCTTACGTCTATAAGAAACTCTCGATTAATATTATGTGGTAATGCTGACCAAATGCATGCAGCCCAAGTTCGTTGCGCATTTCCAGCAGCCGCAGACGGGTGCTTCCATCTAGTGAGGAAACCACCAAGCACGCTGGCCTGTTTCTCTCAAGGAGGGAGAAACAGATGAGTTCCCTTGTGAATGTTTCATTGATTCATTTACACAGATAAGTCATCAGTTTGATATGTATTGTGGAATGCGTCCAAAGAAGCTATGTGTATGCAATATCGATATCAGATAAGCTAGTGGGAACTGGTTTAAATGGTCTCTGTTACATGTAGCCTACGTAATATCGTACTTGGCTAAATTCTTTTTATTGTTAGTAAACCAATAAATACCAGTCCTTCGTCATGAAGTGGTTGGTAGAAGTCTTACAAGGCACAGAAACAATGTTTTATTAACGGGAAGGTTTGTGATATGCTGGTATTAAAAATAATGCCGATTGGGAGATGTCTTAGAGCCTAACTTTTCAAGTAACTTAGACTAGGCTTCATGAAAATCTATTATTATCTATTCACTTATTCATTTATTTAATAGTTTATTAATTAATTCGTCCATTCATTCATCATTTATTTATTTATTTATTTATTTAGGCTATTTATTTATTTATTTATTTGTTTATTTATTTATAAAGCAAACAGAGTAAAACAATCATCTTTTTAATGAAGGAAGCTTTAAATTTTACGTGATCGTTTATTCCGTGATTCTGAGCCACGGGATCTTAAATTTTACATGGAATCCGAACCTCAGGACGTGATATTTCACTTCCAAAATCTATCATGCATTGATAGGGAATCAAACCAGGTCCGCTTTGGTGAGAGGCAAGCAGCTTGTCTTAAGAATAGGAAAGCCATATCAGTTCTGTCAATTAGCTCACACAAAGATCATTTAAATAGTCTACATATTTCCAGAAGCATGAACCCAGTTGCTGTGCCATATAATAGAATAGGCTATGTACAATAGATCTAATTTTATAATAATCTGGACACAGTCTTCAGTGAGTCTTTCAAAAGCTCTATAGGGGCAGATGACCTAGCTGTTCCGCCCCTTAAAATCTCAATAAGTAACTAACTAATTAACTTTCAAAAGCTCGTTATTTTTAGTCCGTCTTGTATGACCATTATCTATGTAAATAATTAATTGTATGACGAAAGTATTGACCAGCTGATTACACACCTATAGTGAGACAGTCTCAGAGTGAGTAGTCTACTTTTGTTTGTAATCCCACGAAGCCATACATTAAAAGAAGGTTAGTGACAATCCTAGGCTATATCGTTGTCATTCTTACTGAGTATATCGGAGTGTTTTCAGAACTTGAGAAGAATTTTGCAGCGAAATTCATCAAAAATCCCCACGATGATCGAAATGTAGTGAACATTTTGTTAGCAACTTCCAAATAACCAGGAAGTCATCAATTCAATCTACAGTAGAAATATTTGTGGACAGTTGATTACGATTGTCCCAGAGGAGAAATTGTAGATCCGTAGGGGGGATTGTTGCTTAAAGTAACGGAACATAGAGGTCATTTTGTTTTTCAAGAAACATGTTTATTCCACTGTAGAAGAACAGTAGAATGTTCCAACACATGTTAGGTTAAGAGCCAAAGGGAACTGAAAGAACTCAAAATAAACAATCCAACACTCTCGGAGTGTAGGGGCAGATGACCTCTTAGTTCCACCCCTTAAAACAACAATAACTAACTCTCGCAGTGTGGTTGAACTATCTACGGTACCCTACATCTAGGAATTATGTGTCCCAATTATCTAATTGTTTATTTTAACGTAACTCTTCATGGAGGGTAGGTCCTATTGAAGAGACTTGAGTGCTGTTATGAATGCTGGTGCTAACAAATCCAGACGAGTTCGTGATCGTAAGCGTTTCCGATCTCATATTTTGCCATGAGGCAATGGGGATAACAATTTCGATTTTAAACAATGTTCCCATGAGGATAGCTTTTATTTCCAACTCTTACTTAGTGGATACTTCCTCATTGGATTAGCAAAATTTCAAAAAGCTGGATGTATAGTGACAGTCATTATAATTAGCATGTCTTCCAGATTTGAAAACGTTCACTACTCAAAGCCGGAATTTGGTGATTTACTTGAAATAGGTTATAATTTATAATTCTTGTTCAATCGTGTTTTATGTAGACAGTTTCATAAACATTGCTGACTCGATATTTGTTTGTATTAAACTGAGATTCATAATTTAGTGTATTAAATATGGTTGATCTTATTGTCGATTTATTTTGCAAGGCTGGGTCCTTTTAAACAAATCATTTGACTTTCTATTGCACTGTATTAGTTAGTTGGTTTGTTACTGTTGTTTTAAGGGGCTGAACAGCATGGCCAACTGTCCCTTGTGACCTACTATATTACTGTATAACTTAAGACATAGCCTAGCCTACATTGAGAAAATACATTACTATTCAATTGTCGTTTATTAGCCTACTTTTCACATTTTGCAAAAATGAGGAAAAAGTAGACTTATGAGATCGGGCAAATGTGTGTCTGTCTGTCTGTCTGTCTGTCTGTCTGTCCTTCTGTCTGTCTGGCTGTGTGTGTGTCCCCCCCTATCAACTCCTAAACGGCTGCAGCAATCGAAACAAAATTTGGTAGGAGTAAAGATCTATACCTGAATATCTCACGGCCATATTTGAAAATGATGTCAGTGCTACCAACTGCTAAAAAATCGCAATTGAAATTTGAGCTCCATGTTGGATATCTTGGAAAGTATGAATGGGAGCTATTTCAAAATTGGCACACGTACAGATCATAATATTTCAGTTTAATTTCCAGGAGGCTAAACATGGCAGTGTTGCCAAAATGATTATAAGCCTCCTGATAGGTCCAATTTTTAAATGCATATAACTTCTATACTATCAATTGGAATTCAACCAAATTTCGTATGTTGTATGTGTACATAACCAGATATGACTGAGCGTATTCTTCAGACCTACCAGGGCTGCCAACTGTTAATAAATGCTCCTAATTTATTTTATCCAAATACCAATATATCAG
The DNA here is from genome assembly GCA_946902985.2 of Meconema thalassinum. Classification (NCBI taxonomy): domain Eukaryota; kingdom Metazoa; phylum Arthropoda; class Insecta; order Orthoptera; family Tettigoniidae; genus Meconema; species Meconema thalassinum. Next base: position 1,818,662,816 of record OX336388.2, on the reverse strand, counting down.
AAAGTATGCAAGCCGACAGCTTTAAACTATGCACACGTATAGTCCCTGACATTCTATATTAATTTGGAGTAACTTATATACGTCAGTGCTACCAACATGATTCTAAGCCTGCTGACAGGTCCAACTTTAAATACATGTAACTTCCATAATATCATTTGGATTTCAACCAAATTTTGTATGTGCTATGTGTACCATAACAGATATGACTATGCGTATTCTAAGGAGCAATCAGTGCTGCCAACTGTTAATATGTGCTGTCCCTATTTTTGTTACCCTAATATCAATATATCAGAAAGTATGCAAGCCAATAGCTCTAAACTTTGCACACGTATAGTACCTGGCATTCTAGACGAATTTGGAGTAACTAATATACGTCAGTGCTGCCAACATGATTCTAAGCCTGCTGATAGGTCCAATTTTAAAATGCATGTAACTTCTATACTAACTAATGGATTTCATTCAAAATTGGCACAACAATAGATCATATTATTTCAGATTATTTCTGACCAATACATGCATGACATTGTTGCCAACATGATTTTACGCGCGCTGTTGGATCCAATGTCTAACTGCATGTAACGTCCATGCTATTCATTGGACTTCAACCAAATTTTGTATTTTGTACCTTAACAGACGGAACTAAGAATATATTCAGTCATCAGGGCTGCCAACTGTAGTACTCTATTAGGATACATTATGCCAGGTATACAGTATTTCGAACTAATTGGAAATTTTGATATTAGCAACTTAATTTCGTCATTATTCTAGATAGGTTCATATTCTGTAGAATAATCATTGGCATGAAAAGTAGGCTGTATAGTTCTTCACGGAACTTCTTGTTAGAATACAAGTTCGTTTTACATTTAGTATCCAACTACAAGTTTAAAATGCGTTTCCCTTTTCTCTTCTGTCACACGAGTCACGCCTTGCACGCTCTGTCTTCGTTTTACAATATGAATTACACTTGCCAGTTAATAACATTATATTATGACATTCCTAAACTAACGAAAGAAAGTGGTGGTAAATTAGGAATCGTTCCTTTAGCTTAGCCTATTGTCCTTCAATTTGTAACAAGACTGTTCTTGAAGCACGAAAATTTCATGTTTATTAAAAGAAAATTTGGGGACGCACATTTTACAAGAATTTCCGGGTAAAGAAATAACTGCTACAAATATTTAATTTCGTGAAGTTTATTAGGCTAGTATACTAATCAAATACCGTATGAATGTATTCGCTGTTAATGTTGACCATCATCGTACTGTTGGCCTATTGAAAATTGTTATTTTTTCCTGGAGAGGGTGTCAACTGATTCCTGTATGAAAACGTTCCTTGCCTGTGCTAACGTTTTATATCCTCTCTGCTTCGTCCATCACTGCTTACTTTGCTTCCCTAGTAGCAGAATTATCCTTCTTTAGCTTTTAACCTGCCAATTCGATTCAATAGGTGCATCTTTTGTCATTGACTGCATTCCATTGATTAATTTATTTAATTATAGCCTATTTGTTATTTTGGCCCCGAATTGAAAGGGTCGCATTATTAAACTTCACACGTGCACAATGTAGTTCAATTTTGAGCAGTAGAGCTACACAATACACAGAGGGAGCGTTTATACTAAAGAAACGTTTCAGGACACTCCCTTTGTAATTACATATTGTCTTGAATTCAAATCTTGCATAAAGAAGTATGGGATTCTTGCTTATTGATTGTACATGTTTTGTTGTAGTCTACACATACATTTATTTACATCAAAACAGAATCATTCTTATCACTGAACTGTTGGGGGATCCAGCAAGTTAATGAGTCCCACCAGCACGCACAAAAATATTAAGACGAATGTTTTTATTTGCTTTCTACACTTCTCTTTTGTTGTATAGTCTAATTCAGCCATTTAATATTACTAAGTATGATTATAAACCACAATAGATAGAGTTTTGAAATTATTAACAGAATGTGGAGGAAGACTCTGTACTACAGCATTATGATGTTAGGGAAAAATAAGCATTGTTCTTGACACACCTTCCGAGAAGGAATTTTAAAATCACCACTATTCTCAAAAATGTGCTATCTAATGCGACCTTCTTTAACAATTAGTGCACTCTTTTCATATCGTCCACACAGAAACAAACCGAACTCGGTAGTAATGTTCTTCCATACCATTTGTTTCGTTATAGACCAACTGGTCAAGGATATCGTGTCATCGACTGTCAAAATATTCAATGATTGTTTGAAAGTTTTCTTTTATACTTAATAGACTATCACTGATAAATTTCAACAGTAGACTAATGGTTCACCCCCCCCCCCCCTCCCCTTCCCGGTCCTCCCCCTTCTTGTTTTTTGTATTATACAATTTTTAAGTTAGTTTTGTTAGGTTATTTTATTTCATTCCTGTTTCTAAATGTTCTAGGTTTTATTAGCTGTAAGGTTCAGTTTATTTTATCCAATTAGTTATAAGGTTTATTTATGTTTTAATAATAGGCAAATACAAACTTGCTGACGAAGAACTAACCGAGTTTGAAATAGACTATGTCTAAAGATATTTTCTAAACTTTCTGCTACATTAAACAATATTGACCGACGGATGATAATCTATTTACTCGGATGGCAAGTCAATAGTGAATGTTCATTATTAACCAATATGGTTATTGTAACATGTAACTGTGACATTCCGCGTAACACTGTTTCTTTGTTTATTAAGAACAACTGTACGTCTACCAAAGTATCTACTGTTGTATTGGTAGTCTACATTTTGCTCACTAGGATGACGTTTACACCCAGCTAACGGCTCGTTTGCGCAAACATGATTACTAGGCCTAAGGCTTTTTTGCTTCTAGAATCGGGTACTTGCAGCTGTTTCAATTTGCGCTATTATTTATGATAGCCTACACCCTACCGACAGTGGTGGCTACGCTCGCTAAAGCGCAGCGTTAGGTTATGGGGCCAAACTCTCTGCTGACTCGGTAGACGGCCGTCCTTGAAATGGTTTTCCGTGGTTTACCCATTTTCAACTCCAGGCAAATGCTGGGACGGTACCGTCTGACAGTCTACGGCCACTTCCTTCCACATCCTTGCCCAGTTTCATTCACTATCATTCATTTCATCTCTAACTCCTCTCATGAGGTTGGCGTCAGGAAGGGCATTCGGCCGGTAAAACCATCCGCCACAAAGACTTCCATCGCATCTCATCACCGACACCGTTGGAAAAACGGGAATAATAAGCTATGGGGTAGACATACATACATTTATGATACAGCCTGTATATGGAAATACAGTCCCGCAGTACAATGAGTTCGAGGAAAGTAACCCGTTTGTCCATTGTTCTGAGTGCCTACTTGTTACGGGGTTAGTGACCTGTTAAGAGGAAGAGATCGAAACGAGAAGTGTTGTACCTGCAAACATTGCATCGCTTAGGCTATTAATAGAATATCGTACTTCGTTACTTACCAAAAATAATAACAACGTTACCGTTACAGTTACGCATCGTCACATTTCCGTTACTTTTGTATAAAATGACTGCTTAATAATACTTCCCCCACTCCTAAAATTTGTTAGAATAGAACGGAATAGTGGGTTCCATCAATATGGCAATATGAAATGAGTTAGAAAGTTATTAATAAGAATTGTGACAAGCTCATCTCTACGGCAAGCGTTCTTGGCTGCCACCATGGAGGTCCGGGTTCGATCCCCATCTCTGCTAAGAATTGTTATTCTGGTCTGAGGGCTGGAACGGGGTCCACTCAGGTAAACCTGAGAAGAGGTTGGTTTGATTCCCACCTCAGTCATCCTGGATGTGGTTTCCCGAGGTTTACTAATTCTACTGTAAGCAAATGCCGGGATGGTTCCTAACTTATGGCCACGGCCGCTTCCTACCCAAATACTACCTCGATTACAAATACGCACACTAGTACAGACATCACAGTGACACAGGTTATCAGACAACTTTTACACATTCCAAGTACACTGGGCTACATAACCACGACGTCGCAAAGCCCTTAAATTAATCTACTACATTATGTGGATGTGCCTAATATTCTGTTCATAAAATTTCTGCTATTAAATGTTATCCATTAAATGCTCTATAAGTAAATCTACAACAACAACATTTTGTAGTTAAGAAAAATTTGTTTCCCTCACTTAGCCTATTTCATCACAAAGTTCAACATAGTGAATTGTACAGAATGCTGTTGAAAATAGTGCCGTTTTTAAATGAAATAGGCCTAAATGGCCATTGGCTGCATTAATAAAATTAATAAAATGGTGCCTAATAATTTACCGTCTAGGGGCAGATGACCTCACTGTTCACCACTTAAAACAACAATAACTAACTAATCAAATTACCATATTTTGATATAGCCTATGAATCGCTGCCAATGGCCATAAGCCGGGCATTTATGATTGAACGCCCGAGGGCCCCCAACAAGTTCAATTTCAAGTAGTTCCAACTTTGGATACCAGATGCTAATGTCACTAACACTAGCGGCGAACATGGAACTTTATAGTGCGTTTCCTAAACACCAAATATAACTTACACCAATTGTACTGGTAGGTTCTTTTGCATGCCATAAATCTATGACATGGGCCCACCGGCTTTACTTCCCCTCCGAAGGAAGGTATACTGAAGGATGTTAACGCTCTTAAAAAATCCGACGACTTCGGCCGGGTTTGAACCCACCATCTTGGGCATAACAGTTTAGCATTACTACGCCAACGAAGCTGCTAAAATTATCGTATTTAAATACCCTTAGATGCCATCGGAGAGATCCAGAATCAAACCTGCTATCTTAAGATTTAGAGGCCAACGCTCAATTAACTTCACCATTCAGTCCAACAATAATAATAGTCTACAGTTTGTTGTTGCTGTTGTTGTTGTTTCAAATAGGAGCTTTGGGATCATGTAGCCCCTTGTACGTGGGCGTGGATAATTGTGTGTGTAGGCCTAGGCCTATGTGTTATCGATCTGATAGCATGTGGTGTTGTAGTGGCTATGTTTCTGTGTGTATTTAATACGGGCAGGATGTGGCCGTGGCCTTAATTTGGGTACCATCCTGGCATTTGCCTGGAGTAGAAGTGGGGGAAACCACACAATACCACTTCCAGGATGACTAAATTGGGTATTGAACTCATCTCTTGTCATTTCTGTATCACGCGGCTGAGTGGACCTAATTACATGCGGTGACAGCCAAGAATGCTATTCACTCTGCCACACGGTGGACATGGAGACTGTTGTATGACTCAGAGTGTCCCCAGGTTCAACACTTTGAACGAGGGTGGGAAGGAGGGGTTGGGTTGGACACGCCCACAATGTCACCAGCGCAGGACTCAGTGACAATACCGCGCGCCCTGTCTATCACCTGGTCGCTCTAGCTGAGAAAATTAAACATTAAGTTCCGAGTGATTCACTCTTTGTTTCATCGGATCCTGTCCCGTGGCGTAGCTTCGCTCGTTAAGTTTAATTCTGACTTGAGGTCTAAACAACTCAAACTCCTGAGGCGAGACTGAGAACAGCTGGGTTTGATTCTCACCTCAGCTATCCTGAAAGTGGTTTTTCATGGTTTCCCACTTCTACTCCAGACAAATACCGGGATGATTCCTAGCTTAAGGCCACGGTCGCCTCTTTCCCAAACCTCACCCGAATTACAAATAGACTACATTCACTACTACAGACACTACCATAACACAGTTTATAAGACAAATTCGACACACTCCCAAGTAACCTTCAGTACACGGGGCAAATTTACCACGATGTCCAAACGCCTCAAATAAAACAACAAAATCATTTGTATCATAGCGGCCGATTAACTAGATGCTTTGTACCTTAAAATAACAGAAAAGGAATCTGTTGACATCGAATATAGATTTAGATATTAGCATGTCATTTTTGAAAGCTTTTGTCTGGAGTGTGGCACTCTATGGAAGTGAAACTTGGACTAAACTTATTGGTGCAGCAGAAAAGAGGAGAATTGAAGCGTTTGAAATGTGGTGTTACAGGAGAATGATGAAGATCAGATGGGTAGATACTGTAGGGCATCAAATGAAGAGGTATTAAGACGAGTGGGAGAGGAGAGATGTTTATGGCGACTGCGAATGAAGAGAAGAAATAGGTTGGTAGGACACATATTAAGACACCCAGGAATAGGAAATTTAGTTAAGGAAGGAAGGGTCAAGGAAAAAGAACTGTAGGGGTAGACCAAGGTTAGAATATGTTAAACAGATTGCCTCGGTGTGGTAGCTATGTAGACTAGATCTGAAGCGATTAGCTCATGACAGGGAGTCATGAAGGGCTGCACCAAACCAGTCAATAGACTGAAGACTCAAACAACAACAACCAGTAAACCTATTGCATATCAAGCTTTTCTACGTTTCATAAATTCAGGTTTCATGAAAGTGACGACTCAGTGTCAGGTGTACTGGGTGTTGTTCTAATAAATTGTCTTCATCACTCCGTTTTTATTTTATTTTAATACTTAATTAAATATCATCTAATTTTATTTTATCTTCTTCTTCTTCTTGTTCTTCTTAATCTTCATCTTTGGGCCAATAAAGACCGCGAGATCTCAACTGTTTGCCTTCTTACGGGCCCTCCATGTTTTCATTCTATCGGAGTGTGCTTTCCTCCATGCATTGGAATGAAATTGTGACTTCTTCTTGATGAGCCTGCTTAAGTTTGTGATTGAGTGATGTTCGTAGTTTAATGTCTGTTTCTGAAATTCCATTCTTTAAAAGGTCCTTAGCTATCTCTACCAGTCAAGGAAGAATCATTTTGAGACTTGTAAAGTAGGATAACAAATGTTTAGAAGTACTTTCAGCTGCAATCTGAAGAGGTGAGCGGAATAGGGTAGGCCTATCCTTCTTGTTTGGATTGAGCATGATATCTTTTCGGTGTGGGTGTAGCCTATATTACTAAGTTGTTCCAAATAGAGTGAACATCATTTTTGATGTTGGGACCCAAGACTTTTACTGATAATCCTCCTTTCCTTAGTTGCCAATTTTTCCAACAGGTTAGGCCTATGAGTTCGAAAAGTTAATCATTCTGCTGCGCATAATGCTTTAGGTAGACTACAATCTTTGATTTTTGATTATTTTATGAAATTTTATTGACTTATAGCCTATTTTCTTTTTTTATTATCTTTTATTTAATTTTTTAAAAATGTTTTGTTAGATTTTTTATATTTTTTATTTTTATTTCTCATTTTATGTGTAGGCCTATATTTATTTTTTATATTATTTTATTTTCCGCTAGACGATATAGACTATTTTGTCCTTGTTAACAGTTTGACTCGGAGAACAGTCTCCATGGTGAAAAGAAAGGACTTCTTGTTCTCAATGATTGCTCTGTGTAATTCTCATTGTCAAGGTGAAGGGAATAATTTCTCATTCTCGTCTAAGAATAGCACAGTCGAGAGCAGGGGATAGCAACTGTGAGAAAAATACACGAGTCCTGTTTAATGAGGAATTGAATATATAATGAGACAACTCAGGGTTATGTGTTTTTTTAGTATTAGCATCGATTAAACGATCTTCAACGAGGACTTAATTTCCATTTTTTCTTTTTGTCAACTGACGTATTTAACAGCATTAACTGTCAAGTAGAAGCAAGCAAATCCTGGTTCGAATTAACTGGTTGAGGGTGTGTAATTTCCTCTTTCCTCCACAAAAAAATACCCTACGTCTTGTGAAATATAGGCTAATTGTCTAGGTACGTGGTTAGACCCAGAAAACCAAAGTCTGGTGATAAAGACGACCACACTCTTCTTCGGAAGAAATACATTGAAATGTTGTCTCATTCTAAGCAATGTTTTATGCAACTGTGTTAGAAAAGGCTGAGAGGGCTAACATTTCATTAATCAGATGTGTCCACGTATGAATGAGTGAGCTTAATATGAAGGGCGTAGCCTATTTGGGACTCGATTAAGATTCCTCCCGTTTGAATACAGGTAGGCCTACCATAACCTTACGCCTTGTCGTCCACCTAGTAAGAACTCATCACTTGTTACTCAAACAGCTATGGCAACCAACAGTGAAGAGAACTGGAACTTTATGAGAAAGATTTGTGACTTAGATTTAAGTACAAACTGTGATACAAGACGTTTTAAGTGAATCTACATCGTATTCCGTACATTTATCCTTCGAGAATCGAACCAACAATATTGGGATCATAAGGTGGACACTTAGCAGGTGCAAGTCTTTGAAAGTGACGGCCCCAGGCAACCTGTGGTTTGTGGTAGGGATGAAGTGAATTATGAATACCTCACAAACATCCAACCACCAAGCCAGGGGAATTAACCACCCATAGTTAAAAATCCCACGCTCCAGTCGGGAATTGAACCCGTGGCCTTTGGGCCCAAATGCTAGCAGCCTCTCCGCTTCGCCAAGAAGTCTGACATAGTACAGTATGAGAGACGGGGATAACTTCTCTTTGAAGATATTTTACAACTCGCCACTTTATTATTAACGGACTCCTCTAGGAGCCGAAGCACGCCTCTTAAGGAGCGCTACTAAGCAAGCAGGGAGGCTTCATCCAAACAAACGAGTAACTCAGTACCATTAGGCGTGTCAACCTTCAACTAGCCGCGCGTACCAGGAGACAATTGAAGGGCTGTCTCAAAGAGCGTTCCAATTGACGAAACATCGGAGAGATAGCCTATGTGTCAGTGAATGATATCCTACATTCCTTAAGATCGGCTCCGTCTCGTACAGTATTCGTGCCAGTATTCGACCTTCCTTGGCCAACTCTTGTTCTTTTCCAACCCGGATAGTATCATGGTATCTGAGGTAGGCCTACTATATTATGATTTTAATGGTTGTTTATTTTAGGGGCTGCGACATCGTAGTCATCTAGCCCCGTGTAATTGGGTGTGTGTAATTTGTGTGATAACTTCTTTTATTTTGATGACTGTAGACCTACTAGTGTCTGCATTTGTAAATTGTGGATAGGATTGGGAGGAGGTGGCCGTGCCCTTGTTAGGAACAGAGTAGAAGTGGGGAATAGCCAACCACTTCCAGGATGGCTGAGGTGGAATTCGAACCCTCCTCTTCTCAGTTTTGCCTCGCATGCCAACCCTCACACTAGAATTAAAATGTCTTGGCAGAGCCGGGAATCGAAGCCAGGCCTCCGAACCAACAGCCTAGAACGCTACCCAATACACCACGAGATGGTCCCCACCTTGATAGGCCCTAGTCCTTCATTTCCCTTATTGGCTGTCACCGTGGAGGCCCAGGTCGATATCCGACTCTGTCAATAAATTTAATTCAGGTCTGAAGGGTAATGAGACTCCAGATTCAAAGGTTGAGGTTTTGATTCCCTGTCCTACAAAATAAATCTAATGTGAGGATTACGACGGGCACGCTTAGACTTGTGAGACAAAACTGAGAGAAGGTCGGGTTTCGATTTCCACCTCAGCCATTGGAGAAGTATTTTCCATAGTTTTTTCACTTCTATCGATTGCAAATTGTGGTCTTCGTTGTCATTCGGGTGTGTAAACTTAGAATTTGTCTGATAGCCTGTGTTATTGTGGAGTGTAGAATAATGCGATTATTTGCAATTGCGGCTAGAATTAGAAAAGAGATGGCTATGGCCTTAAATTATGAACCATTTACCTGAAGTAGAGGTGGAAAACCACTGCTTGGTTGATTGTGGTGGGAATGAAACAATCCTTTTCTGAATTATGCCTCATTAAGCTGAGTGTAAGCTAACCCGTTCTGCATATTTGCAGAGTTAGGAATCGAATCCAGGACCTTTGTAATAATAATGTTATTGGTTTTACTTCCCTTTTAACTAGGTAGGCCTACTGTGGCTTTTATTGACGAATGGGGCATGGTGGCACAGCGGTGAAGGTGTTGGCCTCTCACCACGGCGGACCAGGTTCGATTCCCGGTCAGTACATGTGAAATTTTCAAAGTGGAATGCCGTGTCCTGTGGTTTGGATTCCACGTAAAGAGGAGGTCCCGTGGCTTATGATCTCGAGATTAACGGTCACGTAATACTAAAATCTTCCTTCCTTTTTCCTTCCTTTTAGAGACGCAGGACCTTTGTTTTTGGAGTCTAAATAGGCCTACCTAGTCCACCCCGAGACCATAGAAGGTAACTAGCTGAAAGAGGCTACGTGCTGGCTGACTTACGAAGGCTACGTTATTTTCTTCATGTTCACCAAGTTGGCAGAAATAGTAGACTATTGAAGTCATAAGTGCAATAATACCTGCCGCGGTGACCAAGAGCGCTAACGCGCTACCTCGTGCATCGCTGGCATCGGGAGAGCGTGGGTTCGAATCACACCTCGGCCGTCCTGAAAATGGTTTTCGTGGTTTCCCATTTTCACCTTTCAAAAGGTCCACGGTCGATTTCCATCCAAAATACCTTCCCTGGCCCGTCCAAAAAAGGAAATAAATATGGCTATTGGCTTCATTAATTAAATTATAAGTGCAATGATTCTACGTTTTTCTGAAATGGAAGTTGGAACGTCTTCAAATTATATGGTTTCTTCTATTGTCCGCTGACTGGAATCTGCGCTTTGAATCTCTATAACTCTTCATTAAACGTGAAGAAGATTTCCCCAGGTAAGGGCAAGGAAAAGGAAATGGTAGGGGGATGCCTCCTAATAGACTTAGGCTGCATCCCCTCTGTTTGCCGTGAGAAGCAGAGGTGGGGATGTCATTGATATGTCACCGCCCATTAGCACTGAGGTCTCCGGCAGTTTCCGGTACTGGTCGGGTAGGAGTGTCACCGGAGTGTCGTGTCACCGCCTCTCTCTTCACAAGCCTCGGCGCAGTCTTTAGCAATCCCGTCCTTTTCTGAAGCCGGCGCATGTCCAAAAGCTCTGTGTGTGTGCCAGGTCGGACGGACGGAGAGGGGGTCCCACTCTGTTTTTCTCTCAATTTCCTTCTCTTTTTCCTTCTTCTTCATCTCCTTCTCCTGCTTCTCTTCTTCGTTTTCTGACGTCGTTTTGCTAGTCCGCCCCTCGCGACACACCCGAGCTGGGAAGGCGCGGGAGAAGGGACGGTACAACCCTTTCGCAATCTTCCCGTCAGTGGACGACGTGAACTCTGCTTGCCAGGTCGTCGCAAACTCTACCTCGTAAAAGAAAAAAAAAGAAAAAACAATGTCTCAATTTTTCACAACCTCTCATAACAGATCTTGACCATACTGACTCAACATTAAATTCTTATCAAATAACGATCAACTTCAATAATTCGTGTCTCTTTACAATGTAATTCCTTCACTGAAGAATAATGTTTGCTATTAAGACATTCCGAATTTGGTAGGCCTGCTCTCACTCGACAAGTGCTGCCAACATGATATGAGGCGGGAAAATCAATTACGATATCGTGCTTCCAGCAACGTATTATTTTTCGGTGGGCATTAATTTCTACGAATATTACAGTCATTTTACTAAAATTCTCCTTGTGATGTGTTTATTCAGGGAAGATTGTTTTCAATATTTCCTTTCATAAGTCATGTGTGTGAGACAATTCGGGAGCGCTATGGTGTGCAACATAAGTTATGTACTCTCGTAACCCAGTGACAGCATTGATAAACTAATGATACTGCAGAAATGAGGTCTTCAACTATTGCTCAGATCGTGTTAAATGGTAAGTTGTTGGTGCTGTGCATTCTTTCATTGTTGTGTAAACCATAATTATAGTAGCCCAACCTGTCTTTGTAGACCACCTTGTGGTGTAGTGACTAGTGTTACTGACTGTCATCCATGAAATCAAGCGTTTTTGATTTGTGGCTCTCTTAGTAATTAGACTAAGAATAGTCTCGGTATATTCTGGTACGTGGGCTCCCAGCATCGTTATGTCAAATGACAATCTGACTGATCATGTGGCAGGAGGAGGAGTGGGGCCACCCTACCGCACGTTAACTCCCAATCGAGATGCCATTTTATTGTTATTGAGTTATAATCAAGGGTTTTAATCGAACTGCCCATGCCCATTGTGGATATGATTTTTTTTCTCCTTTTTTACTATTTACTCTACTCTGCTTTCTGTATTTCTCGTCTTAATGACGTCACAAACACTCTGTCCACGAACCAGGGTAATTAACCATAGGGCATAAAATTCCTCACAACCCAGTCGGGAATCGAACTCGGGTCTCTTTGGGCCAAAGCCTGGCATGCTACCCGCTCAGTGACGTAACTTTGATTTGCTTCTGGAGGTGGATGAGTGGAGTCAAATCTAAACTAATTACGTTTCTGCTTTTGCTTTTGAATTTTGCTTTTTGCTTTGTGTTTTTGGTTTTGTGTTTGTTTTCTGCTTTAGCTTTTGAATTATGCTTTTTGGTTTAGTGTTTGTTTTCTGCTCTTGTTTCTACATTTGGCTTTCTGGTTTTGATTTTGTTTTTAGCTTTTGATTTTGAATTTTGCTTTTTCGTTTTGTGTTTGTTTTATGCTTTTGTTTTTGAATTTTGCTTTTTGCTTTTGAGCTTGTTTTCTACTTTAGCTTTCGAATTTTTCTGTTTTTCTTTTTTGATTTTGTGTTGGCTTTTTGCTTTTGTTTTTGAATTTTGCTTTTTGCGTTGTGTATTTTGTTTTTAGTTTTGTGTTTGTTTTCTGTTTTTGTTTTTGAATTTTGCTTTTTGGTTTTGAATTTGTTTTCTGCTTTAGCTTATGTTTTTGAATTTTTCTTTTTGGTTTTGAATTAGTTTTCTGCTTTAGCTTCTGTTTTTGATTTTTGGTTTTAGTTTTGTAATTTGCTTTAGTTTTTAAATATTGCTTTTTGATTTTGGTTTTGTGTTTGTTTTCTGCTTTAGCTTTTGAATTTTGCTTTTTACTTTGTGTTTTTGATTTTGTGTTTGTTTTCTGCTATTGCTTTCGGTTTTGGTCATGTGTTTGTTTTTTATTTGTGCGGGGGGGGGGGGGGGCAACCTACATGTTTTCGTGTTTGATCTCGATAGCATTTGATACGGTTTATTTGCACCTCTCAATGAGCAAAAGCTCGGAAATGAACAGTTTTGGTAACAGAAAATGTTTTACTCAAGTAAAGATAAATGTTCTCAAATAACTGAGTATAGACGTACATAATCCAGTCATTTGTCATCAATCCGAAAATTGTCTTTTTTCTTAAATTAAAATTTCTTCGAATTACGTTTTTTTTTATTATTTGGTTGTGGGGGGGGGGGGGGAGATTGATCCCCCTAATCCCCCCGTTAGTAACGCCACTGTACCCACTTAGCCACAGGCACGTTGTTGTCATTGTCGTTGTTTCATTTGATGGGCTTGGACATCGTGGCAATTTAGCCCCGTCTATTTTCGTGTGTAGCCTATGTGTGTGTGTGTGTGTGTGTGTGTGTGTGCAATTTATCTGATAACCTGTGTAATTGGAGTGTCTGTAGTAGTAGTGTGGGTATTTGTAATTCAGATGAGGATTGGGAAGGAGACGGCCTTGGCCTATAGGTTAGGAACCATCCCGACATTTCCCTGGAGTAGAAGTGGGAAACTACAGAAAACCACTTCCAGAATGCCCAGTTTTGCCTCACGAGGCTGAGTAGCTTAGACTATACCCTGTTCCAGCCCTTAAACCAGAATAATTATTATAGCAGAACCTGATATCGAACCCGGACCTCTGAGGTGACAGCCAAGAATGCTAGTCGCCACACCACGAGGTGGTCTCAGTGCAGTAAAGCTTCTTAAAGTTCATTATTTGTGATGCCTGCCTAATTGAATTCAACTGTATTAAACTATTAAGAAAGTAGGCTACCTCTAAAGTATTTTACCGGTAACATACAATCCTTGTGCTCACCTTTAAGTGAAAAATATTGTATCTATACATCATTTAACAGCATTTAAATTGTCTAGTCTATGGATTAAGTTTTACATAAATTAGCTCTTCATGTATATATTCCATAACTTGACGCTTAAATCACGAAGTACGCATACCGGGCGGGTTATCCCAACTGTCACATGAGACCTTAATAACCCTGTGGACCCATAAATTACACTACGGTCTCAAGCTTGCCACCTTGTCCTGCGTGCCTTTGTTTTCATTTACAAGACTTCTTGTAATACGACAGTATAAAACTTCTCAAATATCTCAGAGTAGCGGTGCGCAACGTCATACACCAGAGAGCAGAGAGTCTGTGGATCGAACATTCGAATCCCGGCGCTGGCAACAGCTATTAGGGCCTACGAGTGTGGTTTGCCACACCCCATCAATAAAGATGCTTGTATGGTAGAGTATTTCAAGTTTTTTTTGAAGTTTCTTTTAGAGGCCTTGTTACATCGTGGTAATGTAGTCCAGTGTACTTGGGTGTGTTCAGAATTTGTCTGAAAACCTGTAGCCTATCACTCTGATGTCTATACTAGTTAGTGTATTTTGCAATTGAGGTGGGATTTGGGTAGGAAGCGGTCGTGGCCTTATGTTAGGTACCATGCTGACATTTGTCTGGAGTAGAAATGGGAAACCACGGTAAACAACTTCCAGTACGGCTGAATTAGGAATCGAACCCGCCTCTTCTCAGCTTTGCCTCGTAGGGTTGAGTGTACTCCGTTTCAGCTCTCAGACCAGAATTAAATTTATTGGCATAGCCGGGAATAAAACCAGGGTCTCCTCGACGACATCCAATAATGCTAGCCACTACGCAACGAGACGGAAAGAGGGAGAGTACTTCAAATCATAGACACTAATAATGTCACCACCTCGCGGTGTAGCGGTTAGCAATCTTGGCTGTCGTCTCGGTGGTTCGGGTTCGATTCCCTGCTCTGCCAAGAAATTGAATTCTGGTCTGAGAGCCTCGTGAGCCAAAACTGAGAAGGGGTGAGTTCCATTCCTTCCTCATCCATCCTAGTAGTGGTTTTTTGTGGATTTCCAATTCTATTCCCGGGATCGTCCCTAACTTAAGACCAATTTCCAATACACACTCTACCACAGACAGCACAATAACACATGTAATCGGACAATTAATTAACTTTGCTTCGTCAATCACTGGTTATTTAGCTTCCTAAGTAGGCCTAACTGAAGTCTCTTACTTCCTTTAGCTTTCCACCTGCCAATTTGACGTCAATAGGGGTTTCTGATGCGGCTTCGTTGGCTTAGTTGGTAGCATGCTGAGCGTCTATGTCCAAGGTCGCGGGTTCAAACCCGGTCGAATCTTCGTATTATTAAGAGCGTTAAAAATCCCTCAGTATGCCTTCCTTTTGATGAGAAGTAAAGCCGGCGGGCCCATGTCATTGATTTATGGCATGTAAAAGAACCTTCCACTAACTAAAATTGTGTGAAGCAAAATTTGTAGGTTAGGTTTTAATAATGCTCTTAAGTTCCAACGTTCGCCACCAGGTGCTGCTAGCGATGGCATCTAGTAGTAGCCAGGTTCAGAGCTAGGTGTTGTGGAGGGTAGCAGTTGGTAGCGAAATTAGGAACTACATGAAATTATCGTCTGCAGCCCTTACTTGAATTAAAAACAGATAATACACACTAATACAGTCATCACAATTAACACCAGTTATCGGACTGATTCTACACACACCCAAAGTACACGGGGCTACATGAGCGCGTTGTCGCAGCCCCTAAACTAAGGAACCAACCAACCCAAGGATTTCTGATTTCTGATTAATTTTCATTAATCACTCAATTAGTTAATAAGTTAATTTTTCCACATTTATTTGGCAGACCAGGATACATCGCGACCGTGAACTTCCTAATCACGCTGAAACTTTGAATACAGTAGGCTACATGTTGGTCCGATCACAAGAGAAACATGTGTATTGATATTGTGTCCCCAAATTCATTAGAGCAACATCCAGAGATAGAGCAATGTTGCTCGAGTCTGAGTGCAGAAGTGAGACTTGGAGTCCGTGTGGTGGGTGTGCACCCTTAAGCTCTCATATCAACTCCGACCAATCGCACTACCAAAGCCACTTGCCGAGCGTAGTGAGTGGGTCTAAGCTAACATTGATCGGGACAAATAGTTTCAGCAGTGCGAATCGATGTGACATCAGTTTGCTCGGCTAAAACTGACATACACCAAGACATCATGAACTATGCACCTTGTACTACTTTTTGGACATAGCCTAGTCGTCACCGGCATTGAGACACTTATCGTGGCGTGCAATTAGTTTGAAGAAACCACTCTGGTGAAACTCGCTGCCCATCGATGCAAGTAATTGTCGTACAGCCTGCTCCACCTCAGCATTGGTGTGAAAGTGACGTCCTGAGGGTGCATTGAGAATGTGATGGGCCCGGGCACAACCAATACGCAGCGTAGAGGCCCTGTCTGCCAGTCGTTAAGCGCCTGTCCGTAAACATCATGGCCTGTACTCGAGGTTACTAATTCGTGGATGTGGAGGTACGCCACTTCAATGTTCATCCTCCACACTCTGCCGCCCTTCACTGAACATGCAACACTAGCAACCGACTATTTGACGAGACATGACCGCTTCACCATACACGGTCTGTAGGCGTTCATGGTTGACTGACACACTAGTGCCACGTGCCCATTCATATCGGATAACAGCACGTAGGCCTACTTCCATTGGCGACCACTTTGTCAGTACACGTCTGTCTGCCATCGTGAGTTATACTCGTGTGATATCGGGCACGCCGGTCTGCTACTCCTCTCTCATTCTCGGTGCTCTGCGCATGCGTCATTATCCCTCCACTGACGCTCCTTCTGTCGTTGAACCAGCCATGAGTGTGGATTCTTATGGTGATTGTCTGAATCACCTGTTGTACCAGCTACACGTGCAATAAAATGACGAAACTTACTTTCTGAACTTACCTTGTAAAATCTGTAGATTACAAGCCCACAGTATCCCATCCTGGTGGTGGGGTTGTCTCTGAGGTATCCGGATGCTATGTTATATTTGTCCGTGACTGTTTATTGGTAAGCTGAGACCAATTTAGTCACAGTTGTCCACCATATTTGCTGGACGTTCTTCAATCCGTAATCTATGGATGCGCCCGCTAGCTGTGTGCTCAGTCACGGCCTTAACTTCTATAACGAAACCTTTCACCCCCACACCCGTTAATCACTCTTCTTTTACCAAGTTAGATCTAGCCTATATGCTTTTCACGGCTTTCCATCTGGGAGATCGTATAGCCCAGGCCATGCCAACTCGAGCACTTAGGCTAGTGCTTGCGCGCCCCAGTGCTGAACCGAGTGACACCGGTGCTTTTCCCCTCCCTCCCCTCTTTCTCCAGTCAGACCTGGATGATGAGCAATGGATCACTGACCTCGCTTTCATGACGACATCACGGGGTGTTTAAATGATTTAAATATCTCGTTGCAAGGCAAAAATAAATTAATCAGTACAATGTGTGACCGTATTGAAAGTTTCAAATTGCAGTTTGTGCTTTTTAAAAGTCAGCTTCAAGAAGGAAATTGGGACATTCTTGTCTCTCTAATATCCTTGAATTACGAGGATTCATGCCCTAGTCCTGAAATTTGTTGCTATGTTCAGAACAACAACGTTCGTTTGTGAACAAATGTTTACCGGTAGGCTATATATTATAATATTGACAAAACAAAAGCAAAGCCAAGTTTGTCTGACGCTTCCTTGAAAGCTATACTTCGTATTGCAACTGCCAAAATGATTGTTCCAAATATCGGAAAATTTGTGACTTCAAAGCGATGCCAAAGATAAACAAATAATGTTGAAATTTAGTGCAAAATCAGGAGCGCAATAAAATTATTATTTCTGTCTGTACACAAAATTGGCATTATTACTATTATTATTATTATTCGTTTTCTTACCCTACTCCGCCTGGCGCGCGCTGATTTGCCCAGCCCCATTAACCAAATAACAACACCACGACTCTCGCTTCGCTAAGCGCTGCCACGTTCCTCTCCTACAGCAGAGTTTCCGGTGCTCGCGAAGCACCTGAGTGGCGTGGCCTGGTATAAGCTACCCTACCCATTCTGTAGCTTATAACACCCAAGGTGTCTGTATTATTTTATCATTTTAAATGATCTTGTCGACTTCGTCGTTACGCTGAGATCTGGCGTTACGTTAAGGCAACAGGACGAAATGTACCAAGAATGCACTGAGGTGTGTGACGTCATAGTACCGCTTGAGCTTCCTCCTTTCCCCGCGCGCTCCAGTGAGCATGACGTCATCCAGCCAGCTACCTCCTTTGACCTTGGTTTGTACTTGCTAATGGAGTTTGAGATCACACAGTTCGCTGCATGATCATGAGGCTTTCACCCAGCATTTTTCAGCATTTGTAACATTTGTAGCATTTAAAATGATATAAAATCTAATATTTCAGACTGGCTAGCTCTCTTGTTTTAGTGCCGGGAGTGTCCGAGGACATGTTCTGCTCGCCAGAGACTGTAGGCACCCATGGGGCAAGCTACAAGTTCCATTCAATTTCACGTAGTTCCAACTTTCGCTACTAGATGTCACTGACAACTAGTGGTTAACGTTGGAACTTTAATAGAACGTTTCAACGAAATCTAACCTAGAAATTTAGCTTCACACAAGTTTAGTTAGTGGAAGGATCTTTTACATGCCATAAATCTATGACATGGGACCGCCGGCTTTACTTCCCCTCCAAACGAAGGCACACGGAAGGATTTTAACGTTCTTAAAAAATTCGATGACTTCGGCCAGGTTTGAACCTGCGATCTTGGGCATAGAAGCTCAGCACGTCAAACAAAGCTTCCATGCAAAATCACGCATCTCGGCGGCTCTAAATCAACAGCAGTTAAGAGAGACTTTCTCTCGTGAAGCTAGTTTTCGTCGTAACTCGGAAGCGTAGTGACTAGCATTCTTGTCTGTCTCCGAGTTGGCCTGGGTTCGATTCACAGCTCTGCCTAGTTATATAATTCTGGTCTGAGGGCTGGAACGGGGTACACTCATTCTTGTGAGGCAGAACTGAGAAGAGGTGGGTTCGATTCCTACCTCAGCCATCCTAGAAGTGGTTTTCCATGGTTTCCCCACTTCTACTCCATGCAAATGCCGGGATGGTAACTTAAGTAACACCAGGGTCGTCTTCTACCCAAAATCCAGCCTAATTTTCGAATACACACTAATACCGTCATCATATTGATTCAGGTTATCAGACAGATTCCACACGCATTCAAGTACACGGCGCTACATGCCTACGGTGTCAGAAAGTTCCTACATTAATCAACAACACCAACAACGTCATAACTCAGGAGTTGCGATTCTATTATTTAACTGACAGGTTGTGGTTTGCTTAATTCTTAATTCTACGTTACATTACGATCTAGGTATGATTATGAAAATGTTATTGTTTTTGAGGTGATTAGCAGCCTATCCTTTGTCTTCTGAGCGCCTTACTTCACAAAGTAGCCACAGTTAGCTCGTGCTGTCATCTTGCAAGAAATGATCATAGTGGTCGCTCAGTATGACGAAGCGAACCAAGGTTGCGCGTAGTTTTTAATACCCATTTAGAGACAACAAGTCTTTGTAACTTAATAGCTTGTCAGAAAGAAATACGACAACGACACTAGTGTGATCTTTCACAAGGCCAAGGCAGTCCGCAAATAAAGTTACTCAAACATTCTTCAAGAGCCGACTCTACAACAGTATGCAGTAAGTTAGTAGGAAAGACGATAGTATTAATTTAATTCCATATTTATTATTAGTCTATTATTATTTTATAATTGTTAAATCGCTTATCCTCCCAACTCGGCTTCATCCACGGACTCGGCGAGTCTAGTCTACAGCCACAAGGCCAGTGTCTGGGTGGTGAACACACGTTCTCAGCATATAGGCTACAACTAGGGATGTTGACAGGCCGATTGTCCAGGTGGCCACTAACTAGGGCTAACTTGGTTCTAATTCGTTGGTTGGTTCCTCAGTTTAGGGGCTGCGACAACGCGGTCATGTAGCCCCGTGTACTTTGGGAGTGTGTAAAATCTGTCTGATAACCGGTGTTAATTGTGATGGCTGTATTAGTGTGTTTTAGGTAGATTTCATTAGAAAGCTAACTATTGCAATGGGTCCCATGTTTCGACTTCCGGAAAATTTCGACATATCTTCGCGTTTCACATCCCCCAGACCCCAAAACCACCGTCAGTTCAAAAGTTTATATATAATTTATGTATATATATATGTATATATATATGTATATCAGTTTCTTGTGGACACGATAACTGCCGTAATTTTGCACCAATTACTTCGAATTTTTTACCGAAGATGTATATCTATAAAATCTCGGTCGAGTTCGTTACTGGGCTAAATCGGTCGAAGGGGGTGAAAATGGGTTTTTTTTTTCGAAAAAGTGAAATTTCGCTATAACTCTCTTAATACGTGCAATATCGAATCTATTCAAAGTTCATAATATGTGTCGGATAAGTGCCAAAAATTTATGTCAAATACGTTTTTTGATAGCACCAACCATTGACCAAAGGGGTGGAAAAAAGTGGGTTTTTCGGGAAACATTAATCATATCTCTCTTAATAGGCACAATATCAAAACCGTACAAAATGGACAATATTCCCCTAATAATTACCTAAAACTTTTGTCTGAAAGAATTTTTGATATGACCCACCATTACGCCAAGGGACGAGAAAAATGATTTCGGAATTATAAGAAAATGCCAAGAGCTATCAGTGGTTGCCATGGCAACACTACTAAATTGATGAGGCATGGGCCATCAGACGTTGCCATGACAACGCACTTGCACGAGATTAGATTCAGTATTTCCATCTGATTAAGTGGTTGGTTGGTTGGTTCTTAAGTTTAGGGGCTGCTACAACGCGGTCATGTAGCCCCGTGTACTTTGGGTGTGTGTAGAATCTGTCTGATAACCGGTGTTAATTGTGATGACTGTATTAGTGTGTGTTATCTGTTTGTTAATTTAAGTACTGCAACTAACAATTTTTCAGATAGTTCCTACTTTTGCCGCCAAGCGCCACTGTCAACGACTACGAGGCCAAGTTCAGAACTGAGCTACTAGACGCCGCCGCAGTCGGCTCTTGGCAACGAACATAGAAACCTAAGAGCGTTGTATACATTCTTAACCTATCCAATTTAGCTTCACACAGGTGCAATTAGTGGAAGGATCTTTAACATGCCATAAATCTATGACATGGGACCGCCGGCTTTACTTCCCCTCCGAAGGAAGGCATACTGAGGGATATTTAACGCTCTTAAAATATCCTACGGCTTCGGCCGGGTTTGAACTCGGTATCTTGGGCATAGAAGCTCAGCATGTTACCGACTACGCCACCGAAGCCGCCTGACAAAGTGGGAAGCGGCTTCGGTGACGTAACTGGTAGCATACTGAATGTATATGCCCAATGTCGAGGTTTCAAAGCCGGCCGAAGTCGTCGAATTTCCTAAGAGCACTAGAATCCCTCAGTATGCTTTCCTTTGGAGGGGAAGTTCCAACGTTCGTTGCGAGTTGATGGTTGGGGTGGCATCTAGTAGCCAAGTTCACAGCTAGGTGTCGTTGACGGTAGTACCTGGAACCAACATTAGGAACTACTGCTTGAAATTGACCGTCTGCAGTACTTACATGAATTAAGACTAATACAGCCATTACAATTCACACCGTGTATCAGACAGATTCTACACTCACCCAAAGTACACGGGGTTAGATGACCGCGTTGTCGCAGCCCCTAAACTGAGGAACCAACCAGAGGTAGATTTCATTAGAAAGCTAACTATTGCAATGGGTACCATGTTTCGACTTCCGGAAAATTTCGACATATCTTCGCGTTTCACATCCCCCAGACCCCAAAACCACCGTCAGTTCAAAAGTTATATCTAATTTATGTATGTATATGTATATCAGTTTATTGTGGACACGATAACTGCCGTAATTTTGTACCAATCACTTTGAATTTTTTACCGAATACGTATACCTATAAAATCTCGGTCGAGTTCGTTACTGGGCTAAATCGGTCGAAGGGGGTGAAAATGGGGGGGCTTTTTTTTTTTTTCGAAAAAGTGAAATATTGCTATAACTCTCTTAATATGTGAAATATCGAATCCGTTCAACATTCACACTATGTGTCGGATAAAGCCAAAAAATGTATGTTTGAAGAGTTTTTTTTTATAGCACCAACCATTGACCAAAGGGGTGGGAAAAAGTGGGTTTTTCGGGAAACATTAATCATATCTCTCTTAATAGGCACAATATCAAAACCGTACAAAATGGACAATATTCCCATAATAATTACCTAAAACTTTTGTCTGAAAGAATTTTTGATATAACCCACCATTATGCCAAGGGATGAGAAAAATAATTTCGGAATTATAAGAAAATGCCAAGACCTATCAGTGGTTGCATGGCAACACTACTAAATTGATGAGGGATGAGCCATCAGACGTTGCCATGATAACGCACTTGCACGAGATCAGATTCAGATTTCCATCTAAGTGTGAAGCGGCTTCGGTGACGTAACTGGTAGCATGCTGAATGTCTATGCCCAAGATCGCGAGTTCAAAGCCGGCCGAAGTCGTCGGATTTCCTAAGAGCGCTAAAAATCCCTCAGTATGCTTTCCTTTGGAGGGGAAGTTCCAACGTTCGTTGCGAGTTGCTGGTTGCGGTGGCATCTAGTAGCCAAGTTCACAGCTAGGTGTCGTTGACGGTAGTACCTGGTAGCAACATTAGTAACTACTGCTTGAAATTGACCGTCTGCAGTCCTTACCTGAATTCCAGACTAATACAGCCATCCCAAGGTACATGGGGTTACATGACCGCGTTGTCGCAGCCCCTAAACTGAGGAACCAACCAAAATCTCTGCGGTAGATATAATTTTGCGTGAAGAAGTAACAGACCGTTACATAGTTGCACATCAGTGTCGAAACTTTGCATAAGGATAGTGTGACCACAAGTATAAAAATGGACCCCAAATGACAAGAAGGTTACCGTTCCTATAAGACAATAAAATGTTTAAAATAAGCATAAAATGACGAAAAACAAAGTTAATTAAGTTACCTTCTCGCAGTAAATGAGGTCTGATCCTTCTACGAAAATCTGCATATTCTGCCTATTTTCGCCTATCCCCAAGTTTGTCCGGTGAAATCTACCTCCGCCTTCCGGCGTGCCGAGAGGACTTTTTTTATTCAGGTAAGGACTGCAGACATTCGATTTTCAAGTAGTTTCAACTTTTGCTCCCAAACACCACCGTCAACGACCAACTAGTTCTGAACTTGGTTACTAGATGCCACCGAAATCAGCTCCTGGCAACGAACGTTGGAACCTAAGAGCGTTAGTCACATATAACCTATAATTTAGCTTCACAAAAGTGTGATTAGTGGAAGGTTCTTTATCATGCCATAAATCTATGAAATGGGACAGTCGGCATTTCTTCCCCTCCAAAGGAAGGCATACTGAGAGATTTTTAACGCTCTTAAAAAAAACAACGACTTCGGCCGGGTTTGAACCCGCGACCTTGGGGAAAGAAGCTCAGCATGCTACCAACTACGCCACCGAAGCCGCCGGTTCTAATTAAAGAAGGGTCAGGGAAGGAATTTTGGAAGGAAATTGGCCGTGGACCTGTTTAAAGGAATATCCCAGCATTTGTCTGGGGGTGAAAATGGGAAACCACGGAAAACGATTTTAGGTCGGCTGAGGTGGGAGTCGAACCCACGCTCTCCCGATACCAGTCTCCGCGGCTAATTATTATTAGTAGTAGTAGTATTGCTATTATTATAAAGACTAGCAGACCCGTGCGAGAAATCTCGCATGTTCATAAGCCACACTTTCCCCAATATGTTTATAATGAGAGACTTAAGGAGAAATGGTGTTATGTATTTATTTCAACCAAATGATTATAGAACACTATTTGCATTTCAGTTACAATTCCATGTTATATGTTCCCTAACTTAAGACAATCACTGAAAATTGGATCATCATAACATTGACCAGTTATTCGATATTTATGAAATTATATGATTTGAGTAGGGCCTACACATTCCTTTGATTTACTGTTTCTGGAATCCATGCAACATTATAAAGGAAAGGCCTCAGAATGTTAAAATTACATGAAACAGGCGTCACAGCGGCCAAAATGTGAAGTGGACAGCAATTATGAAGCGTATTTTCCTACAGCAACATTATCTGCAAATCGCACACTTTGTACATTTTTTTAACGTTATTTTTTAAAGAAATTATAGAAAGTTATGAAATTAGAGTGCAATTCGTCGCTGCTAATGTTTTTTTTTTTATTTGAATGCTCATTTGTCACGATCGGTTGCTTGTGGGCGCCGCAGGAGGGATCTATACTGCTGAAAAAATATATTTGATAGCTCCAAGTTTGACTGTGGAGAAGATCAGACCACAAAAAACACAATGCTCCACTGTCCAACATCCTGTGCGGAAGATGAACTACATCAGGCCACGGAGAAAGCAATGACACTGGTCAAGTTTAGGTCAAATATTGATAGTCTAATGTTTGTAACTGTGTATAAGTTACTTGTATCTTTCTGACACGAGAATAATAATAAATAAAAATAGTATTAGTCTAATAGTGACCAGGGTAGCTATTCTCGTTAAGGTGCTAGGCCTTGAGGCCTGACTATCTTGGGATTCAGAAGATGAGTGAGTTTGAACCCCACTGTCGGCAGTCTTTGAAATGGTTTTCCGTGGTTTTGAATTTTCTACTCTATGAAACTGCTGAGTCCAAAATACCCCCTTGCCAAGCTTCATTAATTACATTTTCTCATTATCTCCACTGATGAAGTTGGCGTGAGGAAGGGTATTCAGCTGTACTGGATTAGGGACAGGGATGAGGTAGGTGCCTCGGGGCTTGAAGTAAGGTACAGGGTCATTATCTATGTGCGCCCCGATAAACACGGCAATCCAAGCCGGATGTGACTGGCGCAGTACGCGGACCCGCGTACCCGGTTCAGCCGGTGTTGGCGCGCACTTTCACACTTTTACCAAACATGTTCAATAATGTGTACTTACAGTGCTCATTGGCGATGCTGAAAATGTCCTCCTTCTCGTGTAACACACACCTGACAGCTTCTGATGAAAGAATGTCTGTCAACTCTTTTATTATTTACGGAGGCTGTTTCCTTGAACTGTTTAGCGAGCCTCCTCATTGTACTGGCATTAAGCATAGGTCTTCCTGGAAACTTGATTCGAAATTTTCGTCTCGTTTCAGAAGAAGATTTTCTGCTTTTCATATATACACACGTTCGCGCAATGTGAATTGGTGTCTAGGCATGACCAACAATCACAGTAATCACAATTCTCACTAAACCTGCAACACTAACGTCTAAGCTTTGCAGATACACGTCCATATGAATGACAAAACACGTGGGAACTAAGAATATGAGTCAGTGGAGCGCGTGAACCACCGGCTGAACCGCGTACGTGCGCCCGCGATCTGTGCCAGGCAGAGTCGACGTAGCTTGCCGTGTTTATCGGGGCGCACATAGATAATGACCCTGTACTATCCCGGTAATTGTCTGGAGGTAGTGTGGTAAAACCCGGGGAAACTCACACTCTGAATAGTCACTGTTAAGCGCCTGGATTAATATCTGCAATCTCCGGACTTGATGCAGCTGCCCCCGCGGCTGTGGTGCGATACCACATTCATGAACCATTACGGATAAAACTTGATATATGGGATTTAGAAAACGACCTCACGACAAACTAAGTTAGGGTACTCAGTACAGCTCGTATGTTTGGAATTGACGATTAAATCTGATAATGATTAACCTAGCAATTTGTGTCTAACGTCCGTTTTAACTGCTGCAGCTTTAGATACCCTCCAGGGGCCCATAACTTGTGGAACGTGAGCTGCTGACCATGGACCCCAGCTGAGTCTGATATTATTTGCACTACTTGTACCGGGTTCTATTGTTTCATCTTTCCTCTCGATCTCTCTTGGTCAACTCTTGTTCTCTTTCGACCTCGACGATATTAGGGTATCCGAGGCCTGCGAAGTCTTCGATTTTCCCACTTTATTTGGCCTTTGTCTTTTGCTTTTTGATAACCTTTGATACCTACTATAAGAGTCCCTAAAAGAGGCTGTGTGTGCGTAGTCTATCCACACCACACCTGGTGAATCTTGGATAGCTCTACACATTCAAGGGTTTACGGTTTGAGAGCTCGAGAATTAGTAATCCCGAAAGATTTCTGAACTGGGTCAGTGTTCTCCCCGTATATAAGTGGGTCGTTCCTTCTTGACCGGTAGGCCTACATATTTCGTGCGCAGTGGCATCACCACGCACAGAGAGCCTTTATACCTTTGTGATCAACAACAACAACCCCTGGCACTACAGCCCATGAAGAGCCTAGGCCTACCAAGCGATTTGGCCTGGAGATATTGGGGTGACGCGTGGTCAGCGCATCAGGTCCCCTCGGCCGTTAATCTTGGTTTTCGTGACCGGGGCGCTACCTCAATGTCAGAGAGATACTCCATTGACCTCACGAGGCTGAGTGCACCAAGTTCCAGCCCTCACGTCAGTTTTTTAAAATCCTGGCGGAGCCGGGATTCGAATCCGGGGCTTCCGAGTGAGAGGCCGGCGTGCTACCCCAACACCACCGGGCCGGCTATACCTCTGTGATCAATACAAATAAGTTTAAATGCGTAATGTGCATATTCAGGGGTCTCAATGTCTACTCGGGCTTTAAGAAGAATTCACACGTGCTTACGACCGGCCACGAATGACCGAGCTATCTATAGGCTACCATTGGCTTCAAAGTGGACCCTTTCCCTGTTTCCTTTTCTGTCTGCCGCACATGGCTACATGTGTCGATGTCAGATAGGAAGGGGTGCGTTGATATGGGCCATCTCCACCTCTTTGTTGCAGTGGGCGAGGATGATGACGATAATTGGTGATTTAAGGTGCCTAACATATAGGTTATCGGCCGCTAATGGTTTGGGTGATCGTGAAGATGATAATGAAATGGAAACTATAACTAAAACTAACTAGCCTACTAACTTATATACTAGAAGAAGAAATGGAAAACAAAAGGAGAACAAGGCAAATAAAGGACAGGAGAAAAATAAATGCCCTCGAAAAATGCGGATTGAGGGGCTTGGAAGGAAGGAGAGCCAAGAAAGGCAGATTGGAAAGTGAAAGAGGAGAGGGTTTTCCCCACAGGTAAGGGTCAAAAGGGGGAAAACCGGACCCAGCTCAGAAATCCCTCGGGGTCGCCAACTCCCGAACTCACCAACCGTGAGCCCCTAAGGGTGTCGCAATATCCAGTGTGTACCAGAAGTGGTGGGGCTACATACTGAACCTGATGGGGTTCACATGGGTACAATACACCATACCTCCTTTAGGGCCTTAGGCAGAAGGCAGGAAATATCATGAAAAGAAAAAGAAGACTTACCCCTCGCAGAAGGAGGGTATCAGAAAAGATGAGACAAGGGCCAATTAAGGCGGGAAAGGAAGAGACTCCCTAGGCCTCGGATACCCTAATACCGTCGGGGTCGGAAGAGAACAAGAGTTGGCCAAGTGAGGTCGACAGAAAATAAAACGGAGAGGAGCCCGACATAAGTAAGTGGAAGCAATGCCGGACTCAGCTGGGGCCCCGTGGTCGCCAACCCACGTCCCACTAGATGTGAGCCCCTGGAGGGGGGGGGGCGAGGAAATCGCACACTCGAGATGGCCACCATTAATTAATTGAAATGAAAGAAGAATTTTCAGCCCTTTGGCTGGTTTGGGCTTCTGAGGAGGCAACCTGAGCTAGAATTAACTTGCGGTAAGGTGGCCAATTCCTATTCACTCCTCGTCCCCGTAATATCTCCAGTACTGCATGCGGTTCCTAAGAATGATCGAAGTTCTGTCCACGCTTATTGTTACTTAACTTCCGAGATCTCACGGGATCCAGAGTTTCAACAACGCCAAGCCGATTGCTCAACTTAATCTTCCAAATCATTTCATGGTGCGTAATTTGTTGCATTATTGTTCAGTAGAATAATCATTCATTCATTACACTCGTTGGCTAACAGGTTTTCATGCATTGTGAGTTGAAGGAACATCGCTAGAAGGGAGATGGCAGGAAGAACTGGAGATTCACCTTCACTTTCATTGTTGTTAATTCGTTTTAGGGGATTGGGACTTCTTCCTCACAGCCCTGTGTAGTTGGGCGTGTGTGTGTTGAACTTCTCTGATAACCTGTGGTCATGTGGTGCCTGTACATTTTTATTTTCTATTCATTGTTCTTATATTTTTTGCATTTCAACTTTTGATTTACTGCATTTTTTCTTTTTTACTTTTCCATTTCCTTTCACTTTTACTACCGATATTTACATCATTAAGGCATCACAAGCACCCAGTCCCTGAGTCTGGAGAATTAACCACAGCAGGTTAAAATCTCCATGGCCCGGCCAGGAATCAAACCCGGCGTCCTTCGGGCCAAAGCCTAGCACGCTAAACAATTAGCCACGGAGCCGGACATAGTAGTGTGCAACTGAATTAAGGACAGTAATGGTTAATAATAATGTTATTGGTTTTACGTCCCTTTTAATTAGTGCAGCTTTTTGAGTAACGGGGTGACAGAAATTTGCCCCGAACGGGATCTTTAACGTGCCTGTAAATCCACTGACACGGCTCCCTCGCATTTGCGCACTCTCAAATGCCAACTAACTGCACCAGGATTCTATCCTGCAACCTTGGGCACAGCAAGCGAGAACGTTACCGCTGAGCCTCACAGCCAGTCAGACAGGAATGGGGTAGGTGCCCCGGAAGGTGAAGTAAGGTAATATCCAAGAATTTACCCAGAAGGAGTGTGAAAACCTGGGGAAAACCACACTCAGTAAATCCGCTGACAACGCCGGGATTGGATCCTACGATCTTCTGACTTGCTGCAGCTGCCCTCGCGGCCGTAGTGCTCAATTTAACGAGCACGGTTGCGCTGTGGGATACCTGTGCCTTCTACAGAACAAGTTCTTTCTATCTGCACTGACAGAGATTTCAACCCGACGCTTCATAGTAGTTATCCCCGTGTGGTTATGTGTGGATATCGTCTGATAACCTATTTCCCTCATGGTCAATAAAAGTTTTGCAGTGTTTGTTGTTTTCAGGTGCTTATCATTAAGGTCATCTGCCCCTCATAACATACGTTTACTTTGAGGAAGGACAGTGTCGTGGTTAATTTATTTACGGAGATTGACCTCTTCCATCTGCCACAGCATTAGGCAGTTCCATATTGCCCTCACGAGACAGGATCACCTCTGACACGACGAGAATCAAACCTGAAACCTCCACATCTGGAAGTTGTGGCGTTACACCTAAGCGATGGTGGTGTAATGGGATATGGTAATGTATTAAATGAGAAACGTCCGTTAAGGATTGTTGTATCAAAGATTGTAGTGAGAAACATCGAAGGAAAGAAGAGAATATGATAGCAGATATGAGACAAATTTCAGAACTTTTTGAAGCATAACCGCAACTAATTAATATATTTAGAGGTGTTTTTTTTCTTCTTTGTGACACGACTATTTAGTTTCGGGGCCTGAATAACAAGCATACTTAAGGCGGGCCTCTTTCGGTTAGGTAGTGAGGGCGTAGCATCTTACACGTAGGTTATGTTAAACGCCCTCCTTGACGGAAGAAAAGAACTTCTGTTGTCTGTGGACCACAAAGACGCCTTCTGTAATGAGGAGTGGTCATCATCTCCTGGCTCTCGTTGAAGAAATAATAACTATAGTCATAAGTAAACTCGTGTAGCCTGGTATAAGTATTCGAAATTGACACAACTTGCGTGACTTGTATGTCAACGATATCGTTCCAGTACCTCAGATCAGAATTGTATATCTTGGCAGTATCTGGAATCAAACATGGGCCTTCAAAAGGTTGGTAGCCAAAAATGCCAGCCCCTAAACTACGAGACGCACACTATATTATTAAGAATATGCCTTATTTGCGTGCTTCTCACCCAGGAGGATGAGGTTTGATTACGATGGTAAGAGCCACGTAAAACTATAAGTTTCCTTTCTTTCTTCTTTCCTTCCTTACTTCCTACCTTCCTTTCAAGCTTTCGTTATTCCCCTTTCCTTCTTCCTTCCGTTCTTCCTTATTTTCATCCTTGCTTCATTTCCTCCTCCCGTACTATCACCCTTTCCTCCTTTCTTCATTTCTTCCTCCCTTTCTTTCTTCCTTCCTTCCTTTGTTTCTCCCTTTCTTTCTTCCTTCCTTTGTTTCTCCCTTTCTTCCTTCCTTTCATCTTCCCTTCCTTTCTTTCTTCCTCTCTTCCTTAATTCATTTTTACCTCCCTTTCTTCTTCTCTTCCTTTCTTCTTCCCTTCCTTCGTATCTCCCTCCCTACCTATCTTTCTTTCTCGCTTTTTCCCTTCCTTACTCCCATTCTTTTTTTCCTTTCTTCCTCCCTTCCTTTCTTCCTTCATTATTCCCCACTTCTTTGCTTCCTTTTTTCTTCCTTTTGTCCTTTCTTCTTTCCTTTCCTCCTCCCTTTTTTCCTTGTTTTCTTTTATCCTCCCTTCTTTCCTCCCTTCTTTCCTCTCTTCCTTTCTTTTATCCTTTTTTCCTTTCTCCCTTCTTCTTTCCCTTCTCTTCTCCCTTTATCCCTCCCTTTCTTTCTTTCTTTCTTTCTTTCTTTCTTTCCTTCTTCCTCCCTTCCTTTCTTTTCCTCCCGTCCTCTCTTCCTTACTTTCTTCATTTTTCCCTTTCTTTCTTTCTTTCTTTCTTTCTTTCTTCCTCTCTTCCTTTTTCCTTTCTTACTCCTCATAGGGGCAGATCACACTGTTCCGCCGCTTGAAACTACATTAACTAACTTTCTAGCTTTTCCCTTTCAGTCTTCAATTCTTCTTCTCTTTCTTCCTTCTTTCCCTACTTCCTCTCTTCCTTGTTGGCTACTGCATCAGTGTTTAGTAACAGTGGTTGGAGCGGGCATTGATCTCGTTACCTTATCTTGGAGAAATAGTGGAGTAATAAAATATAGCCTACTCATTGTTGTTGTTGTTGTTGTTGTTATTGTTGTTTACTCAGACTCGTGAAGCAGAACCGAGAAGAGGTTGGTTTGAGTTTACTATTTCCACCTCAGGCATCTTAGAAGTGATTGTCGGAGATTTCCCATTTATCGAGGCGAATAGCCGGACGGTACTCAATGAAAGTCATGACCACCTCTAGACTAAATCCTGAAATATATCTACAGTGTATATATATAAAGCACAAAGTTTGTCTGTCTGTCTCTTTGTCTGTTTGTCTGTCTGTTATGTATACAAATCTACACCGTTTCACCGACCTGAACCAAAATGTGTATACTTACCCTTTGGAACCCTGCGAGTAACACTGTCCACTTAAAATTTCGGACAGACCACCCCATTCCCTGCATTTAGGCCGTTTGGTCCAAATCCACACCGTTTCATCGATCAGAACCAAAATTCGTATTCTTACCCTTTGGTATCCTGCGAGTAACACTATCTGCTTGAAATTGCGGACAGACCACTCCATTCGTTGCATTTAGGCCCTTTGGCACAAATCTACACCCATTCACCGATCTGAAACAAAATGAGTATACTTACCCTTTGGAACCCTGCGAGTAACAATATCTGCTCGAAATTGCGGACAGACCACTCCATTCCCTGCATTTAGGCACTTTGGCCCATATCTACACCGTTTCACCGATCTCAACCAAAATTTGTATATTTACCCTTTGAAACACTGCGACTAACACTGTCTGCTTGAAATTGCGGAGAGGCTACTCCATCCCCTGCATTTAGGCCCTTTGGCACAAATCTACACCGTTTCACCGATTTGAACCAAAATTTGTATACTTACCCTTTGGAACCCTGCGAGTAACACTACCTACTTAAAACTTCGGACAGACCACCCCATTCCCTGCATTTAGGCCCTTTTGCACAAGTCTACACCGTTTCACCGATCTGAACCTAAATTCGTATACTTACCCTTTGGAACCGAAGCCTCCGTGGCTTAGGCGGCAGCACGCCGGCCTCTCACCGCTGGGTCCATGGTTCAAATCCCGGTCACTCCATGTGAGATCTGTGCTGGACAAAACGGAGGCAGACAGGTTTTTCTCCGGGTTCTCCGTTTTTTCCTGTAACAATTTCATTCCAGCAACACTCTCCTCTATCATTTCATTTCATCTGTCATTCATTTAATCATTGCCCCAAAGGAGTGCGTCAGGCCTCGGCAGCCGGCACAGTTCATATCCTCGCCGCTAGATGGGAGTTTCATTCATTCCATTCCTGACCCGGTCAGAGACTGGAAGGAGGCTGTGGATTTTTTTCACCCTTTGGAACCCTGCGAGTAACACTGTCCACTTAAAATTTCGGGCAGACCACCCCATTCCCTGCATTTAGGCCCTTTGGTCGAATTCTACACCGTTTCACCGATCAGAACCAAAAATCCTATTCTTACCCTTTGGTACCCTGCGAGTAACACTGTCTGCTTGAAATTGCCGACAGACCACTCCAGTGCCTGCATTTAGGTCCTGTGTACCAAATCCACATCGCTGCACCGATCTCAACCAAAATTTGTATATTTACCCTTTGGAACACTGCGACTAACACTGTCTGCTTGAAATAGCGGAGAGGCTACTCCATCCCCTGCATTTAGGCCCTTTGGCACAAATCTACAGCGTTTTACCGATCTGAACCAAAATTTGTATAGTCAACTTACCCTTTGGAACCCTGCGAGTAACACTGTCCACTTAAAATTTCGGACTGACCACCCCAATCCCTGCATTTAGGTCCTTTGGCGCAAATCTACAACAATTCACCGATCAGAACCAACATTCAGATACTTAACCTTTGGTACCCTGCGAGTAGCACTGTCTGCTTGAAATTGCGGACAAACCACTCCATTCCCTGCATTTAGGCCCTTTGGCCCAAATCTACACCGTTTCATCGATCTCAACCAAAATTTGTATATTTACCCTTTGGAACACTGCGATTAACACTGTCTGCTTGAAATTGCGGAGATGCCACTCCAACCCCTGCATTTAGGCCGTTTGACACAAATCTACACCGTTTCACCGATCTGACCCAAATTTTACATACTTACCCTTTGGAACCCGACACGAAACACTGTTCACTTTAAATTTCGGACAGACCACACTATTCCCTGCTTTTTGGCCCTTTGGCACAAAACTACACCGTTTCACCGATCTCAACCAGATTTTACATAATTACCCTTTGGAACTCGACGAGTAACACTGTCCACTTGAAATTTCGGACAGACCACTCCATTCCCCGCATTTAGGCCCTTTGGCACAAATCTACATCGTTCACCGATCGAAAACAAAACGAGTATACTTACCCTTTGGAACCCGATGAGTAACATTGTCCACTTGAAATTTCGGACCGACCACTCCATTCCCTGAATTTAGGCCCCTTGGCACATATCTATATCGTTTCACCGATCTGAACCTAAATTTGTATACTTACCCTTTGGAACCCGACGAGTAACACTGTCCACTTAAAACTTTAGACAGACCAATCCGTTCCCTGCATTTAGGCCCTTTGGCAAAAATCTACCCTGTTTCAACGATCTGAACCAAATTTTACATACTTACCCTTTGGATCCCGACGTGTAACACTGTCTAAATGAAATTTCGGATAGACCATTCCATTTACTGCATTTAGGCTCTTTGGCAAAAATCTACATAGTTTCACCCATCTCAACCAATCTTTTTGTAAGTTAGTTACTTACCCTTTGGAACCTGACGAGTAACACTGTCTGCTTGAACTTTCAGACAGAGCACTCCATTCCCTGTATTTAGACCCTTTGGCACAAATTTACATCGTTTCACCAATCTGGACCAAAATTTGTATAGGCCTACTTAGGCCTACTCTTTGTAACCCAACGATTATCACTGTCCACTTTAAATTTTGGACAGACCACCCCTTTTCCTGCATTTAGGCCCTTTGGGACAAATCTACACCGTTTCACTGATCAGAACCAAATTGTTTATACTTACCCTTTGGAACCCGACGAGTAGCACTGTCGACATGAAATTTCGGACAGACCAGTCTATTCCCTGCATTTAGGCACTTTGGCACAAATCTACACGGTTTCACCGATCTGACCCACATTTTACATACTTACCCTTTGGAACCCGATGAGTAACACTGACCACTTGAAATTTCTGACATACCACTCCATTCCCTGCATTTAGGCCGGGAATCCCTTGGGGTTGCCAGCTTCCTAACTCACAAGCCATGAGCCCTTGAGGGTGTACCAGAAGTGGTGGGGTTACACACACCTTGCCTCTTTGAGGGCCTTGAGCAGAATACAGGAGATATTACCAAAAGGAAAAGAAGGCAGACACCTCGAAGAATTAGGGCATCAGGAAAGATGAGACAACGACCAATTAAGGCGGGAAATTGAAAGACTCCCTAGCTCTCGGATACCGTAATACAGTCGGGGTTGGAAGAGAACAATAGTTGACCAAGGCAGGCCGACAGGAAAGAGAACTGAAAGGAGCGCGGCACCAGGAAGTAGAAGCGATGCCAGACTCAGCTGGGGTTCCGTGGTCGCCAACCCACGTCCCAAAGTTGTGAGACCCTGGGGGGGGGGGGGCAGTTGTGAGAATAGCTTGCTGATTCATTGCGAGGTGACATGAGAGGACTTTCCAGAGCCCGCCGTGTTATCTGCTGTCTATGCTGATGCCAGCACAGGGCCGTTGCTCAAGCCATTGTGGTGTTGCGAAAGAGTGAGTGATTCCCCGGCCAATCTAAATAGGACGGGGAACCCCGAACGTGTGTCATCATATTTCGTCATCATCTGCGATCAACTCAGGTTCGTGCAGCTTGGACCCATATTCTTTGCCGAGCAGTACGCCATGAGTTCTTTTACTAGGCGCATCGAGTACAGGCCTAAGCCAGAAAATAAGGTTGAGACTTTAGAAGACATCGAAGCTAGACATCTGGATTAGGCTACCTATATCAGTTTTAAAATTACACCATGTTTGTTTAGTAGTCTAGTCATTTTTTCATTGGTCTACCTTATTATTATCATCATAAGTGCAAATGACCTAGATGTTACGCGCATCATACCACTAATCATCACCGCATAAAATCTTTCTCGACTGTGATTTTTAAAACATTTATTTTTAATACAGTACATTGTGTACTGAACCCTTCAGAATAGCAGTGTTTTATGCAAGAATCTTTGATCAAGGGGTCGCGTTCAGTTCATAGTGTGGTGTTTACGTCCGCCAAACTACGTGCTTTTCTGAGGCAAGGGTTATAGGATGAAAACTATAACTAAGAAAGAAAGGAGACAAAACGTAAGATAATAACTAGATTTAATAACTAATTTGTGCATCAAAGAATAAAACAAACAATAATAAACAAAATCCTCCCTGAATTTTCCCCTGACATGAATATTTATCACTTTGAGGAGTCAGATGGCTCTCCCCTTTTCTAATAAAATGTGGATCCAAGTTCCACTATCTTGCATGTGAATTTATGTTCGCGTGGTGACTATCTACGAGAAGTGAGTACTTGGATGATCATTCGTTCACAACGGGTTAACAGCCACGGTGCTCACGAACATTCATCTCGTAAAATCAACTTTTATGGCTATGGGCATAACATTAATAAAAATCCTTAAATCTAACTCTGACACACATATTACAACTCTACTATTTACAGGCATCTCTCTGAGACCCTTATTAGTGTGGTGACACACTTATCCAAATGAGCTGCCACCATGGCCAGATACTCAACAACAAGGAAACACAGCGCCGCACGTGACTCACGAGTCACTGACATGTACAATAAACAAAGAATAAACCAACAACAACAAACAACCTGAGTGGTTAAGATTACTTTATATTAACAAAACTGCATGTTAAGGAAACGCTTCGAAGGTAATCGTGTTTCGTAGGCAACTCCCATTTATTTAAACAATTTTACCATTGATCAGTTTCTCACATTTATATTTATTTTCAAGTAATTGGGAGCCAGACGTGCACTCCCCTAATGAGCTCTGCTTGCGAAACTCAGCCAGCCCTTGTGACAACAACTCACCTCTTTCCACAATACCAGTCATGTCCCCCTTCCAGTGTATATAAATAGCCGACCAGCTTAACTGTTATCTCAAGGAATCAACAGCCACTAACATCTCCTCCCACTCAACATATGGTCAGACAATAATCACATATCCATAATTGTCCTCGCAAGGATGCAATATGAATCTGGTACCAAGCTGACAGAAATCAGTCTCTGCTGAAGTTCCCGCTTGTAGTACCACAACAATATACTCACAATACACACATCTGGGACTGACATAACGCCTTTTCACATGGGTCTGCTGAATTAGAGCTCGCAAACATTTAACACAATATTTAAAACCTACGATAGAGCTGAGTACTCTTCGTCACAAATTACATTGCTCCAAAGGCAATAATCACACTGAATCTGATCAATAATAATTTTCAATAACATTTTTAATTACCCTCCAATCTACTCTATAATTAGATTAATTCAGTCCTACTTCTGAAACACGACATATCTCCGAGAGACGTTTTTAACCGCACTTCGTAACCTAGGCGAACACAGCCGTTCACATAGCTACGTTAGTTAACACAACACAAAGAAGAGAACCTTCCATTAACTACCATTGTGCGAGCTGCTTCCAAACAAAAGTGTGTCAGATCAAAACAAAATATACTACATTGAATCACACAAGCAAAGTATTTACAAAAATATGTCCCATAAACCATAAGTTAATTTAATAAATAATAAAATATTATTTGTACTCATCTCGTGTTCTAGTCACCCGTCAAAGAACATCAGACGCCATTCCCCAGCTGGATGCTTCTTTATCTCATAGCAGCCATCTGGACGGACTGTTGAGACTTCCACACTTCTTCTGCATTCATCGATGTCATCCTTGCGCTGATACAAAAATTAGGTTATTATACACTTTATGCCTGACTACTAAATTCGCTTGTTCAGGTACTAAATTCCCTGTCACTGTTCGTTGGCGAATTATCGACGCTACTGTCCCTATAACTATAGTACTATGACTATCTGTCACTGAATTTACCACTTTACAATGAATATCTTGTGTCCTCGACACAAATACAAGTCTATCTCTTCAGACGAACAGAATAATAATAATGTCTCCTAGACACACGGAATGAAAGTCAATGTCTGTAGACGCACAGAATAATAATAGTGTGTCCTCAACACACGGAATACAAAGTCAATGTCTTGGCTCTTGGACACACTTATAAATGAACTGGCCCTTGGGTCTAGATGGAGGGGGATTTTATGTAAAAATTTATCGAAGTAATTGTGGTACAGGAATGAAATACATATCACTGAACTCGTAATATTGCACAGGTCAAGAATATGCCCATTAATCCTAGAATCGATCGTAGAGATATTGTCTAGGCGATTTCCCGCGTGAATGCTAGCCACCGCGTACCCCAGCCGGAGTTGGCGCGCAAGTAGGCATTCTCTTCTCATTGGTTCTCCATTTCTCTGTAATTTGGCGGTTTCTAGTAGATCTTGGCGTCTTGGGAGTGTCTATTTTCTTCATCAGCCATTCACGTTACTGCATCATATTTCTTCTAGGCGCGAATATCACAATGAACATACCAGAACCATGTCTCACCGCGCGTCGCTTCTAAAATTGAGGCAGCCACACCTGTCCCTGTGATACATCGCTCTGCTATTTCTTTTCATAGCTCAAGTACTTAGCCTTTTGTTAAACTGATGCAGGTATGTCCCTACTGTCTCCAACAAATGCTTGAGATTTCCTCATCACTGTCTGGCTACTTTCATGATGCTGGTTGAAATATTTATTAATTGAAGAAATAAAAAGTAGAATCATTTAACCAACATAGGGTAAAGGGTTCAGTACATTATAAGTTGAAGTGTCAATTCAATACCGGTAGTAGTTTTCCTTATCATCCTCATCATAAGGGCAGATGGCCTAGATGTTACGCCCATTACACCATTTATCACCACACACAATAAGTCTTCCTCGCCTGTGAATTTTGAAATATGTATTTCTATTACGGTAGTTTGTAAGTTTGACGTGTCAATTCAACAGTAGTTTTCATCATCATCCTTATCAAAAGGGCAAATGACCTAGATATTACGCCCTCATTGTCTTTGGGGGCAAATAACCTAGATTTTAAGTCCATTATATTTCTAAGGAGACTTTGAGACATTATCAACATTCCACCGGGCGAAGCCGGGTACTACTACTAGTATTAAATAATATCACACCTATCCCAAGTTGGGCCAAGTTGGATCCACACTTCACACACGTGATATTTTCGTAATGATATGACACGAACCTTGGCACTGAGAGCGATGCTAACGGTGAAGATATCTCGG
Source organism: Meconema thalassinum (assembly GCA_946902985.2). Classification (NCBI taxonomy): domain Eukaryota; kingdom Metazoa; phylum Arthropoda; class Insecta; order Orthoptera; family Tettigoniidae; genus Meconema; species Meconema thalassinum. The sequence goes on along the minus strand of OX336388.2, from coordinate 1,818,624,659 downwards.
GCTCCGCATCTCCCTTCCAAGATGAAATAATGTTGTGTACTTCGTGAAAAGAGCCCACGTACCACCAGTGGAGACACCGCTAGTCTTTCCGTTCGAAGGGCCCCAAGTTCGAATCTTGGCTGGATCGTAGGATATTAACTTCGTACTGTAGGTTTCTCTGGCTCGGGGACTGGGTTCTTGTGCTTTTACTTGTGATGCCCTCTTCACGACACGCATGTCACCTACGGATGTTCATTTGAAAATATTAGCACCCAGCCTCTACGGAGGCCACATACCATTATATTATTATCTTTCCTATGAAACCTACCTACCTATTATCACAACATCGTTACACTGCTTCTTGGAGTGATGGACTGATTAGATTTTCACGAAGATGGCATGTTGCTCTTCATTGAGAATGCACAATGCCGCCCAGACGGAACATAATCTCTCTACGGATTTCTTAACTTGTGCCCTTCTCCTGTGAGCTCAATTTAACACTATGCGCGGAAAGAATAGAATGCTTTTATCAGGCCGAGTTTCTTCCTTCACGTACCGTATCGCTGAAAATGTGATACAATCGATGTTGTAGTTATCACTGAGGGCATAAAGTAGGAGTTCTTGGCAACAGTTGGTATAAAAACACACAAAAAATCAACCCCTGGCACTATACAGCCCACGAAGGGCCTAGGCCGAACAAGCGACCGCTGCCCAGCCATTTGGCCTGCAGATATTGGGGTGACGCGTGATCAGCGCATCGGGTCCCCTCGGCCGTTAATCTTGGTTTTCGTGTTAGGGGCGCTGTCAGGCAGCTACTCAATTGTCCTCACGAGGCTGAGTGCACCCCGTTACAACCCTCACGTCAGTTTTAAAATCCCTGACGGAGCCGGGAATCGATCCCGGGGCCTCCGGGTGAGAGGCAGGCGCGTTACTCCAACACCACGGGGCCGGCGCAACAGTTGGTATACAACCACTTAAGTTCTCTTGTAATTTCTTATCACTCGCTTTGGTGCCACCATCAGCCTGTCTATGGCGAGAGGTCCTACGGTCGGTATTAGTTACAAACGAAGCGTATTTTAAGGCCTGCTAAACAAACTTAACAGCTAGGCCTATGTACATTTTAGAAGTTTATGGTGTATGAAGCCATTTTTCAGTGTTGCCTTAGTAAACAATAGTTTGGTGCTTTTCAGTCGGTCAACATGATTGTACCCAAATGAGATGGGTCTTTACCTAATCCTGAAAAAATTAGATGAAATTAATAAATAATTAATAAATAATTCATCTCATTTAATTTTTTCAGGATTAGGTAAAAACCCATCTCATTTTGGTACAATCATGTTGACCGACTGAAAAGCACCAAACTTCTTCTTTAATTTTTTTATTATTTTATTATTTATTATTAATTATTTTTATTTTTAGAAGTCAAAATAGGCTACATTCATAGATGTCGAAGTACTGCATTCATTTCAAATATCACACAACTACCGAGAGTTATCCTTACTGATGCGCGGATTCCTGCAGCTATCCTTTCATTGTAGTTTAGTCATAAATCTAGTGCACGTCGTGAAAATAATGAAGGCCATGAGGGAGAAGGTTTGTTGTGGTAGAGCGATTGTTTGAAGAATACACTGGAATTCTGACACTCATGAGATGCTGAGTACTCTACATCTTATGCGTGAGTTTAAGCTCGTTCTTTTTCGCTCTCCCTAGGGATTGTCCAAGTAAATTTGCGAACGAAATACTATCACAGATTCTTAATAGCATTAAGTATCTTCTTTATTGTCACTAAGTTACTCAGTTCACTTTAAACTATTCATCACTTTAAAATTAAAACCTTGTTGTTGTTGCTTATTTCAGGGGCTTGGTCATCGTAGTAATATAACCCAGTATATTTTACTAAGTGTGTGTAATTTACGTGATAACCTGTGTTATTGTGTTGGCTGTACTAGTGCATGCATTTTTAGCCTACTTTTTACATTTTGCAAAAATGAGGAAATAGTAGACTTATGAGATCGGGCAAACGTGTGTCTGTCTGTCTGTCTGTCCTTCTGTCTGTCTGTCTGTCTATATGTCTGTCCTTCTGTCTGTCTGGCTGTGTGTGTGTTCCCCTATCAACTCCTAATCGGCTAGAGCAATCGAAACAAAATTTGGAAGGAGTAAAGATCTATACCCGAATATATCACGGCCATATTTGAAAATGATGTCAGTGCAACCAACTGCTAAAAAATCGCAGTTGAAATTTGAGCTCCATGTTGGATATCTTGGAAGGTATGAATGGGAGCTATTTCAAAATTGGCCCACGTATAGTGAACCCGATGGGGTTATGCTGACTGGAATCGAACATGGTTCTCAGAGACTGTGATCTCAGTATAGAGGTTCCACCAGGGAGCGAACCAGAGATCTGTACAGGGAGTTTCTTGGTAAAAACCCCTCGAAAGAAATGTATATTTAATCACTGGTGTGATTTTGATGAAATGGCATTATTTATTAAAATAATGTAGGAAATAATGAGCAGATTATATCATTATAAGACGATTTGGTGTAAGCTATTGGAGGCTTGAAGCACAGAGGAGGGCAGAGCTGACATTTACTAATTGGCCCAGAATTGTGGGTTGGTCCCAGTGGAGCCACGTCCATCTCAGAGACCCCATTATGTCGTCTGGAGCAGGGGTGAGGCCTGAATAATGACATAGTTATTCCCCGACGGAGAATGGATTTAGAGTAGGGGCGGAGAAATGCCCAGGAAAATCATTGATTACTCGTGATTGGAGTAACGAATCGAGATGAGAGTTGCACACAGGTGAATATCTTGGCAAGAAGATAATTTTAGAGTCTTTTACCTGCGAAATTGGTGCATATTTAATGATGTGCGTAAGGACTGTAAAACGACCATTGTTCGCGGATGGATGTGAAGATGTTGCCGGGGGTTTCCCGTTAGGTAGCGTCCCACGCCATGGAGAAAGGAATTAATATTAATTAATTGGACGAGCGATTCCTTTGCACACAGATAGTTTTGGGACCTGTGAAGAGAGAGGAACACAATGATCATGGTTTGAAGACCTGAATCATGCTGTGAGAGGAGCCAAGATTACGCGGGAAGATGTTGCTCTACTTTCTGTGGAAATCCGATAAAAGGGAGTAGACCCCAGGAGGAGCTCTCAGTTGAAGCTCAGTCTAACTCAGTTGTTACTCAGCCTAAGTCAGTCGAAGTGGTAACGCAGCCAAGCTCAGTCTACATGCCGCCAAGCGCAGTTACAGCCAGTTACAGTCTTACTCAATTGTCAAGTGTAGCACAATGGCAATAAGTTGCAATCAGTATGCAGCAAATATGCAGCAGTACGAGACAGCGTGCAAGCCGCATACAGAAGTCTTCAAATAAGTTACGTGCAGTCTTCGAGTGAAACTTCAGTCAGCTACAGCCAGGTTGAAGCAAGTTCGTCAAGGCAAAACGCATGACGGATCTATTCATCAAGACGCCGAACAAAGACTGGTATGTGTAAAAGAAACAGTAAATATGCTTGTATGAATAATAGTCGTGATACAGGCATAATCAGCAGCACGAACTATGACGTGTTCAGTTACGAAGCACCGTATAGACTAACGGTAGAACTATTGTATATAATTATTTGTGAAAGTGTTGAACTTTATTAAGCGCAGTGTGTATAGTATTAACTAATCGTATATGTGTAACTACGATAGAATGCGCGAAAGAAACTCTACTAAGTGTTTGGTATTGCCATGAGAGTACCAGATGTTAACGCTCATGTTTGGGAGCCAGCGTATTGATGTAACGCAGGACGCTTACGGTAGTAATGATCGTCATAAAAACTGTTGGAGAGTTCCGAGAGCAGATAACCAGACTTTCAATCAGGAGTTGGTGACGTAAGATGCCGTCGACACCTGCAATTTCGATCTCTGCTAGGGAATTTCAGCATTGAAGTGTGTATAAAGTGACGAGTGTTCAGTGTAATGCATATGTAAAAATATCATTTAAAGTAGTGTTTGATGAAGTGTTTCACATGTTTGGGGAGTGATAACTTCCTGAAAGGTATGCAACGTGTCGTGTTGGTGATAGAAATTATGCGTAATCAAATGTGTGTAAACAAGAGAAATATGTCGCGTTAAACCCATTATGGCGGGCGACATGGAAGAATATGATTGGTCGGAGCCACCTTAGATGCCTATAGAGATGTAAGTACCCCACAAATTATGGTTATGATTATGTAGAAGTATGGACCGCTGCATGTCTGTGATTCCGTAAAGATATTGTGAATTCCTTATAGATGCCAGTAAAAATCAGTTAGGAGGCTGATCCTCCATGTTTAATCAGTATTGAGTTGATTTTTATAGAGTTGAGATGTTAATTTGCATCATTAAGTGGAGTAATTATTCCCACTATGAATTAAGAATGGCCATCAGTTATGTAAATGCAACGAACGCGATTGTTCGAGTTTAAAACGTCTAGCTATGTCGGAAATTTTGGTAATTTATATGAGAATAATAATAAATGATGATTTTGATCATTTATGTCAATGAGATTATGATGATATAATAATAATGGTTATTAAGAGTATGAATGAACACATCAGGAAACAAATAAATGTTGTAAGCGAGAATTATTAACGCTAAGTGCAAGACTTATCAATCTAAGCAGGAAGATGTTACAATGAGATTACATTTCAGTAATTATGGAAAGAAGTTTTATATCAGAATATTGCATATATTCAGTAATGATACCAGTAATGAAAGAGCTTTTAGTGAATTGAATGTGCAGCTTAATTGAGAAGCTTATAGAGTAAATGTTAGATTTCTCTTAATATTATAGGTCGGAGTGTCGTAGCATGGAGCATTAGGGGCCAGATAGTCTATTCTACGTATGAATTCTCCTATGTCGTGGACATTGTTGGAGATATTATTTATTCCAGAGTTCTAGTGTAGGACCCTAACTCTGAAGAAAGGATTGAAATGTGTTCCGGACTGGAATCTTGACAGAGTCGAGGAAACAAGGACACCTCGCAGCTCTATGATTTCCCGAGAACTTATTGATGAGTTATTTACGCTCGTTGGCAGCGAAACTCATAGCGACAGTGGTTTTGTGCGCCTATATTATACTTGAGACATCGGTCAAACCGCCAGGCTCATGCATTGCGAACCCCGAACCTTCATGTTGAATGGACCCATGTGAGGCCATTAATTAATCGTTATCCTCGACGTAGGAATAATTACAAAAGCTCATTCAATACCTGTTGGCATAATAGTCAATTAAGATCCTTTGGGAACATGTGTGTCGGTCAGGACACAGTATTTGTCTTGTAAATCTCCACTGCTTAGAGAGGCAGGCTTTCAAACTTTTAGGAAGGTCGAGATAATTGGTGAAACGACCCATTCCACTTTCTATTGTGTAGCGACTTCCTTAGCCGAGGGTCGGTGCTAGCCACCCGGGCCGCTCAGGCAAGTTATAAAGGGAAGAGAGTCTAGACCTTGTTGAAATGACATATAATGCATGATTGTTATGTTGAGTATTATGGCCATGTGGTTTGTGAACACATGGATAATTATAGTTCATCCTGATGGTTCATTATTTTAGCTATCTGACGAATAGTTACATGATATATTTGTACTGTCACTGGAGCCAAGTCATGTAGTTGGTGACTAGATGCCAATCGCCATGAGCGCGAGGTAGTCTATCGTACAATCCGACATAAGCTATAACGTAATGTTTTATCTAGGAATCACAGACAGCATGCGGGGAAACCATATAATTGGAGGATGTGTAGGGGGTAGCTTACATAATTATGGAGTTGCACGTTGATTTTGGTGCAACGTCCAAATAGGTAAATGCATGCAAAGCATTTCATTGGTGAGAAGAAAAATATTAAAACACGCACGGCACACATAATTGTTTAACATAAAGAGGTTTAAGGAATAATCCTTGTTGTAATATTAAAGAAGTCACATTGTATGACTGTTATGTTAATGTACAGTTTGTTTTGAAGTCGTAGGTGCATCAGCGCACTAGTATATCCTTGTGAAGTTCACAGAAGGGTAAAGCCTTATGGCTAGGTATGACTTTGTTGTGATTTTATATTTGTTTACTTGTGGATTGTGGAAGTAAAAATTTTGTTTGCTTTATTTTATGCTTTTTGGGTATTGTTTTGTGTTTGAAGCCATGATTTATTTTACTGAATTAAAGTTTTAGAATAGAGTTGTGCCTTATCATTGTAGAGTTGATACCTTTTAGCCTCAAATCCAAAATATGCACTGCTCAATTGGGGTTACCGTACACGCCTGAGAGCTGATGCTAGTTGGAGGCAGATGCATATTATCCAACGAGATTACTCACATGGGTACATGGGAATTGATGTCCTATACTGTGATTTGAGCTAAAGGTACGACTAAAGTCGGTCAGATTTAATGCACACAACTCTATTAAAGTAAGAATTAACGAAGTAGGGTGTGACCGCTCCTAATCCATAGCTAAGTTCCGATACGTATATATAAATTTTGATAGATACCTATAGATAGTACATTAATCTCTATTAATTTATCATGGCGTGGCCCAAGTGGGGCTTTCGGCAGTAAAAACCACTCCCTGAACAGTTTTTATAGTAAATTAAAATATGGCCGATGTCCTACTAATACCACCCTCTGATCTCATTTATCATGGCGCCCAGAATACGTGGAGCTTATGGGATTTAGGGAAAACCCATAGATTTTTTATGGTATTTCATGGGGAAAACCATAGTAATTGTTTTGCCTCAAACTGTGTTTGAGTGATTTTTGAATTCAGTAGGCTTTTGAGGTAACGCAGAATCTTTCTATTGAGAAGAGAATGGCCTAAGGGTACTAGCGTTACATACCCAATCCACAATCTACTATAATATTATCAGGTTTTGTACGACTTCACAATATGTGTGCAGTGTTTGATGTTTCTCTTCGAAACGTATCCACATATTTTTCCAGGAAGCCTGCCTGCATATTTAAGTGTGTTATTGGAAAATGTCAGGTACGCAGGAGATCTTGCAAGTTATTGCAGGACTGAAACAGCATTTTATGCTACTCACGAGCAGAGTAAACTGGAAATCAAGGCGTTCCAGGATAGTATAAACACTCGGTTAGATGAGAACCAGAGAGAGTTAAATAACAGGTTAGATGCCAATCAGGAGGCAATTAATGCAAATCAGGTTGCAATGGATAATAACCAGATTGAATTAAACAACCGTTTAGATGCAAATAAAGCTGAATTGAGTAGTCGGTTAGATGCAAATCAGGTTGCAATGGATAATAACCAGATTGAATTAAACAATAAGTTAGGTCAAATGCAAGAGGTTATTAAGACCGAAGTAACAGATACTGTTGTAAGCATTGTATCGGAAATGCAGGTAAATACTGATAAACGTTTCGAGGCTATAGAAGCCAAACTTGAGGGTAATTTGCAAGCGTGTAGGCATGCTCAAGAGCAAACCAACAATAAATTAGAGGCGTTGTCTAACGATATTAAGGATATTCAGATCCAAAATGAGGCGAATCTCGAACGCCAAGCGAAACAGTTCGCAGAGTTTACAAAAACAGTAGACCAGAGATTAGAGGAGAACGACTCCAAATGGGACCAGAAATTGAAAAGTTACGCTAGAGCAATTAACGGTGACCTCAAGAAACAGGACCAGAATATATTAGGTCAATGCCAGGAAATAGGCGAAATTAAGGCTATCGCTCATGAAAGTAAGGAGCTGGTCGGCAACGTGAAAAGTCAGATGGGTAAAGTTCATAAAGAACTGGACCAAGTTCAGAGTGATATTGTCATGGTCAATAAAAGACAAGAGGAAAATAGAGGCGAGATCACCAAGGTCCGGAATGAATTGTCTAAAGTCAATGGACACATTCAAGATGAAATTAAAGGTCTGAGAGAAGAACTCGAAATAAGAGAAGGCCAGAAAACAGAGGCAAGCGACAAGACCCTTGCTCAAATTAAAGAGGACGTAGAGGATGAAATATCCCATATCAAACAAAGTCTGAAAGAAGACAAGGTGAAAATTTTTCAAGTAGCCGAGGAAAACCGAGATAGGCTTACGAGAATAGAAAAAGAAGTCATTACTCGCCTAGAAAGAGCAGAAATGCGCCATAACCAAATGGAGACTAGGATAATAGCACAGGAGGAGACACTTATGAAAGATCCTAAGTCAAGTGAAGGCAGCATAGAGGATATGAGAAAAACAAGGTGGGCAGACCTAGAAACCCAACCTATAAGCAGGAACGCTGCAGGCGCAGGAAAAGTCCTTACATGACGCCAGGTGTACCAATTGCGGCATCGACGCCACATGAAAACGCGATGCACACCCAGGTGATAAACGTCATTAGGGCAAGCGAAGAAAAACCTAGGAAATTTTCAGGTAGTCACTGTAGTATGACACCAAAATATTGGTTAAAGGAAGTGACTGAATATCTCAATGATGCACGAATACCGCAGGAGCGTAGGCTACGTGCTATAGAGAAGTTAACAGAGGGGGAGTGCGCATTATGGTTTCGCAGCTTCCGTTACACTTTTGATACTGTTGAGGAATTCCGCGAGGCATTCTTGAAGAGATATTGGGACGCCGCGACTCAGCAGAATTTACGGCTGGATTTGTATGCCAAAAAGTACAGCACGAACAACCCGACGAAGTACGCAGAATTCTTCATATCGCAGATGTGTCGTTTTAAAGAGCTGGATCAAAAACCTAGTGAACTGGAGCTATGCATTGCTATCGCCAAACAGCTTCCATACGAGATCCAAAGGCTACTAATCTCGGCTAATGCGAAAACGGCTATGGAAATGGAGACAGTTCTAAGGCAACTGGACCTCACCACAGCAAATACTATGCGTCAGAGTCGAACCGTGGAACAAGTCCACGTGACTAACACACAGACTGACCAACAGCAAGCTCCAAGGAACAACAAAGCCACGAGCACAGAAACTTTAGATTCCTATGGACGACAATGGGAACAGGAACCCAGAAAATGGCAGTCAAGGTACAAAGGAAATGCTAATAAAGCAGGAAGAGGTCGAAGTTCGTGGAATAAACACAATAACAGGGGCAAACCGTACCATAACAATGGAGGTAATAATGGCCAGGAAGGCAATAATAGAAATTGGAGACCGCAAGAGAGAAGAAGTAACTTCGATGACGAGGCAGAAGAGCGATATCATGCTTCTTTGCGATACCTCGAAGAAAGGGGAGATGAGCCCCAGAAACCACAAGTCCGCTGGCAAGAAGTCATGCAGAACAGGACATCGCCAGACAGATATGGAGATGGAGCTAAGAGTTTGGAACTACAGCGCAGCGAACAGGAGAGAAGGAACTCCAAAGGGGCGGGCGCTGAAGAAAAAAAAACGCCAAAATTAGAAGAGCTCGAGACTGATGGATGGAAGTCTATTAACATCATCAATTGGATCGCCAAACCAGAAGAATTGATTGAGGATACAGGAGGACCACAGGTCATGGTCAAGAGAGAATTGCCTATTATAATTGTGAGAGTGGCAGGATTAAAAGTCAGAAGTCTGTTAGATACGGGACCAACAGTAAGCCTGATGACACAAGCTCTATATAATGAAATAGCCCGGAGAGAGAACATTTTGAAGATACCGATCTCCAGTGTCAAAATTAAAGGGGTAATTCCAGACAGAACAATGATATGTAAATACCAGGTATTCCTAGATTTACAGATAGGAGGCTCTACTTTCTCACAGAGTTTTCTGTTAGTAAACAAACTACCTTATAACCTACTTATTGGGGCAGAGTTTATAAGGGAATACAGAGTGATAATTGACCTAGCACAGGACAGGGTTATGTTCCATGTGAATGAAGAAGCTGAAGGCTTAGAGGTCGCACTCAATGAAATTGAACCAGGATCCAGTGAACAAGTATGGCATACATACAGAGATGTGGCTGATGAAGAAGTGTTAGCTATTGAGCAGTTAGAAGCGGAGCTCAAAACACTAGCCACAGACTTGGAAAAAGATCTGGAACCCAAATTGGAAGAATACATTTCGGAGAAGCTAGAAGAAGCGAAAATTGGGCTCAAAGAGAAGGAAAATTTAAAGCAGTTATTGCTGGAACAGAAGGAAGTCTTTGATTCGAGACCTGGTCGGATAAAGAACTTCACTTATGCTTTTCAAGTCAGTGATTGGACACCATTTAGGCAGAAACCCTACCCTATAGCTGAAAAGCATTATGCTAAAGTGAAAGAGGCAATTCAGGAGATGTTGGAGGCCGGCGTTATTGAGAAAACACCTACGCCTTATGTAAGTCCATTGGTAATTGTACCAAAGTCAGACGGATCTGTCAGAGTCTGCTTGGACCTGAGACGCTTAAATTTGAGAGTTATTCCGGAATTTGACCAAGTGCCACCTATTAAAGAGATCCTCAGGAAGTTTAGAGGGAAAACTATATTCTCAAATTTGGATATCACATCCAGTTTCCACCATCTTGAATTAGAGAAGAAAACTAGTCTGTTGACAGGATTTATGTTTGATCAACATACATTCACATTTTTAAGGCTACCTTTTGGGTTGAAAACAGCTGGTTCAGCCCTGATAAGAGCGTTAGATCGCAATCTATCAGATGAGGTTAAAGAGAGTACCATCAGATATGTAGACGACATTCTACTCACATCAGAATCTCTGGAGGAGCACATGAGAGACCTGAAGAAGTTGCTAGATGACCTTCGAGAGGCTAACTTTAAGGTCAATATCAAGAAATCGCACTTCTGTCAGAGGGAAGTTAAATTCCTAGGGCATGTTATTGATGCAAATGGAGTGAAGCCTAACCCAGGTAAATTGGAGGTAATTCGAAATTTCCCTCGACCCACGAAAGTTAAGCACGTCCGACAGTATTTGGGAGTAATTGGATTCTTTTCGAACCACTGCCCAAACTATACTGCGACAGTAGCACCACTGCAGGACCTATTGAAGAAAGGCGGCAGATGGAATTGGACGGAGCAATGTCAGGAAGCATTCGTGAGGACAAAACAAATGCTTTTGGAATATGTGAAACTGGGATACCCAGATTATACCCAGAAGTTCATCATACAGACGGATGCATCACTTATTGGGATTGGAGCGATGCTATTCCAGGAAAATGTTGACCAGCCTGAGAAGAAAGTTTTATCGCCTTTATAAGCAGAAGACTGAGAGCCCATGAGAAAAACTACACGATCACAGAGATAGAATTGCTCGCAATTTTGTACGCGTTGCAATCGTGGCATAAACTCGTGTACGGCTTCCGAATAGTTCTGAGAACAGACCATAAAGCTTTAACATTTTTGTTAAAGACGGATTTGTCTAGTCAGAGATTGACAAGATGGTCCCTGTATATCCAGCAATTTAATGTGGAAATAGAATACTGTCCAGGGAAAGAGAAGGTAATACCGGACATATTAAGTCGTTACCCTAGAGAAGAAGAAGTGCTAGCGGTCCAGATTGAGAATCGAGATCAGAAGACGTTGGATGACTTAAGGAACATTACCAACCTACAACGCGAAGACCCATGGTTGAAGATGATAATCGATTACTTCGAGGGACGCTTAGCAAGGGGAACTGCGATATACAGAGAGGCGGAGGCATTGGCAACAGATTATGTATGGTATAATCAGATATTACACAAGTGGGACGATGTGGATCACACACGTCAAAGGATTGTAATTCCTGCATCTTTGCAGAGGAGATTAGTATGGCTAGCCCACAGAGCATTTGGACATCCTGGAATAGATAAAATTTGTGCTCTGTTGAAGGAAGCATTTACTTGGCCAAAATTGAGAGAAACGGTGAGAAATGCTATTAGAACATGTGATCTTTGCCAAAGGGTAAAGCCGAATCCCTTTTTAATGAGGCAACGACCTATCCCGTTATTACCAGAGAAGCCAAGGCAGCTATTGAGTATCGACAACTTTGGACCATTGCCTAGAGCACGTAGAGGCAATAGACACATTTTTGTAGCCATGGATGTATTTTTGAAAATGGTGGTGTTGTGCCCCATTCAAAAGACAAGTTCAAAACAGGTCTTGAAGCGCCTGAAAGAGAGAGTTATTCCGATTCTTGGGAAGCCGGATAACATTCTCTCGGACCACGGAAGTTGCTTTACTAGTGCAGAATTTCGTCGAGAACTGGAAACTCTAGGAATTAGGCAGATTTTATCTACCATTCGCCATCATGAGGCAAGTCCCGTTGAAAGAGTAATGAGAGAGGTCCAGAAATACATGAAGATCTACTGTTCTGAAGCGAATTGGCGTTGGATTGAATTTCTAGAAGTCATTGAATACTGTATAAATAATACTGTACATGAGGCGACAGGTCAGGTTCCCGTTACTCTACATCTGGATCAGAGACCAGAGAGACCGTGGAATGGTGTTATTCCATTACCTGTAGACGCACAGCCCGGTAGAGAATTGAGGATCCAACGAACCTTTGAATATCTCAAAGCACAGGCGGAGAGACGTCAGAGAAGGAATCGTGCGAAGAGGTATCATAAACCGCTTCTCGTGGGACAGAAAGTTTTAATTAAGAAACCCGCCAGTTCAGATCCAGAGGCACGGAAGTATAAAAAGTTTATTTTTGCTTACCACGGCCCGTTCGAGGTGATAAGAGACCTCCAGAACAATGCATACAGGTTAAGGCATTTAGAGAATGGAAACGAGGTCGTTATGAACATAGCCAACTTAAAAGTTTATTACTCGCCAGAAGAATTCGACGAACCAGAAGAAGAATTAGTAACGCACACCCAACTCAACGTGGAGAGCGGAGGCAGCCAAGCAGGCAGACCTGAATGTTGGAACGGCGAGACGGGACGAGAAGCAGACAGTTTACCCAGTGTAAGCGGAGAGCAGAAAGAATGCCAGTGTTTGCGAGAATTCTATGAAGAAATGGTCAGAGTGGCCAGAGAGGTTGAGGCTGTAAACGCGACCCTTCGCAGGGAGAATAGACAGCTCAGAAACAAGGCCGAGTGTGGAAGGGGGAACACTACTAACCCACTCGCAGCCAGACAAGGTGAAGGACCCCAGATGTAAACACAGACGGTGGTCGACAGTCAGCTGGTTACTTATATAAGCCACTTGCATTGGACTTTTATAAGTTTTGCAAGGGGAACATGAACCCGATGGGGTTATGCTGACTGGAATCGAACATGGTTCTCAGAGACTGTGATCTCAGTATAAAGGTTCCACCAGGGAGCGAACCAGAGATCTGTACAGGGAGTTTCTTGGTAAAAACCCCTCGAAAGAAATGTATATTTAATCACTGGTGTGATTTTGATGAAATGGCATTATTTATTAAAATAATGTAGGAAATAATGAGCAGATTATATCATTATAAGACGATTTGGTGTAAGCTATTGGAGGCTTGAAGCACAGAGGAGGGCAGAGCTGACATTTACTAATTGGCCCAGAATTGTGGGTTGGTCCCAGTGGAGCCACGTCCATCTCAGAGACCCCATTATGTCGTCTGGAGCAGGGGTGAGGCCTGAATAATGACATAGTTATTCCCCGACGGAGAATGGATTTAGAGTAGGGGCGGAGAAATGCCCAGGAAAATCATTGATTACTCGTGATTGGAGTAACGAATCGAGATGAGAGTTGCACACAGGTGAATATCTTGGCAAGAAGATAATTTTAGAGTCTTTTACCTGCGAAATTGGTGCATATTTAATGATGTGCGTAAGGACTGTAAAACGACCATTGTTCGCGGATGGATGTGAAGATGTTGCCGGGGGTTTCCCGTTAGGTAGCGTCCCACGCCATGGAGAAAGGAATTAATATTAATTAATTGGACGAGCGATTCCTTTGCACACAGATAGTTTTGGGACCTGTGAAGAGAGAGGAACACAATGATCATGGTTTGAAGACCTGAATCATGCTGTGAGAGGAGCCAAGATTACGCGGGAAGATGTTGCTCTACTTTCTGTGGAAATCCGATAAAAGGGAGTAGACCCCAGGAGGAGCTCTCAGTTGAAGCTCAGTCTAACTCAGTTGTTACTCAGCCTAAGTCAGTCGAAGTGGTAACGCAGCCAAGCTCAGTCTACATGCCGCCAAGCGCAGTTACAGCCAGTTACAGTCTTACTCAATTGTCAAGTGTAGCACAATGGCAATAAGTTGCAATCAGTATGCAGCAAATATGCAGCAGTACGAGACAGCGTGCAAGCCGCATACAGAAGTCTTCAAATAAGTTACGTGCAGTCTTCGAGTGAAACTTCAGTCAGCTACAGCCAGGTTGAAGCAAGTTCGTCAAGGCAAAACGCATGACGGATCTATTCATCAAGACGCCGAACAAAGACTGGTATGTGTAAAAGAAACAGTAAATATGCTTGTATGAATAATAGTCGTGATACAGGCATAATCAGCAGCACGAACTATGACGTGTTCAGTTACGAAGCACCGTATAGACTAACGGTAGAACTATTGTATATAATTATTTGTGAAAGTGTTGAACTTTATTAAGCGCAGTGTGTATAGTATTAACTAATCGTATATGTGTAACTACGATAGAATGCGCGAAAGAAACTCTACTAAGTGTTTGGTATTGCCATGAGAGTACCAGATGTTAACGCTCATGTTTGGGAGCCAGCGTATTGATGTAACGCAGGACGCTTACGGTAGTAATGATCGTCATAAAAACTGTTGGAGAGTTCCGAGAGCAGATAACCAGACTTTCAATCAGGAGTTGGTGACGTAAGATGCCGTCGACACCTGCAATTTCGATCTCTGCTAGGGAATTTCAGCATTGAAGTGTGTATAAAGTGACGAGTGTTCAGTGTAATGCATATGTAAAAATATCATTTAAAGTAGTGTTTGATGAAGTGTTTCACATGTTTGGGGAGTGATAACTTCCTGAAAGGTATGCAACGTGTCGTGTTGGTGATAGAAATTATGTGTAATCAAATGTGTGTAAACAAGAGAAATATGTCGCGTTAAACCCATTATGGCGGGCGACATGGAAGAATATGATTGGTCGGAGCCACCTTAGATGCCTATAGAGATGTAAGTACCCCACAAATTATGGTTATGATTATGTAGAAGTATGGACCGCTGCATGTCTGTGATTCCGTAAAGATATTGTGAATTCCTTATAGATGCCAGTAAAAATCAGTTAGGAGGCTGATCCTCCATGTTTAATCAGTATTGAGTTGATTTTTATAGAGTTGAGATGTTAATTTGCATCATTAAGTGGAGTAATTATTCCCACTATGAATTAAGAATGGCCATCAGTTATGTAAATGCAACGAACGCGATTGTTCGAGTTTAAAACGTCTAGCTATGTCGGAAATTTTGGTAATTTATATGAGAATAATAATAAATGATGATTTTGATCATTTATGTCAATGAGATTATGATGATATAATAATAATGGTTATTAAGAGTATGAATGAACACATCAGGAAACAAATAAATGTTGTAAGCGAGAATTATTAACGCTAAGTGCAAGACTTATCAATCTAAGCAGGAAGATGTTACAATGAGATTACATTTCAGTAATTATGGAAAGAAGTTTTATATCAGAATATTGCATATATTCAGTAATGATACCAGTAATGAAAGAGCTTTTAGTGAATTGAATGTGCAGCTTAATTGAGAAGCTTATAGAGTAAATGTTAGATTTCTCTTAATATTATAGGTCGGAGTGTCGTAGCATGGAGCATTAGGGGCCAGATAGTCTATTCTACGTATGAATTCTCCTATGTCGTGGACATTGTTGGAGATATTATTTATTCCAGAGTTCTAGTGTAGGACCCTAACTCTGAAGAAAGGATTGAAATGTGTTCCGGACTGGAATCTTGACAGAGTCGAGGAAACAAGGACACCTCGCAGCTCTATGATTTCCCGAGAACTTATTGATGAGTTATTTACGCTCGTTGGCAGCGAAACTCATAGCGACAGTGGTTTTGTGCGCCTATATTATACTTGAGACATCGGTCAAACCGCCAGGCTCATGCATTGCGAACCCCGAACCTTCATGTTGAATGGACCCATGTGAGGCCATTAATTAATCGTTATCCTCGACGTAGGAATAATTACAAAAGCTCATTCAATACCTGTTGGCATAATAGTCAATTAAGATCCTTTGGGAACATGTGTGTCGGTCAGGACACAGTATTTGTCTTGTAAATCTCCACTGCTTAGAGAGGCAGGCTTTCAAACTTTTAGGAAGGTCGAGATAATTGGTGAAACGACCCATTCCACTTTCTATTGTGTAGCGACTTCCTTAGCCGAGGGTCGGTGCTAGCCACCCGGGCCGCTCAGGCAAGTTATAAAGGGAAGAGAGTCTAGACCTTGTTGAAATGACATATAATGCATGATTGTTATGTTGAGTATTATGGCCATGTGGTTTGTGAACACATGGATAATTATAGTTCATCCTGATGGTTCATTATTTTAGCTATCTGACGAATAGTTACATGATATATTTGTACTGTCACTGGAGCCAAGTCATGTAGTTGGTGACTAGATGCCAATCGCCATGAGCGCGAGGTAGTCTATCGTACAATCCGACATAAGCTATAACGTAATGTTTTATCTAGGAATCACAGACAGCATGCGGGGAAACCATATAATTGGAGGATGTGTAGGGGGTAGCTTACATAATTATGGAGTTGCACGTTGATTTTGGTGCAACGTCCAAATAGGTAAATGCATGCAAAGCATTTCATTGGTGAGAAGAAAAATATTAAAACACGCACGGCACACATAATTGTTTAACATAAAGAGGTTTAAGGAATAATCCTTGTTGTAATATTAAAGAAGTCACATTGTATGACTGTTATGTTAATGTACAGTTTGTTTTGAAGTCGTAGGTGCATCAGCGCACTAGTATATCCTTGTGAAGTTCACAGAAGGGTAAAGCCTTATGGCTAGGTATGACTTTGTTGTGATTTTATATTTGTTTACTTGTGGATTGTGGAAGTAAAAATTTTGTTTGCTTTATTTTATGCTTTTTGGGTATTGTTTTGTGTTTGAAGCCATGATTTATTTTACTGAATTAAAGTTTTAGAATAGAGTTGTGCCTTATCATTGTAGAGTTGATACCTTTTAGCCTCAAATCCAAAATATGCACTGCTCAATTGGGGTTACCGTACACGCCTGAGAGCTGATGCTAGTTGGAGGCAGATGCATATTATCCAACGAGATTACTCACATGGGTACAATAGATAATAATATTGCAGTTTAATTTCCAGGAGGCCATACATGGCAGTGTTGCCAAAATGATTATAAGCCTGCTGATAGGTCCAATTTTAAATGCATATAACTTCTACACTATCAATTCGAATTCAACCAAATTTCCTATGTTGTATGTGTACATAACCAGATATGACTGAGCGTATTCTTAACACCCACCAGGGCTGCCAACTGTTAATAAATGATCCTAATTTATTTTATCCAAATACCAATATATCAGAAAGTATGCAAGCCGACAGCTTTAAACTATGCACACGTATAGTACCTGACATTCTATATTAATTTGGAGTAACTTATATACGTCAGTGCTACCAACGTGATTCTAAGCCTGCTGACAGGTCCAACTTTAAATACATGTACCTTCCATACTATCATTTGGATTTCAACCAAATTTCGTATGTGCTATGCGTACCATAACAGATATGACTATGCGTATTCTTTAGAGCAACCAGGGCTGCCAACTGTTAATATGTGCTGTCCCTATTTTTGTCACCCTAATATCAATATACAGTATCAGAAAGTAGCAAAATTTGCACACGTATAGTACCTGGCACTCTAGATGAATTTGGAGTAACTAATATACGTCAGTGCTGCCAACATGATTCTAAGCCTGCTGATAGGTCCAATTTTAAAATGCATGTAACTTCTATACTAACTAATGGATTTCATTCAACATTGGCACAACAATATTATTTCAGATTATTTCTGACCAATACATGCATGACATTGTTTCCAACATGATTTTCCGCGCGCTGTTAGATCCAATGTTTAACTGCATGTAACGTCCATGCTATTCATTGGACTTCAACCAAATTTTGTATTCTGTACCTTAAGAGATGGAACTAAGAATATATTCCGTCATCAGGGCTGCCAACTGTAGTGCTCTATTAGGCTACATTATGCCAGGTATACAGTATTTCGAACTAATTAGAAATTTCGATATTAGCAACTTAATTTCTTCATTATTCTAGATAGGTTCATATACTGTAGAATAATCATTGGCATGAAAAGTAGGCTCTTTAGTTCGTCACGGAACTTCTTGTTAAATTGGGGATAAGCTTGGGAAGGAGGTTGCCATCCCAGCATTTGCCTGGAATGGTAGTGGAGAGACCATAGAAAACCACTTCCAGGATGCCTGAGGTGGGTATCAAACTCTCCTTTCCTCAGCTTTGCATCAGAAGACTAGGCCAGTCAAAAAGTAAACCCTCAAGAAATAAACGCAAAAACTCAACTTTTTCCGCCTTAAGTTGTTAACTTATGGAGAATGTTGGTAAGTTAATTGGGTGTGTGTATAAATGTTTCTAACAACCTGTTGTAATTGCGTTGTCTATAGTAGTGAGTATAAGATACCAGTAATTGAGGTAGGAAGTTGACGGTCATGGCCTTAAGTTAGGAACCTCGAGTAGAAGGGAAAAACGAAGGTAAACCCCCTATAAGAGGGATGAGATCGAAATCGAATCCAACTCTTCTCAGTTTTAGTAAACTATTTGGTTTTCAGTCGGTCAACACGTTAATGTGAACAATTTTAACTGGGCAGGGAGGAAAACTTATCCATCTGTTGTAGTCTAGTTAACTTAGAATAAATAACATGTTTTTTTTTGTCGTGTGGCCTCCTCAGAAGCCGAGTGCAGGTCTTTCTATTCGACACCCGTGGGCGACCTGCCCGTCGGGATGAGAGATGGAAATGAAGATGAATGAAACTGGACAAGGATGTGGAAGGAAGCGGCCGTGGCCTATCAGAAGGTACCGTCCCAGCATTTGCCTGGTGTTGAAAATGGGAAACCACAGAAAACCATTTAAAGGACGGCCGACGCTGGGGTTCGAACCCACGCGTCTACCGAGTCAGCAGAGAGCTTGGCCCCATGACCAAACGCTGCACTTCAGCGAGCGTAGCCAATGCTGTCGGTATAACATAAACTAACTACACTTTCATAGGTAGGCTAATTATTATTATTATTATTATTCAACGACAATAACAATAATAATAAAGTAGCCTGTGCTCAACAATCATACCACCTCGTTGTGTAGCAGCTGGGTATTCTTGTCTATCGCCTCTGAGGTCCGGGTTTGATTCGCAGCTCTGCCGAGAAATTTAATTCTGGCTTGATGGCAGGAATGGGGTCTACTCAGCCTCATGAGACAAAACTGAGAAGAGGTGGGTTCGATTCCCATCCCAGCCTTCCTGGAATTTGTTTTCCATGATTTCTTACTCCTACTCCAGGCAAATGACGGTTCCTCACTTAAGGCCACGGTTGCCTCCTTCCCAATCCTCGCCTGAGTTACAAATACATACAGTACAATAACACAGGTGAATAGACATACTGTACTACCACCCACTCCTAAGTAGCCTACGTGGGGCTAAATGACAAGGTTGTCCAAGCCCTACAAATGAAACAACAATAGCGAATTATAGTCACTACACGCTACAAAGAAATGAAGGAAAATATGTTCTGATTTTCATGCGAAAATGGAAGGCCTATGTATGGAGAGACCAAGAAATTGAGAAGCAATAATTGACTTTTGGTTGATGGTTGCAATTTTATCCTGTGGCAAATAAACTGTTTAGTGGTTGTAATGTTTGAAAAGGCTTGTTGAACACATAGCCCCGGGGGATGGTCAGGTCGATCATTAGCCAATATAATCGATATACTTCATATTTTAACTTCCCATAGTATGAAAAAGTGGGACATTCATTGGAAACGTTGTCAACGGCATGATTAAATGTCAGTGACGAGAACCGGTTCAATAGAATGCAATATTGTTTGGTTCTGTAAATTACATCTCTTCACTTGTTGCTCCCTCCTCGCCGATTGGTCAAGGTAGTGGTGCAGCGCGGTACATGATGGCGCTACGTTCACTCAGCTTGTCCCCACCCAAGTGTACCGGGTTCCATTCCTGGTTAGGCTAATACGTGTGGGAATTTAGAGATAAAATGTCACGACCAGTGGTTCGGTTTCCAAATATAGAGGAGGTCTTGTGGATTATCGTGAGATCCGTCTACAAGCTTCTTTCCTTCCTTCCTTCCTTCCTTCCTTTCTTCTTTCCTTCCTTCCTTCCTCCCTTCCTTCCTTCTTTCCTTCCTTCCTTCCTTCTTTCCTTCCTTCCTCCATTCCTTCCTTCCTTCTTTCCTTCCTTCCTTCCTTCTTTCCTTCCTTATTTCCTTCCTTCCTTCTTTCCTTCCTTCCTTCCTTCTTTCCTTCCTTCCTTCTTTCCTTCTTTCCTTCTTTCCTTCCTTCCTTCTTTCCTTCCTCCCTTCCTTCCTTCTTTCCTTCCTTCTTTCCTTCCTTCTTTCCTTATTTCCTTCCTTCTTTCCTTCCTTCCTTCTTTCTTTCCTTCCTTCCTTCCTTCTTTCCTTCTTCCCTTCCTTCCTTCCTTCTTTCCTTCCTTTCTTCCTTCCTTCCTTCCTCCCTTCCTTCCTTCTTTCCTTCCTGTATTTATTCCTCCCATTTCCTTTTTAGAGGTGTGGCTATGAGTTAAGCCTCAGCGTTACATAAACATGGATCCAAATAACGATTATAATTTTCCCACTTATTATCATTATTATTAAATTATTATTATCAACGTGTCGGTCTACTAACCCAAAGCTTGCAGGTTCGCTCCTGGCCGTGGTAAGTGATTTTTGAATGGCGGCAAAATTACGACACCATGTTATACGTTGTTGGCATGTCAAAGAACCCATTTGAATTCAGTAGACCGTGTTCATAATGGCAAAATTAATCTCGGGAGTTTCCGCCAATACAATGTTCCTCATTACTCTACTAGAAAGCTCTATAGTGTTCAAGGAGCTTAGATATCTAACCTCCTTTCATAGTGCTTCAAGGATCAACGCAATTCGACATGCAAGCTACCCTTTGGGTGTCAAATAACAAAACTTGTACCCGGCACCCGAGGCCATACGATATTATTATTATTATTATTATTGTTATATACTATTTTTGTTATTACTATTGACTGCCCCGTGATATAGTCTAGAGGTGAAGCCTTGGCTCTTGCCTAGTAGGCATCGGGTTGTAGACCTCTTGGCCTACATTTTCTATGGGGTAAAGATAGGATAATTCAGCGGGCCAACCAAGGTGCCACGAGGTGTCTGCGTGTGTGTCAAACTCATCACGTGTATATGAGCCCTGTGAACACGGCTGTTGTTAGTCTATATCGGAAAATATTCCGAAGCATTTTCTATGGGACTAAGATCGAGTAATTCAGCGTGTCAGTCAAGGAGCGACAGGCTGTTTGTGTGTTCATCAAACCAATCACGTGGGTGTGAGCCATATGAATACGGCTATTATCATCTTGGAAAATAGTCCAATACATTTTCTATGGGATTCAGATCGGGTAATTCTGCAGGCCAGTCGAGATGCGACTGGGTGTATGTGTATCCTTCAAACGAATCACGTGGCCGTGAGCTATGTGAACACGACACTTGTTATCTTGGAAACTAGTCCAATACATTTTCTATGGGTTTAGAATTAGGTAATTGAGCGGGCTAGTCGTGGTGCCACCAGGTTTTTATCAAACCAATCACGCGTAGGCCTATGTGAACCCTGTTCACCCGACTGTTGTCAACTTGAATACTTATCCAATACATTTTGTATGTGATTAAGATCGCATAATTCTACGGGCCAGTCGAGGTGCCACCAGGTAAATGCTGGGAAGGTTCTTTTCAACAGATTCACGGCCAATTTCCTTCCAATATCCCTACCCGGACCATTCCATAATTATACCCAAATTAGCGGTCACCTGGGCGATCGGCCTGTTACCATCCCTCCCAGGGGCTCACATCTAGTGGGACGAGGGTTGGTCGACCTCACTTAGCCAACTCTTGTTCTCTTCCGACCCCGATGGTATTAGGGTATCCTAGGCCTACGAAGTCTCTTCCTTTCCCGCCTTAATTGGCCCTTGTCTCATCTTTTCTGATACAGTACCCTCCTTCTGCGACGGGTCAGCCTTCTTTTTCTTTTCATGTTATCTGCTGCCTTCTGCTCAAGGCCCTCAAGGAGGCAGAGTGTATATAGCCCCACCTCTTCTGGTGCACCCTGGATATTGCTACACCCTCAGGTGCTCACGACTGGTGGGTTCGGGAGCTGGCGACCCCGAGGGATTCCTGAGCTGGGTCCGGTTTCCCCCCTTTTTTCATTACCTCTGGGGCGGACCCTCTCCTCTTTTACATTCCTATCTGCCTTTCATGGCTTTCCTTCCTTCCAAGTCCCTCAATCCGCATTTTTCGAGAGTTGAGGGCATTTCTTTTCCTCCTGTCCTTTATTTGCCTTGTTCTCCTTTTGTTTTCCATTTCTTCATCTGGCCTAGCCTATATAAGTTAGTAGTTAGTTTTAGTTATAGTTAACATTTCATTTAATTTCATTATCATCTTCACGATCATCCAAACCATTAGGGGTCGATAACCTAGATGTTAGGCCCCTTGAAACAACATTTATCATCATCATCATCATCGTTACCATTCCCAGTTGTATCTGCTGACAAAGTGTTTTCAGCTCCCAGACACCTTCCTCGTGACAGTAGAGGAATGATCCCACGCAGAGTGTGTGTGTGAAGCCAAGCTGGGAGGATTAGTGAATTTAAAAAATATGCTAACTTATATAGGCTATTATTATTATTAGTAGTAGTATACTATCCTAGCGCTGAGTCCTGCCCAAATAGTTGTAAGGGGTCGATGTCGGCTGATCTTGCAGATCTAACTACATCTAGGACACAGCTACAGTCACTACAGAAACACAGGTTGTCAAAAAAAATACTGTATATGCAGACCCTTACACACAGGACTGAAGGCTATCCCCTGAATAAAGTAATAAAATATTCGTGTTTCCATTTTCGAATCTGGGTCGACGGTTTTCAAAATCAGCCTGTAAGTCTCGTTTGTCATGTTTAGCGAGGTCCTCTTATGGATCCTGAACGGCTCGTGTACACAAAGGAAGCTCTTTCTCTGTAGTTAACCTTCTCACAGGACGTGTCTAGTCCTCGCAGGCGACATGGAGCGCAGCTCTCAGCTATGTGCTAATTGAATTATATAACCGTACCTGCAGAGCTAGACGGTCTGCTTCACAGAAAACGTATGCTTACATGAGCACATAGAAACATTAACATTTCTTTCAGAGTCGTAACGAGTATTTTCTATCTTCTAATCTGACCAGTTACATAATTTTTAATTCAAGGTTTCCTACAGCCATCTCAAATAATGTAGACTAAGTTACCCTGAATTTTATTCACACGTTTAATGTTGCATAGTTTTTAAACCTTATCGTCAAATAGGCTATTAGGCCTATTTCTGTTCTGAAGTGATTACTGAGCTATGTCTATGCTACAACACTAACGGAAGTTTAAAACTTGCAGTCGAAACGTAGGCTACGCATAAGTTAAATGTAGGGAGTATTGGTAGGCCTATATCTTAACACCTTAAAGATGATGTAAAGTGGTAGAGTGCGGTTGTAAGAGATTTTAATGACAGGTGGAGAGACTAAATGGGTGCATAGGCTACTTGTATACTAATTAATTTAATTAAACACTACCGTGAGAAGAAGCTAATAAAATGTAACAAAAATCAACACACTTACAGTAGTTACAGTTTTATACGACGTAGGTCTACAGTATTTAATTCGGCAGATTTATCTAGCATATAGACGTACGAATTCAATCCAACCTATTAGTGCAAGCAATAGGCTAGGTGTACTCGTTGGAGAATAGAGTGCTGTAGACTTCGATTACGAGGCCCCAGTCTTCATTTCCACAATATGTTCAATCAGAAAGTTTCCATCAACAGACTGTTCACTGTGACTTACATTTTCTTATGTTTAGTTGTGGGCGCAGCTCATAGAGTCTGCGTGAACATTCCAGGTAAAGTCAGAGATACTTCGGTGTCTGTCCAGCAGAGCACTTCATAGCCAGTTAATCTGCATCTATGATTTAAATACTGTAACGTATGTGCTTTCCTAGGGCAGGGAGTGTTCGAGAGTAAACAAACACGTAGGCTACTTGGGAGGACAACAGGGGATTTAATTTGAGCCCTGTGCGATGGTCACATTTTCAAACTGTTACCTTTCAACTGCGACCACCTTAAGTTAGTTTATGGTGTGCTCTTAAGTCTCGAATCATTATCATTCACTCTGTACTAATTGCAAAGATGCTTAGCACTGAGCCCATGCTGGTGGTAAGGAGCCTATGTTCAGTTCTTCTTCTTCCCTTGTGACAATTGTTCAAGTGCATAACCTGGCCATATTTCAAGTAGGCTACAGTTTAACAAACAGGTTGTTTGATTTGCTAAAAAAAAAAAAAAAAAAAATAGGATGACAAAATTGCGCGTAAGTTATTACCCTTTCACTAATTGATTGCCGGCGGTCGAAATGGGAACTATTCTTTGTTTACTTGTATCACACGTCAGCCTGCTTCGTTATCAGGTACAGTGGCACGAGTAGGATATGACTCAGCTCCAGTAGCCTCAGGCATCGTTTAACTCTCCGTGGAAACATGAGCTCCTGTGACGTTATCTGACGCAATGCTGACTGACTTATGTGCAGACTGCACTCAGTCATCGCTGTGTCCTCCGCGTCGCCCCGCGGGGTTCATGCTACAATAAACAACAAACGCTGATGCAGCCAAGCTCAGCGGCAATCCAATGGTGAATGGGTAATACTTAAATGTAACGCAAAGTTCTCAGAGTTCTTTCTTCAGGTTAGGCATCATGTCGGAAGCTATTTTTCAGTATTATCTATGTACCTTCTATAAATTTTACCGACTGAAAAGCATTTAAAATTCATCCATAATACTGATCAGTCCTCATGGTGGTCACCCTTTACTTTCAAACAAGCTCTTGATGTTGTTGTTTCATTTTAAGGGCTAGGACATTGTGGTCAATTCAGTCCTGTGTGTCTGGGAGTATGTGTGTTTGGCCAACATAGCCTACTGTACATATAGGCCTAGGTTAACTCATAGGCTATTTAAAAACTGTATAATAACCTGTATTATTGTGGTGTCTGTAGCCCATTAGTGTGTGTATTTGTAATTGAGGCAAAGATTGGGATGGAGGGGGCCATGCCCTCAAGTTAGGGACCATCCCGGCATTTCCCTGGAGCAGAAATGGGAAACTACGGAAAACTACTTTTAGAATGGCTGAGGTGGGAATCGAACCCGTCTCTTCACAGTTTTGCCTCACATGGTTGAGTGTATTCCGTTTCAGCTCTCAGACCAGAATTACATTTCTTGACAGAGCTAAGAATCGAACCCGGACCTCTGGGGCAACAGCCAAGAATCCTAGCTGCTACCCCACGAGGCGGTCTAAACAAGCTCTACTGTAAGTGTAGGCCTACCTGATATAACGACAAAATACATACACTCTCTCAGTTAGTTATTCGTTAAGTTACTTGTTGTTTTAATGGGCGGAATAGCGGGGACATCGTACACCCTACCAACAATACCACTGAGTTACAGTACTGTAATGTTGATCACCAATCGTCTTCCTCTATAAACCTGGCGCAATTCCTATAAATGTCTTCAGAAATCTGTGAGAAAAAATATGTGGTCTATACTGTAGTCATCAACAGGGCAGTCTATTGACTATATAAAAGAACGGAAGGGCTATTGGGCAACCCAAGGATGGTGTGTTGGGTAGCGGACACAAGCCGAAAGCCCTGATGCGAGTAATAACGCTACCTTTCTGCGCCGACAGTGGTGAGCAACTTAATGTTGTACTGTACAAACAGTAGTCCTCGACATAGGACGTGGCATCAAGCACTTCATGGAAACCCTGAATCAAGTAAAAAAAAAGTAAATTTAAATTGGCAACATATGGATATGAAACATTAGATTAATCAGAATTTATTACCCAATGGTATATTAATAATAATATTAAGTTATTAACCAATGGTATGAAATGTTATAATTTGTGGTGGTCTATTTGTTGGCATGAAAAGTGACTTCAATGCGTGTACGGACTCCCAACTCCGTTGCCATGTCATCTGAACCTCACAAGCCGATCACTGATGTTGTAGATCTTTCTCATAGCACTGTAGTATATTACACTACCAATTATACAAAAAGTGAAACCGATACTGTACTGTATATTGCGCAGGTTGTTGACGAAATTTGAACGAATCTAGATGTAAAATAGCACACCAAACCGATTTCACAATGTAGCCTACTGTATGGATTTTATTGTAGGTTAGGCTATTTTGACAACTAAGCTATGTCAGAAATGCATCCATACAGCTGTTGGATAAATGTGATTCGGTTTCGGAGACTGATGCTTGGCTACGCTGTAGTCTCAATCACTGGCGTCTTATTCTTGGAGAATGAGAAATGGGAATCCCTCACTCCGCAGTTATCTTAGGAACAGGTCCCCTGCCGTTTGATTTGTTCTTGAAAATCTATTCAATAGATCAGGCTTCAGTACAGTAAAAAAAAGTAAATTTAAATTGGCAACATATGGATATGAAACATTAGATTAACTGTTCCTAACTCATCGCAGTACTCAACCTCTCTTCCCATTTGAGACAATAAGATGTTGATCTACGAAGGGCACATCATTCGAAACCTACCACGCGTTCCTTTCCGATCAGCGTGACTTCCCTATGATATTTTCAAAGTCGACTACCTCAACTTAAACATATGTTCGTGGTCATAATTGTTCGTAACTGATGAAAATATACTTCAATTAGCCCCTACTGTATGCTAGAAAAGTTAGACAATATTTGTAGACCTTGACCAACGTTGTTGAGCCATAGGACTATGAATTCACCAAAACATTTCTCAAAGCAATACAATTTATCATTTTTGACTTGTTTAGAATCTTTTCTGATAACGAAGCATGTTCAAAGAATTAAAATGCCACAATTGCGTGCTGGTAGATTAAACAGTGATGGACGAAGCAAAGAGTAGCCTATATAAAAAGTAGATTGGCTCAGGCAAGTAAACCATTTCTACAGACAAGAAATCTGTTGATATGAAATATAGATTTAGGTATTAGGAAGTTATTTTTGAAAGCCTTGTCTGGAGTGTGGCGCTCTATGGAGGTGAAACTAGGACAAAAGAGATGAATAGAAGCGTTTGAAATGTGGTGTCACAGGATAACGATGATCAGATAGATATATAGAATAACAAATGAAGAGGTATTACGTCGAGTGGGGGAGGATAGATGTTTCTGGTGACTACTAACGAAGAGAAGATGGTTGGTGGGACACACCCTAAGACATCCTGTAGGTCAAGTTGCAAACTTAGTTAGGTCTATGGAAGGAAGGGTCAAGGACAAGAACTGTAGGGGTAGATCAGGGTTAGAATATGTTAAACATATTGCCTCTAAGTAAGATGTGGAAGCTATGTGGAGATGAAACATTTAGCTCAGGACAGGGAGACATGGAGTACTGCATCAAGCCAGTCAAAAGACTAAAGACTAAAACAACAACATCAACAACAATAAATTTACTGACACATTAAATAAGTTTTCAGGGCTTCCGGAGCTTGCCAGCCATCCCAGTGTCTTTACATTCATAGCATTACCTTAAAATACCATAGTATTATTATTATTATTATTATTATTATTATTATTATTATTATTATTATTATTATTATTATTATAAAAGTTATTTGTCGGTAAAATAATTTTTACTATCTATCTGAGAGGATCAGCCAACCCGTCATATATTTTCTTGGGGAGAAGTAGTTATGCCACTTAAAACATTTTGAGGTAGGCAGTAGTGGAGTAGTGGGTGTTCCAAGCCACTCTAGAACCCTCCTCTTACCACTACTAAGCCACAGCCATGTTAAATATTTCTCGAACGCGTGGTCCGATTTTGACAAATGAGGTGTCTTTGGACTCGGGCTGACGTCCTCTTTGCTATGGACTACTTGTTATATTTTTGAATTTTTTTTTGAAAATTTTTGTTTTCGAAAGTTAGTGATAGTTTGAAAACCAAACATGGTAGAACGTTGTTCCATGGCTTAAACGAATGGTCTTTATGACCTTTATTTTTTTTAATAAAACTTTTTTATTTTTTATATTTTTTTGAAAACACTCGAATTTTGAAAATCCTATATTTTGGAAACTAGGAACTCTACAAAAAAAATTGTTTAACGTAAATTAATGGTCCCTACCCCCTATACTACCAAAAAAAAATTCAAGTCTCTAGGATGAAAACTTGTAGTAGTGGGGTAGTGAGAGAGCTGTCTACCAACTTATTGAACCCTCCTCGTATTTGCCCCGAAGCTGATATCTCGCTAACCAATGGTCGGATTTGAACATACAGGGTGTCCTAGCACTCGTAGTGATGCCCCCTACTTTCCTATAGGCTCTTTATTTGATTAAAAGACCAAAACTAAAAGGTCATGTGCTTTTAATATTTCGCGAACCAATCATGCTAGAGGCATGTTCGACAGGTCCAAGGACTCGGGGTGACGTCCTCTCTGCTATGGACCACTCGTTATAATTTTTAATAAAATTGGAAACTCGATTTTGGGGTAAACACGTGTTTTTGTGATTTTGCCGATATCTCGCGAACCAATCATGCTAGAGGCATGTACGATGGGTCCAAGGATTCGGGAAGACGTCCTCTTTGCTATGAACCACTCGTTGTAATTTTAAAAAAAATGGGAAACGCGATTTTGGGGTAAACACGTGTTTTTTATGATTTTTGCCGATATGTCACGAACCAATAACGCTAGAGACGTGTACGAGGTGTCCTAGGACTCGGACTAACGCCCCCTTTCAAATGTGGTAGATTTTTTTTTCCAAAAAAATAATTCACAAAGGGCCTAACGCCATACATGTTGAAAAAACGTTTTCTTTTTCTTTACCTGTTTATA
The DNA here is from genome assembly GCA_946902985.2 of Meconema thalassinum. Lineage (NCBI taxonomy): Eukaryota > Metazoa > Arthropoda > Insecta > Orthoptera > Tettigoniidae > Meconema > Meconema thalassinum. The sequence continues at coordinate 1,818,595,679 of OX336388.2, read as the reverse complement.
ATGTGTTGGTAGGACACATACTAAGACACGCAGGAATAGCAAGCTTAGTTATGGAAGGAAGGGTCGAGGACAAGAACTGTAGGGGTAGACCAAGGTTAGAATATGTTAAACAGATTGCCTCGGATGTAGGGTGTGGTAGCTATGTAGAGATGAAACGATTAGCTCAGGACAGGGAGGCATGGAGGGCTGCATCAAACCAGTCAAAAGACTGAAGACTCAAACAACAACAACAACAATGTCCATGAAGCGTGGTGGTTGAGAGAGACGATACTGCTGGATGTGTGTGTTTCAACAAACCTGTCGCTGACCAAGGTGGCTGTGTTCAATAGATCAATCGCTATTTCGGCGGGTCGGTGTTTGACAGAGCGAGGGTGCGTTTTCTGATATTTTACCTTTAACGTGTAAACGGTGATGAGAACTTGATTCTATGTTGGTCGAAGCGAGTAGAGAAAACAAACTTGCAGACGAGCAGGAGGTGAATATCAATTGAGCTTATTGGAAGGCTCCGATCTGACTTGACAACAGGTGACGCTTGAAGGTGAAATAATCTGACCATCGTGGTGGCAGGGGAGTGTGAAAGGCATGCACACACATTTGTGAAACCACATGTAGGCTAAACCAGTGACATCCTGTTTTGCTTCGTACGTGACAAAATGCAAGTCCATGTGAAATTTGATCTACCGCAGGTGTTCACCTTGGACGTTATCTGTCCACGTGCATGATAACTGTTAACAAGTGACATCCTGTTTTGCTTTGTGCGTGACAAAATGCAAGTTCATGTGAAATTTGATTCGCCACAGGTGTTCACTTTGGGCGTTAGCTGTCCACGTGACCGATAACAGAATGGTCAAAGCGTGGGAAAAAATGATTATACATGCAACGTAGCATATATAAAGACATGTCGTTATCATTTCCACTCTCACTTGGGTGGACTACCTTTGAACACATTGCGTTGCGTGAAACACTTGGTCTTGTTTAACAGTTTTGGTGTTGGTGGAAAATACTTAACCTTGTTGTGGGGTAGGTATATATTTATTCATTTATACATTTATTGATTAATATATATATTTACAAGCAATTATTTATTGATTAGGTAATTAATGATTTTATTTATTTGTTTGCAGATAACCGGCATACCTTACATGTCTGAGGGAGAAGAAACCATTGCACTTTTGAGCCCACTAGAAGGGAAGAACAACAAGTCACTGCAAGTAAAGGTGAGATGATTTTTTTAAACTAACTTGTTTTATTTTTTTTGTTTTATGGTTTATTTTATGAAATGTATGTATTAACTTGAATTTAGGTATTTATAGCGGTTTATTTTATTTATTTTTAGAAACTTGGAAAGAATAGTCTTACCGACGTAGTAGTTGCTGAAAAAAAACGAAACGCACTAAAGCGAAACCACTGCCAAAGAGTGAACTGTTTAAAACTCAGGTAAGTCCAACTTAAAAATGCTATTCCATTTTACCACTACTGAAAACTCGTAGACAAAAAAAATTCATTACCTGTACATGACTGGGACAATGATTGCTTTCTTGATTAATGGCTATGTTGTTGGTGTTGACTGGGAAAAGTACAAGGCCATGTTGGATTTTCTAAAAATAAAAATAATAAATTTAATTTATGGGTGGTTCCCTATGGACTCAACGAATATCCACAGGTTTGAACATGATAATGTGAACAAAATGACATGACATTCATTTTTGTTTATATATTGGTTAAAGGGAGGGTGGGGGAATGTAAATGACTGTAGCTTTATAAAAAAGAAAATAAGTACATGGGTTACTGTTAGTGCCAACATACAGTTTATTTTTAATGGTGTTTTGATATATTAATGCCAATTAACGTTAACGTTTTATTTACAAGTATTGATTGATTGATTGATTGATTGATTGAGTGATGGGTTATTTTGTTTGCTTTTAGGTGTCGTCATGTGCCATTAACGTAATGAACAGACAGTGAACAAGCATGCATTATGCTTTAAAGTACTCTGTGCTCTTGTGCAATGTTAATAACTTACAATAAGAAAAAGTTTTATTATAACACATGGCGTTAGTACCAAATACAACAAGTGAGCAAGTTGGTTTACCACGTGGGTTAGATTTAAAATCAGAACATGATCGATGGTTAACATTTGAATCCTGGCCTGTAGGCTTTCTGTCGACGCATGAACTTGCAAAAGCCGGTTTTTTTTACTTGAACCGAGAAGATGTGGTGCGTTGTGTGTTTTGTCGTATTGAACTTTCACACTGGGAAGAAGGGGATGATACCTTTAGAGACCATTTGCGATGGTCTCCTCACTGTCCTTACATGCTTGGAAAGCAAGTGGGTAACCTACCCGTGCATTCATTTTACCGAACCACAAGGCCTTTGGCCGCTACTTACGTTGCTGAATCACAAATAAATAATAATAATGATGTATTACCAGTCAACGGTAGTGTCGATATATGTGGTCCATATGCCATAGACAGTGTTGAATTGGCGTGTGCTTTTGAAAAATTGGGAGTTTGCAAGACTAAAGCACTAGCACACCAAGAGTACAGCTCTGTTGAAAAACGTTTCGAATCTTATAAAAATGTTTGGCCATTAATATTAAAACACCTTACCAAACAGCTAAGTGAAGCTGGATTTTTTTATACTGGTGAAGGGGATAAAACGATATGTTTTTATTGCGGATTTGCTTTAAAGGATTGGCAAATGACTGATGACCCTTTAGTGCAACACGCTCGTTGGTTACCAAACTGTAAATACATGGTGTTTCTTAAAGGTCAGGAATTTGTGAACACTATTCGTAAAGAAAAAGTGATTGCAGCACAAGACATAAAAGTGCCTTTAGAGTTAGAGCACGCGGAGCAAATACATAAGGCTGAAAGAAAAGACTTGTCTCGCGAACAGATACAAAAGTGTGACCAACAATTATGTAAAATTTGTTATCAAGAAGAACTAGGTGTTGTATTTTTACCCTGTGGACACATGATAGCCTGTGTCAAGTGTGCATTAGAACTTAACACTTGTGCTATATGCAGAAAAGTAGTATCTGCTACAGTTAGGGCATTTCTTGCATAACTAGTATAATTTATTCGCCATGCATAGTGCAAAATCCCTAATTGCACAATATTATTAAAGCTGTTTTAGAGTGTAATAGATATGCTTTTGTTTTGTTTATAGACTACTACAATGAATGTTTTGAATGCTGTGGGACAATCATGTGGCTTAGAGACAAAGAAGCTCAGCGAATTGCCAACGCATATTCCATTCCGCATTATTAAGATTCGGAAATTGAAAACAGCATATGGTGATCGTGTACTTTGTGTATGTGAAAACTTTGAGACATTTCTGCCTATACGGTTTAATGATATGTCGGAGAGTGTTTTTGATGAAGTCAATAATGCTGTACAACCTGTACACTTAATTTATGAAGGTTTTAAAAACAATAGGTGCATGGTTCGTTTTAATTAAATAAATAAATAATGTGAAATAATAATGGAAAATATAAGTAATGACAATATACTGAAAAAGAAAGAAAATATGTGTATAGAATAGTAATGTTTTAGTGTTTAGTGTTGTCTTTAAAAATATTATGATGAAACCAAAAAAAATGTATATAAAGTTTGTAAATAAATGCAAAATGATGTTACAATGCTGTTTTATTTTATACAAAGTTAATATATTTAACATTGCAGAGTATACATGATTATGACAATAAATGCACACTGAATACAAGCCTTTCTCACTTTACAATAGTCTGTTATAGTTTTAAACACAAGGCTTGTTGTAGATCATTTTCTAGCAATGTCCATTCAATGTTGTTTTCGAAAAGTGGGGAAGCCACAATGGTTGTATTGACATAAAAACCTTATGGTTATTACTATTTAGTCACTTTGATCCCCTTGCAGATCAACAGCAGATGACCTAGTTGTTCCACTCTTTAAAACGACAACAACAACACTACCTCTTGCATAGTTTGTGATGTTGATGGCTCTTGCGACGTGGAAGATGGATTAAAAATAACTTTGAGAACAGGGGTTAAACGTTGATCATTAAACAATGCACTATTTTGAGTAGCAATATGGTTTTCTTGATTTTTTGTCGACGGCAACTGTGTTTCATGCGGTACACTACATTGATGATCACTGACACTTAAAACCTCACTATTTTTACTTTTTAGGTCACCACGACAATGTTTGGAACGTTGCTTTGAACAACGCCAAATAACAGTTCCATTTTTATTGGTTCGTTTCACAATATATGAATATCCTTTATAGTATGCGTAAGGCTTACCATACCTAGTCACTGATACTTCCATATCAACTGTCGAGCATAGACTAAGCTCTAGTAAAGTCAACTTGGTAATAAGAATACTAGTTTAATGTGAGAGCAAATATGGATCCAAAGAGTTCAGGTAAAAGTGAAAGCAAATAAGCAAATATTAGAAACAAGAGTTGGGGTGAAAGTGGTCGCAAAGTGGTAGACCCATTACACAATAATTTCAGCACGACGAAGCTCTTGTTCAATTTCTTTGATTTCCCAATCGTGACCAGTATGGCCAGATTGACGTGAGGCATGCAACAACTGTAGCCGCTGGACGAGCTTATTGGGATTGTGCCAGTATACAAATTTAACAAATGGATTTTTAGGTGTAAACAAAGCATTACCATTATCATGATCATTATCATCATCGTCATTATCATCATCATGATCACCATTATCATCATGACCATCATCACTGTTACTATATAGTCCTTTTTGATCCTCTTGCAATACCACTTTATTTATAGTCTGAGTTGATTTTGACAGTGTTGAAGGTTTCTTGGACGTTGACAACTGTCCTAACATGACGTTTTGAGGACATGATAAGTCCTTTTGAACAAACACTGTACTATCTTTAGCCGCAATATCGTTTTCTTGAACTTGCTTTTTAGCATTTTGATAATTGTTTGTAAACAGTAAGATTGGTTCGTTTCGAGCACTACATTGATGAACACTCACACTTAAAACCTTTCCATTTTTACTTTTCAGATTGCCTCGACATTTTGTTGACCTCTCTTTTGAGCATCGCCAGAATATTATTCCATTCACATTCTGGCGATTATAGTTATAGGAGTAGCCTTGATAGAGTGCACGTAGCCTACCTTTGTTGGTTGTAATAAGTTCCATAGTAGTAACTGACCTGTCAGTACGATGTTCACACTACAAAGGTTACAACTGTTTTGCTGATGGAGTGACCTACTATAAGCTTATATATTGGCTTATGTGTTGGCTTTTTGTGTTGGCTTTTCGTGTTGGCTTTTGTGTTGGCTTATGTGTTGGCTTTTTGTGTTGGCTTTTTGTGTTGGCTTTTCGTGTTGGCTTATGTGTTGGCTTTTTGTGTTGGCTTTTTGTGTTGGCTTTTCGTGTTGGCTTTTGTGTTGGCTTTTGTGTTGGCTTATGTGTTGGCTTTTTGTGTTGGCTTTTTGTGTTGGCTTTTCATGTTGGCTTTTCGTGTTGGCTTTTCGTGTTGGCTTTTTGTGTTGGCTTTTCGTGTTGGCATTTCGTGTTGGCTTTTGTGTTGGCTTTTCGTGTTGGCTTTTTGTGTTGGCTTTTCGTGTTGGCATTTCGTGTTGGCTTTTCGTGTTGGCTTTTTTTGTATTGGCCTTTCGTGTTGGCTTTTTGTATTGGCTTTTCGTGTTGGCTTTTTGTGTTGGCTTTAGTATTGGCTTTTGTATTGGCTTATTTGACAAGTTATTTGTGTCAATGTATTTAGTGGATTTTTTTCTTGGTGTTGGAAAGTAGTTGAAAGAGAGGGAATATTTAAAGACTTAACCTCAGCTCACTAACCTAACCTAACCTAACCTAACCTTTCAACTCTCAGATGTTAATTAAATTCTGTGCATAGTCGAGTTGGAGCCCAAGACCTCAGGGGTAAAAAAACAATTATTTTTGACGACTTATTTTGGTAACTTATTTTAATGGCTAACTTAACTTTACCTAACCTAACCTAACCTAACCTCAGCTCACTTTGGATATTACTAGTAAGTGTTCATATCCTCTGCTAGGTAGCATGCTAGTAGTACAGGTAGTGCTCATATTTACCGCTAGATAGCGGAAACATACTTTGCATGTTGCATGTGACACTTGTGAAGTTTAACCACATGCAAGACGTGCTTGTATAAGTTCTCTATTTAAACTCAATATACAATTAACCACTAAATGTTCAGAACTAACATGTATAGCCATGTTTAGGGTATATAGGAGACCCTTAGCAAGAAAGGCTGTCTAACCCACGAGTGTACAGCCTTGTCATAAGCAGTAAGCCCCTGTTGGCTTTCTCAAATTGTTGTTGTTGTTGTTGTTTTCTGCCAACAGGGGCTTACTGCGTATGACAAGGCTGTACACTCGTGGGTTAGACAGCCTTTCTTGCTAAGGGTCTCCTATATACCCTAAACATGGCTATACATGTTAGTTCTGAACATTTAGTGGTTAATTGTATATTGAGTTTAAATAGAGAACTTATACAAGCACGTCTTGCATGTGGTTAAACTTCACAAGTGTCACATGCAACATGCAAAGTATGTTTCCGCTATCTAGCGGTAAATATGAGCACTACCTGTACTACTAGCATGCTACCTAGCAGAGGATATGAACACTTACTAGTAATATCCAAAGTGAGCTGAGGTTAGGTTAGGTTAGGTTAGGTAAAGTTAAGTTAGCCATTAAAATAAGTTACCAAAATAAGTC